>NGKG01000010.1:670458-693271 GCA_002162505.1 Myriosclerotinia scirpicola | reverse complement strand
GGTGGGGATGTTAGTTTGGTGGGGGAGGAGATGGAATGGGAAAGGGGCTGGGAGCTAACCGAAGGAGATTACGCCAATGGCTTGAAATACGCCGTCGTTTATGGTGAGGAGGGGTGTGGTGAATTCTCCTCTGTCTTCTTTAGGTACCATGAACCCTTGTGTTACAACCGTGAATAGGATGATCATCATACTAATCAACGCTAAAGTGCTCGCTTTCGCCAACTATTCCAAATTAGCATAACCCCTTCATATTTTCTAGAAAACATACCTTAGCAATATCCCGATATAAACTCAAAGGATAACTTATTCCCAGCACAAAAACTATAATAACAGCCCTCCTATTCACAAGTAATCCGAGAACTGGCACATCCCTCAGTCCTGGGAAAACCGCAGCCAAAACGTGCGGAATCGAATCTCCCACAATAATACAAAAAGCTATCATCCCCCCAAACGCAAAAGCCCATTGCGCAACACTAATCGCAATAAGCCCCGTTTTCCCAAAACAAAACTCCACCGTCCCCTGAAAACTATCTCGTCCACTCAATTTCGAATTGATAACAATAAGTCGAATGGTCCAGTCCACCGTTATCGTAAGCGCAATTAGAAGAATAACTCCAGTCAACAGTCCAGCTTGTCGAAATGCGTATGGTTGGCCAATGATACCGGCTCCGATGATACTATTCGCCATATTCATAAATGCATTCCGCAGATTGGATTTTGGACGGGATCGCTCGCGTTCGGCCCACGTATGTACATCTTCGTCGTCGGTCCAGGGACTGGATGCGACGGTTACTGAGGGGGCTTCAATTCCGGTGAGGAGGGGTGTAAAGGATTGGCTTCGAGATGTGGGGTGTGCGTGTACTTCCTCGTCATATGCCGGCGGTATCTCCCCATTAGCTGTATTCGATTCGCCATTAGGAGACGGAGGTAAATCGAATCGTACTCGATTAGGTGTTCGCGGTGTATGCGCTTGATTTGGTCCTTGTTCCTGTCCTTGTCCAGAATGAACTATGATATCCTCGTCCTCACTTCCGGTTTCTTCTGCGAGAAGTCCAACGTCTTCTTCCGGATTACGACTTGATTGATTCTCGCCATTTCTGCGATTACTGTGCGATTTGGCCTTTGCCATCTTCTATCGTGGTAGCATGTTGTGAGATATTGAAGATTGGAAGGATTCAATCAATGGTAGGGCTGGCCAGAATGATCCGTAACTGTCGGTTTCGGATCAAAGCGGCCGCAATGCTGCATGCGATTTTCAGCGTGTTCTAAGAATAGATATGTCTATATAATATTTTTTTTATATAGGACCGTGAACTTTTCTGATTGATTTTTCCATCTACTACTCAATTCTCGCTTTAACAATTGTAATTTTCTTCTTGAAGTTCATATGAAGTTGTATATTCTCTCATTTTCAGTAAAGCTCGATTAATATCACTGTTATGAACAAATTACTCTTAAGGAAAAGTCACACTCCAATATCAACGTCTCAATTTTGTCGATTGTATCCGAATCCGAGATGGCCTCCCTTGAGCCATATCTCCACAGTACGCCAATATTCAAGCAAACCGCGGAGAGGACTTGATACTAGAATTCAACGGTTGCGATTTGCACTCACATCGGTATTCCGCGGTCCAAAAAAGCGTCGCCAAGATGAGGATCTTATTTCAAAAATCAAGACCGAGGGCGAATGTGATCCCAGGTATGGAATTGATATTCTTTTCAGCAGTTTTTGCTATGACTGATTATTGGTACTTTAAACTACACAACGTGTTTTACTTGAGCTAGGCTCTTGTTGTAAAGTTCTACTTTCGATTTTGGATGTAATTTTTCTTTTTGTTTTACAAATATATCCTTATTGCAATTTGCGGCGTAGGAGCTGCGGCAAGCAAATTGCAACCATTGGTTAAGCTTCCTATTTGGATCACCGATGAATCCTATGGTTCTCATCAGCCTCATTCAATCATAAAGTGATAGCAATAATCACACCATTCTTGACATCTTACTGCCTATTGGTCGACATTGGATAGGCGGCACGCATATTTCGAAGTTGTAAACGCACATGCCTCTTTATGAGGGGCACAGAAGGTCTAAATTGAGGCACAATCAAGTGGCAAGCAGCTATGAAAGCTTCCCCGATACTACCCCCTCAGAAGATACCCAGTTCTATTGGTGTTATATCGGCATAATGTCAAAAAAAAATGGGAAGAATGGGAGAAGGCATAGGATATGGAATGTTGGTTGCAGTCGAATCACCCCTAACATGATGATTAGCAACTCATTTATATCTCCTTTCATTCTACAATCATGCAATGCTCCGATGAAAATTCCCATATCATTTTGTCAGAATCATGCATAAAATACACTGGAGGCCCGAGTGCTCTTTGGATTCTATCATTTGGTGGAAATACATGGATTACAGTGCTGATTTCTATTGAAATCGCCTCGAGCGGCGTAGACCAACTTAGAAGCTGCCATGCCATTCTACGTGGTTCACAGCATGCCTGTGTTGGACAAACAATTTTGTAGATGAGAAATTTTCCTTTATGGGAGGCGAATCCAGTGATAGACCAAACTACATAAAGGTGTGTTTGTCCCACCTGTGAATACTTCTGATCATTTATCTTATTACTCCTCCCAGTCCTTCATAAATACGTCCATAAAACCAGCCTGAAATTATTTCCACAGATATTTTCCAATTCGGGTTAGTTCATGAGCTTTTCTTGGCGCGGACACTAGGCTAACCGCCACTTCAAAGACCCTAACCTCTATTTCTTTGGTAGACCATAATGCTGACAGAACACTGATTTAGCCCTATTGCAAAGACTACCCCGAGAAAGACTGGCATACTTTATACAATCATGGATAGCATTGAAACTCTTGCCACGGGGATCAAAAATACGATTGGTGGCACAATCCCTACAACTAGTCTCACTGACACCCCCGATGCTGTCATCAAACTCATCGACTCTCTGGCTCGCAGTGATCTCCCCACTTCGCCTCCCTCCGTCTACATCGACCTGGAGGGTATAAAAATCGGCCGTGGAGGCTCGATATCAATCCTTCAAGTCTATATCCTCCCAATCAAGAAGTCGTATCTCGTGGACGTTCATACCCTGGGTGAAAAAGCATTTTCCACTCCAAACTCATCTGGTCTCACCTTGAAATCTATCTTAGAGTCCCAGCTCATTCCAAAGGTTTTCTTTGATGTCCGCAATGACTCCGATGCGCTATACAGCCTCTTTGGCGTCAAGCTCGGAGGGGTTATTGACCTTCAACTTATGGAACTCGCCACTCGCTCTTTCAGCCGAGACTTTGTCAATGGTCTTGCTAAATGCATGGACAGAGATCTTGTGCAATCTCCCAAAGAGTTTAAATTTCGAGGCACCATCAAAAAACGTGGGAAAGAACTCTTCGCACCGGAATTAGGGGGTAGATATGAAGTCTTCAATGATAGGCCTCTAGACCAAGCGATCGTGGATTATTGTATTCAGGATGTTCAACTCATGCCCCAGCTCTGGGAAATTTACAATGCAAAATTTAGTAAGCTACACAAAGGGTGGGCCACTAAACTTGCGCAAGAAACCAGTGCCAGAATTTCATCGTCTCAGAGCCCGGGATACGATGGGATAGGTCGGCACAAAGCAAGAGCGCCAAGCGGATGGTAGAGCATTATTTAGCTTCTTGATGGGCATGTTCTATGTATAATAGATTTTGGTGCTGGGCTGGGCGAAAGTACGTCTGCTGTTCTATTATTGTCATCCTGCGGGAGAACTAGCCTGTTGTCGTGTCCGAGATTAGTCTCAAAGTCATATAAAAAGTTTGGTTGATTATTCCATCCGTCTACTCTTCATATTGGACGAGTGAGGTCATTGTTTGAACTTGGGAGCCAACTTTACACATAGTTATGATTGAGATTAATGATGTATTAGTAAATGACGATGAAAATTGACGAACGTTTAAAGTTATCAAACCAGAAATTTCGCCACAGGGGTTGCGACTTGAAATGTTCATTTGTAGGGCAGTTGGATAGTGGGAGCTGCAGCGAGTGCGGTTTAGTTCCTTCGGAGTATTTTTGCAATCACAATTAGACTTCTTAAATTGGAAAGGGTTGGCGCGCAAGACTGTTGCAGTAGGTGCCCTTTCCGTTTCGCTCTTTCCATATTCTATCTCCTCAAACGGTAGGCACATGATACTCAGCCAAGCATCATACACTGCTTCCCTTGTAAGTCATCCCGTAACAACACAAGAGAATACAATTTCTGGATTACCAACAATTTTGGTTTCATTGAATTAGTTCTTATCTCATCTCTCCCATGCAGCCTGGACGAAGATGGGTTCTTCCACTTGCTGCACCAGCCGTGAACCGCCTTCTCCAGATGCAGTCTCACCTCGTCCCATTCGATCACCATCACTCACACCGGCCAATACTCTGAGAAAGTCTCCAAGAAAAGGATCGAACCTGAGAGTCGGGGATCTACCAACCAAAGTTCCTTCGTGGAGCTCAGCTACAAAAACGGATGAGACAGAGATGAGAGCCATTTTTGAAGGACAAGGTTTTCATGATGGTGATAAGGAGAACGAAATAGTGGCAGTCGACGAGGAAGATAGTGATGAAGATGATGATGACGAAAGACAACAACAGGTTAAGCCAATGCTCAGTTCCAACACGCTCAAATCAGTCAAAAGTCGTCTAAAGAAAACATTTTCCCGCGAATCTGCAATTGGGAAGAAGAACGATAAACGAAGGAGTATAGGAACAAGCGAGGAAGAGGTGGAGAGAAGAAAGGAGTTAAGAAGATTGAGGCAGAAGAGGATTGAGGAGGAATTGAGTCATGATGATGGATATGACGAGGATGCTCAATCTATCAGTACTGTGGACTGTGCTACTAACAGGGTTATGGATAAGGGTAAGAGGAGACAGTCGATTTTGCCAGATGACAGTGGGAATTTTCCGGTTTTCAAGAGGTAAGTAATGTCTTTTATTGAAATCTTGCAAATGGTATCGATTCTAATTAGCTGTCATAGGCAGAGCTCTTCTTTCGGGTCCGAGAAGATTGGCAATGGCAGCAAGATCTCGCTCTCTATGAGCAATATTGGTAACACGAGCCAGGTGTCGCTATCGATTGCCAAGCTTGATAATACCAGCAAAGCATCACTTCTGACCCCGGCCGATCGTGTAAAGTCCCGAACATACCCAGGTCCCGCTGAACCAAACTCAAGTCTTCTAAAGCCGAGCGCTGGTTCACCACGAAGATACAGCTCACCTGGCCCTAGTCCTACACCTAGTGATATCTATTTCAGTCAACCTGAAGTAAACGGATCTAAAAGAACAGAGAGTGAAGGTTGTTCTATGCCTTCTGCTCCTGTAATAGCGGCCCAGAAATTGCCAAGTTCCGCTGTACCTGACCCGAACTTGGCTTCCAGCTGGCGTCTATCATATACTTCACATAAGGACAATCGTGGAGCGCACCTTCGGAGGCTGAGTCAACAATTTGAGGCTCCAATTCAATCGGCCACAGATGTTGCTAACGTGGGAACTCAGACACTGCCACGCTGGCTCAAAGATAACGGACTTCGGTCATCTTCTCAGGCCGTTACTACATCAGAAAGCAGCACCGTTCGTAAGGAGCCATTACCCATGCGTCCAGCACGTTCAGATACTGGATTTGGTGGTGTAGACGGCAGCGGTAGCTTTTCAGCTATTCATCTGCAGGATATGGATATCTCGAAACGCCTTCTGCAGAGTTCCTGCTCGTCTACACAGCTAGTAAGCTGGGAGAAACAACATCATCATGAAGTTTCAGGCACCAGTGACGCGGCACAAAGTCGTGCTAGATACATGCGAAATCCCTCGGACACAATATCAATCCCCTCATGTCCATCAATTGCTTTGAGTGAGCTTGCTCCACCAATTTGGGGCAGGGTACCACAGGATGGAACCTCTTCGTTTTATCCTTCGGTGGCAAATAGCATTCAGCCTTCACCAGATTGTTCACGCTTTGAATTATTACCTTTGATGTCGGCAAACACAAGCATTCTTGCAATGGCGGAATCTCAAGGTATGAAATTGACCCCATTAACTTAGACGGCTCACTAATCTTTGCAGCGATTGACAATATAATCACCCCTCTTCGTTCACCAGTCATGCCAGCGGCAACAGGAGCGGACACCCCTACCACAATCAACGTATCTCTGACTAGTCTCAATGCCCCCTTAAGCAGATATTCCGCACGACAAATTGATGAAAGCTCACTTTTTGCTTCCGAGACTACGAGCTTCCGAGAAAGAGAGCTGGAATTAAGTCATATCCAAGCACGTTTTGCATCATCTGACCTACGTCGACCTCCAAGTACCCCAATATCAAGCAAGTTTCGCGAGGAATTTGATATTTCTCTAACTCCTCAACCCAAATCTCCCTTTCAGAAACTTGTTAGGGCTTGCTCGTTAAAACGAAGCCGTGATGATGGGGAAGATGGTTTGTTACTTGCTCCTCCTCCACATCGAGCGGGGTTTGGTTATCGCTTTTCCTCTACTCCTACAACTCTGGGGAGAAGCAGCTCTACCCGTAACTCGACTCCCACTAAGAAGTTTACTGAACGACAACAGACCCCTACTCTCGAAGATTTGGTTGAAACTCCTGTCAAAGGTAGATTCTCCGCATTTCGCAGAATCAAGCGGCTTGCGAGTATAGGCGGATATGATGGTCCGGCGGATGGTGGTCGTGGAGGCAGAGGTGATTCCGCCACCGCTCGAAGACCATCCGCGTTAGATGCTAGGTTGGGATTGGGCGCTGGTATGACGGCTAATGAAGCCCAAAGGAAGATCTCCGTGTCGCATATCACATCACCGACTCCTCAGATGAACCCACCAGCCACTCACGTTCCGGATCACGAAACACCTAGTCCTCTGGCTCGGATTGGTACAGCCATGCAATTTGACCTCCCCAAGAACCCTCTGGCTCGTATAGGCACAGCCATGCACGTTGACCTCCCCAAGAACCCTCTGGCTCGTATGGGCACAGCCATGCATATTGACTTACCTACGCCTCACTTAGCTGATGCCGCAGCATCACTTTTTCATACTCCACATATTGATGTGCATATGCCTCAAATACCTCATATAAATGTGGGAAATCATGATGAAGATTCTGCTCCAAAAGAGAAGAAGGTACCTAAAGCCGCACCTCCCATTGCGCCCATCGCTCCACCAAAATCAAAAGTTAAATTCGGAAAGAAAACCGATCCTCAAGGAGAAACACCACAGTGGAGGGGACCCAGAGCACGAAATCGATCTACAACTAGAGAGGATAATCGGAGGAGAATGGATACTAGCCAAGATGATTCCGCTGCGGTATGGATGAAGGCTGTGAAAGGCGCTGTTAATGATAGATCTAAAGCTCGCAAAGATAATCAAGATGGAGATGATATTTTTGGGGATTGGGAGGCGGAATTAGCGGGGGTTGCATCGAAATCGAAATATGAAAGTCGAAAGTTTGGATCGAGAGGTAAACCGAAGGTTCATCAGATTGAACAGTTTCCACCTTCCTGGTGTAGATTCCCTAGTCATGAGAGGAATGCTCGGGGTCATGAAAGTGCGGGGGTGGAGGCCGCGGTTGAGGCGAAGGATTTCGCGGCGCTGAAAGCGGGAAATGAGATGTTGGGGAGGACGGAACATTCTTTTGGTGCGAGGAGGAGAAGGAGGCCAGGTGTGGATACTAGTAATAGTAGTGATCCCAGTTCTGTTCAACATCTATCGGATGAGGAGTTGGATGCAATTGAAGCTGCAGAACCATGGTTAAAGCGGTGGAGTCAGAAGATTAAGATTGCGTGGATGGATTATAGGATTGAGGAGGCCCAGAAAAAACATGCGTTTCATTCGGGGAGTTTGGGGAGAAGAGGTTCGATGACTATGGATGGGAAAGTCCCATTTCCGGAATTGGAATTGTTACCCATGAGAGCACCGCCTCCGCCAAGTGAGGTGGTGGATGATGAGGCGGATGATTTGGAGGCGGAGAGGAAGAGGGTGGAGGAGATTAGGAAGTCGAAGATTAAACCGCGTTATGTGGCGGCGGATTTGACGGAGAGTAAGGGGGGTGTGAGTGATTTGTTGGATATATTTAGTACGGGGCCTGAGGAGCCGGCGGAGCCGCAGATGCCGGTTAGGAAGAAGGGTCCGAGGGCGAAGGTGGTTAAGGATCCTTATGCTTTGGATGAGGATGATGATGATGATTTGGGTGGTGTTGGAGGTGGGGGTGGGAAGGGTGATGAAGATGAAATGCCGAAGAAGAAGAAGGGGAAGAAGGTTAGGGATCCTTATGCGATTGATGAGGAGGATGAGGAGGATCTACCACCCGTTCCAAAGAAAAAGGGAAAAGCCAAGGATCCATATGCTATCGATGACGATATGGATGGCTCATCAGATTTCGGTTCCGGAGATGATCTGGGCAAAATCGATCAAATTGTCATGAAAGAAGTTTTGAGTGATGATGATACAATTGATCATGCGCGATTTGAAGACTCGATTGTTAGTTTTCGAGATCCTGAATTCTATAAGGATTGTTTGGTTATGCCGAAGGAACCAAGTCCTGTGCATGTTAGAGAGTGTTCTGTGCTTTCTAGCCATGGGATTATTGAAGAGGAAATGGAAATCGACGATCCGAGGGGAAATGAAGCGGGGAATGGGATTAGAGGACAGGTGAAGGAGATTGGAGAGGGGGTTTTTAAACAGATTGAGAAGTTTAAGACGTGGAATGGGAAGGATTGGGAGAGGGAGGTGGCGGGATTGCTGGGGAGGAGAGATACGAGTGTGGGGAGGGATAGCGTGAGGAGTGAGAGGTCGGGGTGGAGTGTGGGGAGTAGGGGGTCGAGGGATACGGTGAGGAGTGTGGGGGTGGAGGTTAGGCGGTTGGAGGATTTGGAGAGGGAGAGGGAGAGGTTGAGAAGGGTGGGGGGACATTTGACGGGGGGTGTGCCGAGGAAGAGGGAGAGGGAGATGGAGAGGAGCCATGGGAGAAGTGTTAGTTTGGGGGTTAGAGTTGAGGGGTTTGAGGAGATTGGAAGGGGTGAGGTGAGGGGGAGACGCTTGACGTTTAGGGGTGGAAGGTACGGTGGATTGGAGTGAAAGGAGTGTAAAAAGAGGTCTAAGTTGGACTCGCTTTTTGGGGTGAAACGAATGAGAAAGTTTTCATTCGAATATTTTGGGGAATGGAATGAACAGACGGTACTTTGGTATGTTTGTTGATTCTGAACCAAGGTATAGATTTAAGGTCAGCTGGCGATTGGGCGTGGGTAGACATTAAATTATACGTACAGGTGCATAAACTTAGGATTGTTATTATGGATCAGGAGTACCGGGTTTGCGGAGGAGAATATTATATCCGAGAGTTGGTCTAGCTTTTAGGTGCGGACGTGACCTTATAGCTTGGGGGAATTTTTGGGTTGGTATTCTTGTTACACTTGTTACACTTGTTTTGTCTGTAAGATCGATAGGAGATTAGATAGGTTCATGAATGATATGTTATGCTATACTATGTACAAACCCATAATTGGGGCTTCTCGAATCTTCGTGTTTTGGTGAGAGCATGCAGGCAGATCGGTAGTGTCCACGCATACTAAAGTATTGTGTATGTAATTTTTATGCATTCCAATATAAATTCTCATCCCCATCGTATTCCATCACTCCCAGAATTTATCCCAAAACCACTGAACATCCACCATCCACCATCAGCCATAAAGAAAAACCCAATGGCCAATTTTTTCCGACTCAGCCTACTTGTAAGCGCAGCAGACTTACAGAGTAGCCATGCCCAAAGCCAAAGCACCCATAAAGAGCGCACTGATACTCAGGCCATTGATGCTAGCAGCAGACTTCTTAGCACTGTCTGTTGTGGTTGATTTTTGGGTTGTATCTATTATCTCGTTAGATTTATTTTAAATGCAATCCATTTTATATCATTCAATCCCCCCTCATCGCATCCCCTCCAAGAAAAGAAAAGAAGAAAACTCACCACCCGAAACCGAAACTCCCATATTCTGACACTCAGCCATCAACGTGGTATTTGCCTCCATCATCATAACCTGCATACTCGCCACACTAGCCGCCGCCTTGATATCTGCCTCCTTGGTCGTATTGCCCTTAGCAATCTTGGCCAATTTCGTACTATTCATACCCAAATCGGCAAATTTCTGCAGTGCAGCGATCATTTTACATTCATCAGCCATAAATACGGCCGGGCAGCTTGCTTGCAAAGTGGCATTGGATTGTAGCATTTTAAGTTTGGAAGCGGCGTCGGAAGCTTTGAGTTCGATCTCGGCGACTTTGGTCATGTCGTTGTTAACGGTGGCTGAGACCATTGTTTCATTGGCGGCGAAGTCGACGAATTTTTGGAGGAGGAATTGTTGCGTGCAGGAGGAGTTGGTCATAATGGCGGCGTCGATTACAGCGCAGTTGGCCATTAGGGTGGTGTTGGATTGTAGTTCTGCGAGTTTGGTAGAGGCGGCGGAGGCTTTGGCTTGGATGGCCATGGCTTTGGTGGCGTTGTCTGAAGTGATGGTCAGTTCGAACTTCCATGGTGTGGGAGTTTTGAGGGATTATAACATACTTCTAGTGACAGCATCAAGCTTGGTTTGGTTATTGGCCAATTGAACTAAGGAGTTTAAACCAAGTATTTTTTTACAAGTTTGCTCCTCAGTAAGGGTTCCATTGTTACCCTTGGCTGCCACAACAGTAGAGAGAAGGAGGGAGACGAAAAGAGTTGAATATTGCATAATTGTTAAAAAGATAGAGCCAGTCTAGACAGAAATAGAATATAGTATTAAACGGACCTGCCGAGAAGTTGAAAAGGTATGGAAGGATTGAAAGAAGATATTGTAGTAGAGTAGAAAAATATCATGAGAGACTTTCAATACTTATATGGAGGCTTAATACTTAGTACATTGAATTCAATTATCCCATGATTCCCATCTACATGAACCCAACTCATGTTTCGAATGCCAAGCAATCATGGATGGCTGGCTTGATCTTGAGAACAGACGGAGAGTAGTATTGGCTGTCATGAATTGAAAGTTCTCGAGCCCATGGAGTGTAACACTTCATGCTTAGGAATGAAGAGATCATTCTGTTTCGCTGACGAATCTATTTTGATTCCGGAACAAGAACAAGCAGATGATTGAAATTTGGGATACGGTATTTCAGACCATTTTACAAGAATACATTTGGTACAAAGTTTTCCAAAAAACAATTTGCGAAAGGCTGTTTCAATTTAAGAAACCTTGATGAAATTACGCGAATCAATTAGGTTGTAGATCTCCCGCTTTGATAGACCTCAATCGGTAACCATTTGTTGTTTCAAGACATCGACGAAGTATCAATGCGGATGTCGATAGAAAGTGACACTTGTCATTGGATATTAAATGTACTAACATGCAATGGCAGCGTTTATCCATGGGTGTGTAGTTCATTATGTGTGACAAGACCAGAGTTTGAGGCTCGAGGCGAAGGAAGCGTTACAGGGCTGGCAGGTCAAGCATTCCTTTTCCGTCCCTGTTCCCAATGCTCTATTCTAGGTGAAAACAACCTGCTGAACCATTTTAAAGGTTCTTCTGGAAAGAAATCTTCTGGAAATCTATTCCACTCGATTTCATGTACCTTTTTGTTTACTAGTTCCTTCCCAATTTGAACCAATTTGCCATTGTCGTTATATTGGATATCTGCCTCGATGATAGCTCCATTTCGTACCGTAAAGCTTGCCTCGAACTGTGTCTCCACATTAGTAACGTAGATCATGTTTTGTTTCCCCGATTTCCCCGGTAGGTAGTAGACTCACATTCGGTGGCATACCCTTTGGGAGCGGATGCCGCTTTTTTTTCACCTTATCCGATTGGTCTGTTGAAAATGTGAATTGAGGAGTTTGCGAGAAGATCCAATCTAAAGACTGTTTCCCAACTTATTAGCCCAAGTCTTCTAAGGAGAAGCCAAATACGCACAGTAAGCTCATCTATGCCTGTAGCAATCTCAGGAACTTCTTTGATCTCTTCGGTCAAGACAATTGGTTCTTGACTGCCATACATCTCACCAAACTCTGCTACCACTGCATGCTCAAATGCCTTACTCCTGACATTAGCGTTTGCTGTTGTAGAGCTAACACTTTCCACGCCACGAGCTTTGAGAAACCTCATCGCAGGAGATCTCAAGTATTTGAAAATCTTTGCAATATTCGGGGAGGTTAACAAACAAGTTCCATGATGGAGTGATCTTTCCTTTGTCAACTTATATGCTGAACCCGATATCTTGAAACTTTTAAATCCACCTGGACCCTCGCCGGATGGCTTTAATATAATATCATGTCGAGCATTAATCATCGCCCGCGGAACATCGAGTTTATGTAAAGCTCTTACTACCATCTCAGCATGCTTATCGCGGTCGAAATGCGACGTAGGGCATATGACACAGTAATTGACATTTCCTGTATCGTGAAAGACTGTTCCTCCGCCTGAACGTCGTCGGACCAATGATATATGTCCAATCTCTGAGTTTTTGACCAGGTTGAGATTCACCTCATTCCAAGGGTTTTGATTTCGTCCAATCACTATGCTGCGTTGATTGGTATATAGAAATAAGATGGTAGAATCTGCGGGAGTGTTTTGCAGAAGGTAATGTTCAATGGAAAGGTTGATAAATGGATCTTGCGTTCGTGATATGTATATTTGAGTTTTATTGGCTGGATTGGTAGCATCTTGAACGAATTTTGACGGTGATGCTGATTTCGTTCTGAAATAATGTCTTTGAACAAAGAAAGATTGAGGAATCCCGCCATTGATACTACCACTGCCACTGCCACTGCCACGGAATAGGAATTGACGCATCAACCCTCTCGAAGGAGCCATTAGTTTTTGGTACATTTGGAAATATACTCCGGATGTTTAAATGTGAATGTGAATCTTCTTCATATAAAATCCGGAGATACAAATTCCAAGTTGGTACTCAGGTACCCGACTGTAAAATATTTCTACATTTCCTGGTGTCTACGGAGTACCGTACCGTACTAATATGTAAGGGTCTCGACTCTCGATCTCACCTCTCACTCTCTCTCACTGAGTCACATCATCCATCATCCATCCATCCCACATCATCCGGCGAATCGGGTCCGAGCTCGGAAAGAGTCATCAGTCTCAACTTGACTTTTTTGATTTTTGTCTCTCTCCCAATAATATACTACATATACCCAGTTCCTGATATCTTTTTTACTTCAATCTCTCATATCTCATATTTCTCATATCATCCTCAAGATGTCTACATTTGGTCAATATTTCAAAGTTACTACGTACGTACACATTCAGTTCAATTGTCCCCCTCCCCTCCAAATTCTACTCAAAGTTACCCCTCCATCCCAATATCAACACAGCATACTAATCTCTCTTTTCTCTCACAGCTATGGAGAGTCACATTGTCGCTCCGTAGGATGTATAGTCGATGGAGTTCCACCAGGAATGGAGCTCACAGAAGCAGATATTCAACCTCAAATGACTCGTCGTCGCCCAGGTCAATCCGCCCTTACTACTCCCCGCGATGAAAAAGACAAAGTCGAGATTCAATCCGGCACAGAATTTGGAATTACTCTTGGCTCACCCATTGCCATGATTGTCCGTAATCAAGATCAGCGACCACACGACTATGGAAATCAAACAATGGACCTCTACCCCCGTCCTTCTCACGCAGATTGGACATACCTCGAGAAGTACGGTGTTAAGGCTAGCAGTGGTGGTGGAAGAAGTAGCGCAAGAGAAACAATTGGTAGAGTGGCAGCAAGTGCTATTGCAGAAAAATATCTCAAACTCGCACATGGAATCGAAATTGTCGCATTCGTCTCCTCCGTTGGCAGTACCCATATGTTCCCACCCACCGTCGAACACCCAAGTCCTTCCACAAACCCCGCCTTCCTCTCACTCATCGAATCCATAACACGAGAAGGTGTTGATAAATTCGTTCCTGTTCGCTGCCCCGATGCTGCCGCATCTGAGAAAATGGCAGAAGTTATCGCAGAATATAGAGATAAACAAGACAGTATTGGAGGAACCGTCACTTGCGTAATCCGCAATGTCCCCTCTGGTCTCGGTGAACCTTGTTTCGACAAAATGGAAGCATTGCTCGCCCATGCCATGCTTAGTATTCCCGCCTCCAAGGGTTTCGAAATCGGATCCGGCTTCGGTGGTTGTGAAGTCCCCGGATCCAAACACAACGATGCATTCATTCTAGCTACCGAAGTCCCACCCCTTGAGACCGGAGCATCAAAGAACGGAATCCCACGCCCTAAATTAACAACCAAGACAAACAACTCCGCTGGTATCCAAGGAGGTATCACAAACGGCGCACCCATTTACTTCCGTGTAGCATTCAAGCCCGCTGCAACCATCGGCAAAGCCCAAGAAACCGCCACTTACGATGGTACTGGTGCTGGCATTCTCGAAGCAAAGGGTCGTCACGATCCATGTGTTGTTCCCCGCGCAGTACCAATCGTAGAAGCTATGGCCGCTCTCTCAATAATCGATGCATTAATGGCCCAACAAGCCCGTCAAACATCCAGAAGTCTATTGCCACCACTTAAGAATATTGTGCCTGCGAAATATACAGTTGTAGGCGGTGAGGCTGCAAAGGAGAAGATGGAGATTCAGGATAAGGGGGTCGCGGGTGGCGTTGATGGAGAAATTTTTAATGGATTAAATTGAGTTTGTGTTTTCGATGAATAATTGTAAATAGTTGTGGGTAGATTGGAATAAAAGCAATCAATAAGCATCTTTGCATTTGGCGTTTGTCTTGTATGATTCCTCTAAGATAGAAAAGCGTATGACAATATAAATCTCAACTCCAACACTGATTAGTTGTTACGAAAATTCATATTGCTTGTAATCTCGTAGAGCTTAACTAAACCCAGTAAGCCTCTAGAACTAGAACTAGAACTAATTGTCAACAACAAAACCCCTGATCTAGCTCTCGCCAGTCTTCCTAGGCGAAAAATCCCGCCTACGAAGAATTATCTACTTATTTTATACTTGTATTAAGTATGATTTTCTTTACTTTAACTTGATGTCCACTCGTCCCCCTCCCACCCAATTACTTAGTTCTTCATCACTACCTAGGTATCCCTAGGTATCCCTTCTCCTCTCGTCTCCTCTATTACCTCGTATAAACTCCACTCCTAAGCTAAACCAACTCCACTCCACTCCACTTCCTACCATTCATTTATATACTCTTTTCAACAACACTCTCAATATCCAAATCGGGCTTGTGGTTTAGTGGTATAATGTTCCCTTAGCATAAACAATCAGTCGTGTTTGGGAGAGGTCCGGCGTTCGATTCGCCGCTAGTCCAGTATATATGGAGTGATTCATGAAGATAGTCTTTTTGTTGTTTTTCTGTTGATTTTTGGTTTTGTAAAGGTTTTTAGATTGGGTGGTTGAGGGTGCTTTTGGCGAATCCATGGATATGTACTATGTAGTACGGAGTAGAATGCGAGAAACGGCTGTCTCGCTTATGTATGGATTTTATTAACCAACTAGATAATAAGTTTTCTATAGATTTTCAATTGTTCTTTTCATTGTATAATAAAGAATTAATTTTTATATTATTATTATACTCAAACTCATACTATATTCAATTTAAATGATCTTTAATAATATTTAAATTTTTATAATTTAAAAATTAAAGTTTTATATTTAAATTTATTGAAAAAAAAGGTATTTTTAAATACTACTTTTCTTCATCTTAACTATTTAAGTTAATAAAATCATAGATTAGCTACTCGAACGACTGTTAGGGTTTTAGAAGGTAAGACTATTAAATACATTTATAAAAGATAAGAGGGCGACGATTAAAGTTGAGTTGGAGTGTATATCTCAAGCCCGAATAGCGAGACACTCAAAAAATCACATTTCAGAAGCTACTGAAACACAGTGATGTAGCTTTTCGGGTGCTGTACTGGGATTTTCTTCTTCACTCATACTGGGAGAGGTATCACAGAATCCGAATTCACAAGCAAAACGAGGAGATACTCAAAAAATACTCGACTGGAAACACCAATGTATATTCATCCTTTGTTCTACCAGTTCCAATCAGAATCCTCAAACTTCAGGTCGAAGATCTGAGCAGCGGCAAAATAGTGCAGATATTTCTCTGTACACAGTTTTTGGAAAGCCCTCCTCAGTCGATCGGGCTTCTTCAGCTGAGTATATAAATCCGCCAACGAGCGTTGTGATGAGAAATTGTAATACTGCTGTGCTATCTATCAATGCTGTCGAGATACTGCTAGGGATTTTCGGGGTTTGGGGAAGAAATTACTATTAATGATGCTTCAAGATCCGGGATAAACTTTTATCGATTCTGCTTTTCTCGACGGTTTTCTATGGTCTCCTCGAGAAGTATCAGTATCGATAATCGATTGTTCGATATTAGTTCTTCTAGAAGCAAGGGTATGTTTCTGTAGGCATGTTATTTCTTTCATTAGAGAAGGCGCAAAGGGTAATAATATCCCTCTTGTTTCGCGGCTTCGATTGAGCTTTCAAGATCTTGAATATGGTGATTATCCTCGGGTATCCTCAATCGATTTGGGGTTCTCGACCTCGCTGGTACAGTTCGTATCCCTTATATGTATCTCGTTCTTGCTCTCGATTACTCCTCTCTCGCTTCGAGTCAACGGAAATGATGAAAATGGCCATTTTTGTATGGCGGTCGCATTGTTTACAACTTTCATGGGGTGGCGAGCCTCTAGGAGATATCACCTACTTCTCATCTGGGTCTTGATTGTTTTGGAAACATAAAGCATAACTTTTTAACTTATTATCTGCAATTATATTCCCTTTTAATTTCCTCGTTCTATCTTGTGGCTGTAGAGTCAACTTCACAAGTCCCGGCTCACGTGCTCATCATTTGAACACAGCACTGTGACTGTTTGATAAATATGGCGATACACTCATAATTCAATTTTTGAAAACAGTCATCAAATTATGTGTAAACATGCCCTTCATAGGTCTGTGTGCGAGGCACAGATTCGAACTTCAACTTCATTTCTTTACACCAGACAGGAGCGATTAAAAAAAGATACGCACAAATAAAGATGACCAACCAAGGTTTTTGGGAGCCAGGCTTCCTCACTCTGCCGTCCAAAACACAGATGGGCTCAGATATACTCCATCGACGCGGAATCCTAGAGTAAGTTGATCCCTCCTTGTAATGCTTCCTACCAGGTTAACAAATCATCATTTATTAGAATCATTTATGTTCATGGATTGCAAGGCAAGAGAGAAAATACATCTATCACGGAACATATTACGACATATATCGCGAATGCAAGAGTATCGACTTTTGATTATGAGTTCAAGGAGGAGGGTATTCATGAGGTTGACATTAAAAATGCAGCAGTGGCAATTTTGGATGGGGTTTGTAAAGAAAAGTTGGCAGATAAAGTGAGTTAGATTTCGTGTCATCTCAAGCATCATGGAATAATCTCGAGTACAGAAGTATGCAAGGACGTTCATTTTTATCGGTCACAATATTGGAGGATTGATCATTAAGGAGACGCTGTTGATGGCCAATGGCAACGAGAAGTACTCAGCTGTGGCGAGGGACACTTCACTCTTGGTATGTCGGGCCCTCATTACATATATCATGAAAGTTATTGTTGACATGCACAAAGCTCTTCTTCGGCACTCCACAAAGGGCAAAAGATCAGGCGGGGTGGGAGAGGCTTGCCAATAACCTCATCCACGCAGTAGGACAGAAGAACAAAGCACCCCTCTCTGGCATTTTGCTGCTACAATCCTCGTTTGCACTGAAGGATGTGAACGAGAGATATGCCAGACTAGCAAATTTTTATAATGTAGTGAGCTACTATGAAACAGAAAAGGTTGATGGTTTTGCAGACTTGGTATATACGACTTCCATCCCTTCGACATATAACTTGCTAATAGACGCAAGGTGTTGGACCAATATTCCTCAACAATGGACCTGCCCAATGAATGTATTCTGCCTCGTGATACAAACCATCTTGACTTGTGCCGGAATATCAAAGATACCGACGAAATCTTCACCGCAATGTGTGACAAGATGTCAACAGCTTCGGGTATTGGAAATCGCCTCTCTCAAGATGAATTTAGCTAACATGGTCTCCAGCGATTGACTCGCATTATATCAAATGCCTTCATCAACTCTACTCAGTCAGTGAAGCGACTCGGATATCTCCACAAACACTGCCCAAGCCGCTGGAGCCAAGATGGATACTTAAAGACAAGACTTATTTAGAGTTCGTCAACCAGGAAACAGGCATCCTTCGGATTCTTGGACAGTCTGGATCTGGTCTTTCTACCATCTCCGCAATTGTAGCTTCAGAATTGGCACAGGTTGAAAAGCTACCAAATAGTTTGACCGTCTCTGTAGGAACTCGGTTGAAGAAGAGGTTGGAGGGTCCAACCATTCTTGCATATTCTTTCAATACGCAGGATTATCGAACTTGTTGCACTTCAGCGCTGTTCGCTTCCCTGCTGCTACAGCTTATTGAAAAAAATCCGGGATATTTCGGTCGCATCAGAAAAATGTACGTGAAAGAATCGCAGTGGGATTGGACCTCCTCAGAAACTCTCTGGGCTCTGTTTCGGTGCATAATGTCAAGCCCAAATACTAGAAGAGTCTACTGTGTCATAGATGGTCTAAATAACTGCGACCCGGAAAGAAACCATTTCCTTGGTGATTTCTTGTCCTTAGCAACGTGCAAGGAAACTAAATTAAAGATCGTCTTCACAAATAATTCCGGGATCGTTGACGCATACCAATGTACTTCCACAATCGACATCGACAAACAAGACGACAAGCAAGCAGATCTAGAAGCCTTGATTGATTTCAACATGACAGAACTTCTCGCATCAAAACCAGAATTTGGTGATTTCGCAAAGGACATCCGTGAAAGAATTCTCGATATCAATTTGAATTTCTTGACTATCACCTTGATTTTTAAATGGTTTCACGATAGCGAAGTGAGATCGAGTCCATCAAAGATTGAACAATTACTCGAAAACATGCCAAGCTCACTGCCGGAGATTTATGAACGGGTCTACTTGAGAGGCTGTTTATCTGCTCCCGAATGGAAACTTAAAGCGCTCTCCTGGATCACTTATACTTTTCGGCCACTCGAAATCGAAGAGCTCGCAACAGCTCTGGCAATTGAATTTGGCTCGGGGGGCTATGAAATCGTTGAATCGAAACGGCCTCAGAACCTAGCTGAGGATTTGAAGCAATCATTCGGTAGTTTCCTCCACTTTCAAGGCAATGAGGTATTCCTGGTTCATGAATCAGCAAAAGAATTCCTGTTACAAGCTTTGAAAGATTTGGTTTCTAAAAATGAGGGTCGAGAGTTCATCGATCATGCGCAAATCTGCAGCCTCTGTCTGGATTATATCTACATTACAAATTCATTTAAAAAATATCCAGTTATAAGATATGCAGATCCTGGAATCAGCAATCTGCAGAGTACTCCGAGTCTAGAGGGAACTCTAAGTCTATTTCCATATACCGCCAGATATTGGTATTTACACTATCGGGCAGCTGAGAACAACGATAAACTTCTCCACCAAGTTTGCGAGTTCTTGAAATTTGACAATATAAAATGTCTATCACCTTGGCTTGAAAGATATAAGTCGCCGTCGGTAAAATCCGTTCATAATCCGTTATATGCTGCTACTGAACTCGGATTGAACGAAGCGCTGTTTTCATTGATGAATGAACGGAAAGCTTGGACTCCTCTGGATTGCTCTGCGGTAATGAGAGCTGCCAGTAGGGGAGATTTAGAACTCATCAAAGAGTTGCGGAAGAGAGGCGCGCTAATCAATATTTCTGTAAGCCTTCAGATGGCTGCCATGAATGACCATTTGTCGGTTGTATCATACCTTCTGAAAAACAAGTCTCCGGATGATGAGTTTCCGGAAGATCTAGGACCAGCTCTACATATAGCTGCACAAAATGGATACGTTGATGTATTTACAGAACTACTTCGCAACAACGCTGATGTCAATTCTTTGATCAACGACAGAAGGCCTCTACATCTTGCTGTCGAATTTGGCAATATTGAGATTTGCCGGAAGTTGATCGAAGTCGGAGTAGACGTGGATGCGAGAGACAAAAGTGGTTGGACAGCACTGCATTATGCTGCGAAACAAGGCTTTGCAGGGGCGGTAACAGAATTGCTCGCATTTGGAAGCTCTAAGAAGCAAGTTGAAGCCCAGACCAATAAAGATCGGACAGCTCTCCACTTGGCAGCGAAAAGTGGGCATTTGAAGGTCATCCAGTCACTTGTTAAAGCACAGTCAAACATTAATCTGGTCGATTCTAAGCTCTCAACTCCGCTACACCTTGCCATGAAACAGGAACATACCGACGTAGTACAATATCTCATCGAAGAAGGTGCTAATGTCAATATCGCCGACAACGATGGGTTAACCCCGTTATTCTTCGCTTTTGATAAAGGAAACAATGACCTCGTCGCTATCATCCAGCCAAAGACCGATGATATTCACCACGTTGACAACTGGCAAAACACGTATCTTAGTATTGCAGCAGCAAGAGGAATGCTAAATAACGTGAACGAACTCATTGAGCTTGGAGTAGATGTCAACGCGAAAAACATGAACAACCAAACTGCAGTCATGTTTGCTGTCGGATTTGAACACTTGGAATGCGTTAAAGCTCTGATTGCCGCTGGGGCAGATCTGAATATTCTTGGCACTGAAAATTACACTCCTGTTTGTTTCCCAATTGTTAAGGGAAACAAAAATATGGTCAATGCACTCCTCGAAGCAGGAGCATTACCTGAGCCACAAGGGACAGCATGTCCTGCAGTCTTTATGGCGGCATATCATGGACGAGTAGAGATGGTCAAGGATTTTATCAATCGCAAATTTGATATTGAAAAGCGGGGAGTGCATGGATGGACGCCTCTTCATGCAGGCTATGCTTCTCCTGAAATCATCGATATGCTATTGGATGCGGGGGCTAAGACTGATATTTTGAGCACCCATGGCTTCTCTCCCATCGAGATCGCCATTAAGAATGGGTGCACGGAGACAGTGAGTGTGTATTTGAAGAAAGGAATAGATCCCCTTCAGAGGAAGGGGAATACTGGGAGGACACATTTGCACCATGCAGTTCTAAAAGGAACTCTTGATTGCGTCAACCTATTGTTGAAACGTCTTACCGAAGTGGCAAGCCTTGATATTACGGATGATCAAGGACGGACACCCCTATATGATGCCGTTACAGCTGGCCACACTCAAATCACCAAGGCTCTACTCGCAACATCGAAATGTGATCAGAATCAAAAAACACCAACGGGGAAAAGTCTCATAGTCATGGCAACCAATGCAGAAAACATGCAAATGATTGAATTACTCCTTAGAAACAAAGTGCAGGTCGAACAAGAGCTCGCAGACAGACTCCTTAAAGTTGCTGCCATTGAAGGCTCTCTCTCGTTAGCCACGACGATGCTCGAAGAATATCCCGAGTTGGTGAATTTGAGCAACGAAGATGAATATGGGTGGAGACCCGAGATGTTTGCAAAAGCTTACGGACACATGGAGGTTTTCGATGCGATTATGAAGGGATATGTTCATATACCTAAGATTTTGAGGCCATGGGGATGGGTGGCCGCTGAAGGAGAGAATGATACAAGTAAGTCGTTACATTTCCTACCGGTGAACATACCAACTCTAACCATAGCAGTACCCATGCTATATGTGTGCAATCAACCCATTCCAATCCTAAAAAGGAACTTCTACTTCGAGGTAAAAGTTATAAAGGCAGGAGCTGCAAGGTAAGCGAATCCTATAATCTTCCCCCAATCTTTCCAACTCCCACTAATTCCCAGCAGTCGAATCTGTATAGGCCTCGTTAGTGAAAACACCCCACTAGGCCAGCTGCCAGGATGGGATAAAACATCCTGGGGATATTATAGTCATAGCGGGAAGAAGTACCATGATAACCAGCAGGGAGAAGTATACAGTGGCGCGGAACCTTATAGTAAGGGTGATGTTGTGGGCTGTTTGTATGATATTGAGAGGAGGGAAATCAGCTTTTGGAAAAATGGTGTTTTTTTCGGTATATCACCCCTTTCAACTCCTACTCCTATTCTCCTCTACCCATATTACACTCACCTTCATATCACTTTTTATTTTCCATCAAACTAATCCAGGCCACAGGAGTCGCATTCGAGGGGGTAACCGGAAGATTATTCCCGGCGGTGGGAATCGCGAGATTTGGAGGGTCCACAGCGGTGATAGCTACGAGTACCGATTTTGTCGGCGAGATTGAGTATAGGCATGACGATTCAAAGTGGGAGGATGGAGCGGAGAGTAGGAGAAAAAGGAATTGCAATGCTGCAAGGGCGAACCAAATAATCAAACGAAGAAAATATGGACGCTGAATATTGTGCTGATGACACAGATACAGGGAAGCGGGAAGATGTTGAGGAATGAATGGAGAATATTTAAGTGCGCTTGCTAGAAGTGTAATTCAAATCGCATTGGATTTATACATACATACATACATACATACATACCTAGGAGTCCCGTCCCCGGCTTCTCTATCAACCAACGCCCTCCTAGAAGTTGCATGCTTTAATGCCTATACTTCTTGTTAAATCATCCCCAATATAAACGTCCCTCAACATGCTTATACATCTTGCTAAATCATTCCCAATATAAAACGTCCCTCAACATGCTTATACATCTTGCTAAATCATCCCCAATATAAAACGTCCCTCAACAGATAAAAAAACAAG
>NGKG01000010.1:618098-653631 GCA_002162505.1 Myriosclerotinia scirpicola | reverse complement strand
GGGGGTTGCTTGGTTCAGGGACGGGTGAGAAGATATACCTAGGTATTTTTCTGATACTGGGGTTGGAGAAATGATTAGTCTTGAGGTAGAGGTTTGGTGTGACATGGGCGCTGATATCGAGGAAGGTACATTAGGATTTTTTTGATGCGAGGTTTTGCAAAGGGGTGGTTTGTTCGTCGGAAATGATGTGTTAGAGACTAACAACAAGCAATGAACAATTGATAGCTAGTCGGTTATTTGAGTTTGGAAACCCTTTTGAGATGCTATATAATGTGACTAGATAGATACATATCTGTCTTATTAATAGGTACCTACTACGAATATGCTCATCGAGCTAGTCGGAAGAGGTCAGGTTAATTACCTTCCAGAAACTTTTAACACTCGGGAATTCGATGGATTAGATTAGATCGCTCTGTTTGATTGTACTAGTTTGGACTTTGTAATGATATCGTAGACAATTAACGAAGTCATCGTCTAATACACGATCAATATAAATTTCAAGACCCTCGCTCATCTTTAACTATTCGACGCACCTTATCTTATACAGTATATATATATTTCTTTCAAAGTAACGAGAAGCTTTTAATACTCAGGTAGAAACATTATAAATACTATAGGAAAGAAAAGGAATACCGATACAAACTCGCTTAATTCAAGCTCTTTACGGAGTACATCATCATCGCAATTCCTAGAGTGGGATTGATGTATTCATTAGATGGCAAATTCGTTATTCGTTAGATGAGTTTAATTGGGATTGATTGTATTTTATGTTGATGTTTTGTACTATGAGAGTGTAATGAATTTACGCCATTTTGTGGTGGTTTGGTTGAGTGAAAATTATAAAGAAGGTAAACTTGTATTAGAATCGATTTCAGTCTATTTTTTTAAAAATATTATACTTTTGTTGGAAATAGCATGTATACTAATAAGCTAAAAGGCTTGGAATGACTCTTTTGATAAATTATAAACTTAATAGCGTAATAGGAAAACCATTACTCTAATTATAAAGTTAAAAGCAATAATACTCTAGCCTACCTAGCTATTACAATAAATCAACTTAATTCGAAATTAGTCTAAATCCACAACTTTACAATAAGAACTTTTGTATATGTTGGTATCAACTTGGTGGTCTTGGTTGTAAAGTGTAAGTACTTAAATCTATGCATATAAAAATCGTTGTATTCCTAAGTGTATTGAAAGCAAGCTCTATAAATACATGCCCGAATCACTAGCGCCTCGCTAGCTAATACAGCCCATCCTCCGCTACGGTCATCACATGACTGTTGTACCGACAGTATATATTCAAGCTTTTGATTTATAGTCCGTATATAATAATCAAGCTAAGCTAGCCTACTTCAAATATTTGAAGGAATTCCAACAATAAATAATGTGTTGGAAATAGCATATATACTACACTAGAACGCTTACAACAACTCTTTTGACAATTTTATTGATAAATCGCATCCATTTTGATATGAAAGCATTCTCTGAAAATGAAGATTTAGAAAAAAGTCTACAAGAAATAAGAATTAGATTGTCGATGGAGTACTCATACTGTCCTTAGTATGTACGGTTCTGGGAGTTATCACACAATAACTTTATAAGGATCTCTCAAGACAGTATTGTGCCAATAGCTCTTCTGTAGCTACTTCCTCATTAGTCTAAATATTATGGGTAGCTCTGATATCTTGCGCTTTCCTTTCAATCCCATCATAACAATGTTCTACCAATATTTTCTCAAAAGATCTTTCGTTCTGTGAATTGAAAAAAAATAAAAAGCTATCATGAAATAATCTCGCATCAGAATCCAACTCCAGTATTTTATTCCGCATCGGAATCGTATATCAATGGTCAGTCAGTCATGTCTTTTCCCCGACGTATTAGGCGTCCGGTTTCACCTACGCCGGGGAAGTAAAATCGAGGGAAGATGTTTTGATTCTTTCTGGGGTGGAAAATAATTGTTGATGTATGGGAATTGTAGTATCTGTATCTTCGTCTACCACACAACAACCTTCAACATCTGGAACACAAAATACCACAGCGGAACTAATTTACACATATCTTCACAGTTTCGCCGCACTCAGACGCTGGACCTTTGAAGAACTTGTGAATGCCTATCCACCGAGTCCAGATCGAGATGCTATCATCCAAGCCGGTAATCATACTGCAACAGGAGCTGGGTATAGGGCGTTGGTGGAGCGACACTATTATATCCTTGAAGGGCATGTCTATCGGCGCACGCATCCTTTTCCGATGAATGGATCTATATGAGTTGATAGTGGTGGTTATGAATTGGCGATGTCATGAAAACATGAATGGATAACTGGGGGTTTTATATCGGAGCTTTTGTAATAGGAGGATGGAGGTGAGGTGCGGAAGCGGATTGATAGGGTATAGCCAGCGGTTGATATTGATATGGGGTGCAGAGATCGATATGATAAAGTCTAGCCAGCGATTAATTTTACTCTCTAATTCCGAATATCTCGGGTTTATCTTCCTAGGTGTGAGATTACTACGGAATTTTGGATTGAATAACTGGATATGTAGATTTGTAGCTGAAGCGGGAGATTTCACCATTATCATATACAGTAGCTCCTTTGCTTTCACCCTCTCATGGTAATATAGAAGTGAGTAGGTTGTTTTGAACTAGCATTGTCCCAGAGGGAAATGAAGAGGTTGAATCAGGGGTAGGATAACGTACCTAGTAATAGATACACTGGTTGTATGGTTCTAATTTAGGTACCTAGTCAACATTCTTCTTAAACTATACCTACTAGTCTGATTAATGAGATGTAAATTGACTACTATGATAATTCCAATCAACGTATTGTGGCTTACATTGTAGAGCTTACCAAAATGAAAGTGAATCGCAAAGACCGAGTTTATACTGATGCGAATTATCTCGCTTAATTTCCAAGCTCAATTTTGCAATCGACGCGGTGTTCAAAGACTTTCCCGGTCTTCTCTTCTTCCTCCTTAACTTCAAACGCAAGCGCGGTAGTACAAGGTGAGTTTTGATATTACATAAATTAAGATAATTCTTAACAGTCAATATAAGGTTCTCTCCGCACAAAAACAACTTGTGCTAAGCCAAACTTCAAAGAGCCGGTTATTAGCTGTAAACTTCAAAGAGCCTGTTATTAGTTATGGCACGTACTGTTGCTGGTAGAAATGTACTTGATGCCGGTAGGTTATCTCCCTTGATTCATGCTCGTCACTAAACAGTCGACAATGCTAAATATTTCACCAGCTGAGGAATTCTGCAGAACTGAACTTCGGGAGACTGCTTTAAAACTCATCGACTAAGAACAGCTCAATATGGGACAAATTCAAAAAGGTTTTGATATTATCGAAGAGGACCGAACCATGACAGAAAACTTCGCCGAAGCAATGGAAACTGTCCCTAGGTATAAACTCCGAGATCCCTAGGTATAAACTCCGAGGGATTATTACCCAAATCCTTTTAAATGAAAATTATTATCACTTGAGGAAATGACTGGCAGATATGTGGAACAAACATTTAACTTGAATCTTGAAGATGTATTCGAGGGTGATCCTTACGAGGGTGATGCTTCTATATCAAGTACGATAATCTACTCATTACACGGTGATTTGAGGACGACTGCAACACATCCAAACTTATCGACAATTTGTCGTCGACCTTATTAAGAATGATATATTCGCTAGGCGGACGTTTCAGAAGTATCTGTTGAAGATTCAGGAGAAAGACACGCTTGAGGTTCACATTGATCGGTATAGGGAGGTCTTAATATAGGATATGTGCGAGGGGTTCCTCCAGAGACTATGAAACACAAAGATACTACGGAGCATCTTGCAAGTAGATAAGGGTTGAACTAGAGTTGGCTGGACCTATCTTTACTACTGCTCTCGTGTTCATCGGATTTCCACTTGTGTGGTTACAACTACTGACCTATTAATCTGTATCTGGGAAATCAGAACAGAGAAACTGTGCCGACGACAGACCTGCTGTTCCCAAAAACATCATGGATTAAAGAAATACAGGTGGACCAACTGAGTAAACGCTACCATTGGTACGCTCAAACCCTAGAGTATAGTGGCCAAAGAGTGGATATAAGTATATCTAGGCACTGAACCCCCTGGCTTTTACCTTTTGAATAAAACCTTTCTGTTTACTGGTCTAGTTAAGGGTACTTTCACCTCAGCCAATTTCAGACACTTCATCCACAGTTCTTTCGGCTCATGACTGAGATTCCATACAAGGCTCATCTAATCCACCACCTAAGCATAAACATTTCAATGCATCTCTTCACTAAATTTTCACCTATCAGGACTCCAAAAACTTTCTCATCTTAGCATGCGTCACCTCATCAACAAAGAGTACCACGTCACCTCAAACTTCCAGATCACCTCATTCCAGATATTCCAATCATCATACCGATCCATTTACCCGAATCCCAAATCCTCCACTCAAAACAATCCTCATGGTAGCATCTCCGTATCTTCATTACTAATCTAATCTTCAACAAAGAACATCTACTCTTCCCCTGACTCTTGATTTCCGCTATCTCACACGCGCTTATCACGCTACCAAACTTCCTGATTCGCCAAACTTGCCTGACTACCTCATCTGACAGCTCTGTACTCACAACTCAAAACTACACAAAGGATGAGCTCGAACTCGCTGCTTTTATATAGCGTAAAATTGTCATCAGTAACGTTCGGGAATAAGAGAACAAAGAAATTATAGGAAGTTGCTGCTTTAATGGGGAACTCAGGGACGCTAAGTCGTAAAAGCTCCAATTAGAAAACAGGGACGGAAATTGGAATGGAGGATGATGTGATGTGAAAAGGAATTGCGGAATTAGAAATTAGGTGACTAGAACGCAAATAGGATAGCAAAGAGGCCAAGGGGAACGTGATTAGTGATATGGGATGGAGTGATTGCCGAGGATGAGCAAATATAAAGGAAAAGGGAGGAACAAAGAGAACGGGCGATGAAGGGAATTTATGGTGGTTATTTGATGCTTCGGCAGATATTCCGGGTCGGTAGATAGAAAATTTAGAGGATTGTGGTATTTTAGTGAAAGGAGAGGACAGTACAGCCAACTTTGTAGTGTATAATAAGCATTGTGAGTTGTACATCGGTGAATGAATGTAGCATATTCCATTGATAGTTGGGGAATAGAAGGTATGTTATGACGAGAAAGAAAAGAATCTCTTAATCTGAAGTGTCTTCACGAGTATTGAGTTAACAATTCGCATTATAGATTTGATGAAAGAACGGAACGAAAGATAGTATTCTGTGAATAACAAAAAACAACAACAGTTAGTAACAGAATCAAAAAGATAAGACGGAATCTAAATTTAGTCGCCTCCGCACGTGTGGAATAAATAAAACAATGGCAATGAAATAGATGATCTATAACCAGTATAGTATGCCAAGAATTCAAGGCGCGTTACATGTGAGAATCAAGTGAAATGACCATCTAGGATGACCCAAACCTAGTAAAGCTGTTTGAGCAAGATATACGATGTTAAGATTATTCTGTAGGTGTCTTGGCAGGCAATGAGAAGATTTCGAGCTTACGTATGTTGCCAGGTTCTCAAGTACACCAGGAATCTCTCTATTTACTTCCCATGAGATTTCCATCGCCAGAAAGCACAAGTATCGTGATTCGTACATCTCAAACGCCGAAAACTCTGAGAAGCTCCTCGACCGCCACTAATAATAAATTGCCTCTATATGAAATTTTGACGACGGTCGAGGAATAGGATTGGACACTTAGATCTACAAACGCGAGTTTTATAAAAATGACAACTCGTACTACACTCTGTTCCAAGTTCCAACATATGATCTTGATCGCCAAATCTGTACAACTATTAGATCCACAGACTCTCAGTTCGAAACCTCTATATTCGACCTGTTGATCGAATATCGTTGATAACAAACAAACAGCAATAATTCAGTCAAGTCAACTAAAAAAATGTGAGCCAGAAGCAGTCAGCATCTTGTTCCCCTTCCGACTAATCTTTCGACTTTCGCTTCGACATCAAATACATATAATCGGTGACTATTAATCTGCCGAGCTATCGAATCATAATATATTAGTGTTAAAGTTCTAGAGCAACAGTAGTAGAGATGCCACTAGCTCTTGTTTAGGATTAGATGCTCAGTTAGCATCCTGTAATAAACCAGGTCTGGGATCTTAAACCTCTTAGACCCTTTTAACTAACTGCTACCGAAGCCATCATATGATCTATATCGTTGCTGATGATGTATCACTGCCGATTAGCTTGCTCTAGAGGAGCTATATATACAACCCACCACAAAAACACCGGGTAATTGTCGGGTCTCGCTTAGGCGGCGCCCCCTTAGAAAAATGCTATCGTAACGATACAGCCAGAACTACCATTAGTTGAAGGTCATCTACTTTCATGAACATGTCTAATATGACATGAACAACATCAAAGCATTGCTAATCTTCGCAGACTGTCTGAATGATGTTACTACGGTATACCTAGCCCGTTCTTTACCTTGTTTGTGGACATGTAGCTAAAGTTTGCCAATTCAAATTCAGCGAAACTATTCTCTGAGTTTCATATACATCAGTTCTTGTGGGTATCTATAGCAATCATGATAAGCAAATTAGGCAGACAATTGACGCAATTAGATATATGGGACAAGTGTAGTCAGGTCTAGCATGGGCAGCATATGTCTTTCGAGTTGTCCGCTCATAGGGTAATTAGCACGAATCTATTTAGGATTTCAAATAACCATTGCAAGCTGCCAAGTAAATAGCTAAATTCAACCTCAACAGCAATATAACGTATGCTCCTAGAGTAGAGCATATAGTTGTGAGGCTATTCTTGTAGGTAGTTCTTGGCAAAACACCTCCACGGCGAACAAACACATTGAAAATGTATTGCTGGGATTTTATTTACTACCATCATCTATTTAGTAGGAAATTGATGCTCTGTAGATACCTAGCTAAAGCTCGCGATCAGTTTAGCTTTGAGGGCGCAACACCAAGTCTTTCTGGAAGCACTAACTAGACCAGTTGAAAAGATTGAGTTTACATCATCACGAAGTCAATAATAACTTGCAAGACAAATCGAATTCAAATCAGACCGCTTGAATTAATTTCTTACATTCTATTCTGTCCTGTAGCTATGGACTAATCGTTAATTATTGGTCGATAAATTGCTTTGTGATAAGAAATTAGACATTCAATAAGGATTATCACAGACGTCGCAAGTTTCATCAAAAGTCGCAGATTCAATCAATTCAATTGAACAAAAATCACGATAATCAATTATTTAGATATGCAACAAAAACTTTTGGAAAATTTTCTAGTGTTGTAGTGGGGCGGAAGTGAAGGTGAAACAAAGTGAGGCGTGAATATGGTTTCGAATAACATTGACCCTCGCTACCTGCAATTCACTTCCACTCCCTCTACGACTTTATATTATGGATTTAAAGTAGTCAATAAAATGACCTTCTAGCCCCTAGCGTGTGACTCTCATTACCCCCAACTACCACACCACCGCAACAAGCGAAAGATCTGACAGCAGAAGCCATATGATATCCAAGCTCGCTAATTTCCAGCACCAAACTCCGCGGTCCTGATGGGCCAGTTGATCTAGGGTTATACCAACGGCCAAAACGTCTGTTGAGTTGGTGTAACAGAAAAACAGTACGGATAGCCTATACTTCTGACAGCGACCCCAATTTTGCCATTCTGATAGTTTGTATTCTTTTGGAACTTTTTGATAAAAGAATGGCTGACTATCCCATGCGTTCAAATCTTCTCTCGGAAGAACTCTCGGCGCGAAAAGGTAACGCAGTACCGTCGGCGAGGAGTTTTGTATATAATGATCACAAAAGGCTCCGCCTTTCCCCCATTGCCCTCTTCGATTTCCCAGTAAGGCCTGGGCTTGCAGCGTTACAATCGGTTGCAATCGAGTACACCATATCCCTATACCAGTAGTTTCCGGAGCACGCAATTGGTTTTGCCAAGAGCGCGACAATAAAAGTCTCATCACTACGTCTTAGCCTTTTATGCGTGTAAGCAATAACTTCGGTACATCCTAAGAGTATTCAAAGGAATTATGTGCGGTTCGTTACCATTTCGACATAAGAGTCCACCTCTTCATTGAGCATTCACTTGGAAAACTCTCCTCAAACGTGTTAATCTCTGGGTATTGGGTATTGGGTATTGGGTCCAACTCCTGCAATACTTTCTACCATCAATTCAAACTAACCCTCCACGAGAAGTTTTGACTACCTGCTCTCTACCTCCAACAGCGCAGGTTGTCCCTCAACTGCTGGCAGTTAAGGAATTCGGCGTCATATGAATCACCTGGCTGGATAGTATCGATAAACTCTTCAAGATATTTCCCCGCAGGTTATCTATAATACAACGCGTCTCCGAGGCTGTATTGTCCTCGAAAATAATCTTGCATTAAGCCAAAAGGCATTTCTTGGACTGGTTGATATTGCAATACTGGGGACGCGAGACCCGTACTAAAATATTCATCTATGTGATATCCTTGGAGATCCGTTTGTACGCAAGTATCAACATAGTTTCTCTGGGCATTGTACACCTCGCGATTTGGTACATGCAATACTTCGACATTTTGCTCTGACCAGGAGGTACGGATCCTAGGTAGATTAACCCTCAAGCTTTGTCGTCGACCAAGGCCCGACGAGGCCCGAGGTTCTGACTCCGGCCGGCGTGGGTCAACATCGGGATCTATGGTATGTGTTGTCAGTGATGATTCCACCATTGGTTCTTGAGACGAAATTTCTCCTGGCATTTCTCGGCGTTCCGTTGTAGCTCGGGTTGAGCTTTGCGGTTGATAGTCCAAGTTAACCATGGTACTCCTTCTTCGTAACCTTGAAGTTTGTGATATTGTCACGGGGTCGCTATTGGTTTCGTCGCGGTTTGGTGTGGGTTGAGAGTTGGTTCTCACGCGAGGCTTAGTCAGTGACGGTATGGGCGCATACTGACTAGTCGGAGGTATAGAATCACGACTCGAAATTTTATCATCTTTATCAGAAGCAAAAAACTCATCGTTGGTCCCGAATGACACCTGCAGGGAAGGCAAATGTCGTGTTTGGCCACTGGTAGGGTACAGCCAGTCATGAAGAAGTGGCGGCAGCTTATTGCTCTCTATCGAGTATCAGGTTTCAAATCCAGTGACGGCACTAGACAGCTAATTTATCGTTTTGAAGCGTACCTTGATGTTGTTTGCCTTTAGTATCTTCCCAGGCTATGTAATACCGGTCGAATATCCCAAATGCAACGCAGAAAACATTTTGCACATCCTGTAATCGTGCTAAAGCAGAGGGCCCGTTCTGAGCTGCGGGGATGGCTGTGGTACGAAGTTGTTGGGGTGGGTTTTGATGGCTCAAAGATTCATTCCTGCAAACATCAATTCCGTGAACGTATTACTGCCACGAGTTTATCTTACCTTTGCTCTGACTCAAGATATGTTAGATCCGACGCATGTTGATATGATTTTTCTTGTGGACTTGGTAAGGCACTGGTAGGAGATTCGGCTAGAGAGGCGGGACCACCTGAGAAAGCAGAAGATATCGTCTTGACGATACTGGATAACGAACTCGAGCTGGAAGCGTAAGAATCCCGTGAGCTAGGAGATGAAGTTGGCGATCCAACGGAATTCAGCGAAGACATTTTAGTAGATGAGAATGAAAGATCCAGAATGTAAAATTTTGAAGGGAGAGCTTGAAATCTAGTACTACTTGACAAAATATCTTAACAGTACCATCCACCATGCAAAAGCAGGATCAGATGATTTGAATGAACATCATTTCTCCGCATCAAACATTCAATGAACAGATGTTGTTGCAACTTATCGACGGGGGAAACCCCAGCATGGAGCACAGAGCACTAATAAAGCTTGTTGCTCCATGTTTCAAGTATGCGTCGAGACTCGTTGATCACCAAGTTTCAGCCATTCCTGATCATGTTGAAGTGCAGGAGAAGAAGAATCATCATACACATTAGATCTATCCAAGAAAGATACCATAAATGGGTCGAGACTGCGAGTGACATGATATTTCTTACCTGCAGGAGTAACAGGGTTGAAACAAAAAGTTCGCTGAAGGAGTATTAAGCGATTACATAAGCAGGATGATATTCGTGGGCCAATCACCAACTTTCAAATCAGAGCTTGACTCCTGAGTCCTGACATGCCAGATGAAAAGTTCCAAAAGTGTTCTTATTCGCAACCTAAGTCGATGTAACTTGTATACTTTGGCACTAGCAAAAAATTTCTTTGGAAAGGGGTTACCAGGTAAACGTACCGCGGGAGCTTGGGCCATCTAGCAGGATGATAATTATCACACCATACCTAGGTATCGTTGAAGCTATTCACCCGCCTCCTGCATCACTACAAACCTGGAAGATAACAGTATGTATCATGAAGCATCTACTCAAGCTGGTACCTAAGCACACCCCTTTTCTTGACACAAGTAACGCTTGATAGATTTCTACATGTGCAAAAGAAGTCCTTTATTCAACCAATTACGTCATACTCATCATACTAATCATACGATATGTCGCGTCATACCAACCTGTATCACGTGTTATCACATCGTGCTATCACATTGTCCCACAAGCTTTGAGTCTCACTATTCTGACACGAAACTGTGCTGCCAACTTCTATAACAAGGAAGAAATGTGATATTGGATCACAGCGAGTTATCTCATTTCGCCTAATGGCTTGCCTCTCCGCACTCGCTTCTCCTGCCTACTCAGCTCAATCTCTATTACTGTCCTATCCTTTCCTAGTTTCCCGACCAAGCGATCTTCATCTCGATCATAGTAAAGGGCCCACATGCCTGCTTCTTCGCCGTTCACTTCTTTGACTGCACAGAACCCCTCCCACCCCTCGAGTGTCAATCTTCTCTCCTGCCTGGTGCAATCAAATGGTCCTGTGATATTAGGCTGGGCATCCAAGCGGACTCCGTATCGGACTTCGTAAGTCTCTCTATCAACGTATATCCAGTTCATGATTGGGGCAACGTCGGTGATAGTAGAGACGAGACCTTCGTAGTCTGAGTCTGGATATGGTAGATAATATCCTGCGAATGGATGTAGTGTGGGATCATTCATGTCCTTATTGACATATAGCTGCATTTAGACATTAGTCCCTTATCATTTATTGCCAATATTTTAAAGGGATTAAGTCGAATCATGTCGATTTTGTTGGAGAAAAAGTCACTCTGAAAGGATGTATGCTAACACTCACCTTGGAATTCTTGAGAACAATCTGCCTGTGATCAACCTCGAGACTGAGCGGCGAGGCTTCAACGCAGCTTACAATCAAATTGCATCTCCGCGCACGATGCTCTTCCCTGCGATCTTTGGTCTGGCCTTGTCGAATTGCCTCGTTGGTCGCGAGTAGTGCTGGAGCTGTGACCAGTGCAATGAGTAGAGATGTCATGCTTATTTCTGTATGCTATGGTGCGTTCGGAACGAGGTCAAGATGGCAATCAGAATAAAGAAGCAGAAGGAGGAAAATAGTTGTACAATAATGGCACGATTTGAGCTCAAAAACTGTATATGAAGGGGGAACTTATGTTTGACTATAGAAGTGCTAAAGCAATAATTTGTAAACTTCTTATATCTGTAGCGTTTTGGCCCGTTAATCGTTCTATTATGGAACGATCATTGAACTATACCCCATGAGCTATCCGTGCCAAGCATGGGGTTTCCTAGACCCGCGGGAAACAAGACCTTGCAGCCGCTTACTTGTACTGCGTCAAGGCGCGAATCTGCCGACTTGATACTTTCAACGCTTTGGGGTTGTTTCGAAGGTGGATTTACTTCACGTTGGTCCCTCGAGTGTCGACAAGGAGGAACGATCTATAAAGTTAACTTATTAACCACCTAGTCAACATATCCAACAAACATTACTTCTCTTCTCTTCTCTTCAAGGAAATCTAAACCTCCTAGCTATTCCCTACAGTCAAACAAACTCCATCGAGCTTTCATCTACTATATCCCAACATGTCATCTACAAAGTAGGTATATCTCTTTTGTGATGAACATCGAATGCTAACACAAAGTTAGCACAAAATCTCCAGACAGAGCGGCATTCAACCAGGCAGCCTATTCGCCGTCGTTATCCGCAGATGAATCAAACAACGGACGAAAAGCTGCAATCGGATTCAACAAGACCCCGCTACCAAGCCCCCCCACGTCAGAAGGACTTCGAGCGCCAGCAGGTATGTTCCATCTGGATGTGCACCAATGCGCATGTCCTAATATAGTGCTAACATCTGTCTAGGTAGTCTACTCAAAGGTGCTACAGAAGAGGATGGCCGTTTAAAGCCAGCGGCGGTCATGGTTGGCATAAAACTCGACCTAGAAGCTGAAGTTCACCTGACGGCACGGATTCGTGGTGATATTGTTATTGGACTTTATTAGACATTGTCATTTTGGAATTTTGCTGGGCAAGATTGGTAATTGCAATGGGATGCACTTCGCTTTGTATTTAGGCCTTAATAATTTACTGTTAAGTTCCTGTCACTACTTGGACTGAAATTTATTCCCACATTTTTCTTAGCGAGCCTCTGGTAGGTCGTAGAGGTCCAATAGAAAAGGAGGCGATAAAAGTACTTTCGCTAAAAATGACAACTTCGATGATTGGTTAGCTGATACTCATGGGGCTCACTTCCAACACTTCACAACTTCCAACATTTGCTCAAGCAAACCTTCATCGACAGACAAGAAATTTGTAGGATATAAGCTTCTGCCTGGCGACTTCGCTAGCCTTGGCTGCATCCTACCATAACTCCTCGCCGAGCATCGATGCTGTCCCCAAAAAAGATCCACGCCTTTTTTCTCATCTCGCTGACCTAGAAATCATGGCACGCCACATTCGGGCTCTCGAAACACTCCGTCGAAATAAGGGACTGTCTCGAGTTCCCAAGCGTGATGAAAAACGTAACCGCTCCGATTCCTTCGGCATCAAAGAGCTCAAAGAAGCCAAGGAATACGTTCTTGACACTGCGTTAAACTCATATCATACTTATGGAACTGTTGCCATGCTGCCATGCTGCCAAAAGAGAAAAGAGGTACATGTTGTGGACGAGAATTTAACTGTTTAAGGTACGAAGAACCTATGGATAGTAGATATTAGTATCTTCCCATCAATTCCGCGTGGAAATTTTCAGTTTTTGGTTTATGCAGTAGCGGAATAAGCTGCACATATCATCAAGGATTCTTGATCGGAAATAAATGAGGAGAGCATCGGATATTGGGTATTGGGTAAGGAGAGGATGGGAATCGGTATGATATAGTTTATAGTGACTTCAATAGTAACTTGCATATCATATAGTGTGAGATAGATGTTAAATATGGGCATTAGCCCGAAAAATTATACAGCCGTGTAGCCAAAAAAAATCCGCGATTTGGTCCCAAGCAACAGATTCTCTCCACGTGCCCAATGCCCAGAGGATCTACTACTACTACCTAGGTATATGCAACAAAATATTAGTAAGTGCGATAGTACCAATATGTCCCATACGTCCTGTTTATCCGACTGTATCTGAAGAAATCACCGAGCTCGAAATACAGACTTTTGATTGAATGTAGGACTTCGTCTAGCAAATGGCTGACCCGAATACCAAGCTACTTGCTAAGTTCTTCGGCGCTCGTAGACAAGCGGTCTCTACTTGACGGGAATGATGTTGCAGGCGCCTGCGGATATTCACCAAGACAGCACCTCAGGTTATTTCTCTGTTTCTGGGGCGGCCGCACTCTAGACTGTTCAAGATGCTTTGATATCCATGGATCATTTTAAATACATGTTCTAGGGCTTTGAGGTTTGAAGTCTGAGTTACGCTCCCAGATTAAAAAAGTAATACTTACTTGATGGCCAGGAGTAAGCAGCACAGGCAATCTTAAACTAATGCTAAAAATGCAGATATATAGGAACTCAGGATTCCAGCAATTGGCTCGTTGATTTCAAACAGTCATACCGAGGCATAGAGTTTTAACGATCTGCCGCCACACATGGTGATTGATCTTTTCCCTGAAGACTAATACTTCGCCATAGATTGACAACTATACAGTGAGAGATTTATGATAAGTATGAAATGCTTGATTCTTATGATAATTTTATTCGTGGCCAAGTACTGGGGCCAAGGAAAGGCAAATTTTGCTTTTCAGTATGTTAAGCCAACCTTAGAGGGAGGGCCATGGTATGATACATTTATAATTTTATATCTCTTCAGTCCTCCAATAGAGACTTGTACGCCATATCGCTCAGCTGAAAGGAGGGAGCCAGATTGTGTATCCACCGTTCTTGATACGGAAGACGCTAAGCAAGAAACTATACATGAATAAGATAACTGCGCTCCAGATCAATATTGCCCAAAGTTGAATTGAGGGGTTTGCAATGCGGGGGACCTTGAGAGCTAATGAGATTGTTGCAAAGGACAAAAGTCCATCTAATAGATGTTATCAGCATTGTAGCAAGTGAATAGGTATAACGAAGGGAGTTCTTACATATGGCAGCAATAATTTGTGTTTCCAAACCATATTGATTTGCGAATCCTCCTGCAAAGTAGCTGACACCTCCACGTCCATCACCGGCAACGTATGGAACCTTCCGAATATGATTGAACATATGGCCACTGGTAAATAAAAGGATGGCAATCAAGCTGATCGCGGCCCAGACATTTCTGTTTTGAACAATGGGAAGTACATATGGCCATGCAACACTGATAAAAGTAAGAATGCCTAGTATGGTAGTGGTGATAGCGATACCACGAATCCAGTTGATTGGTCGTCGAACTGGAGGGTGTGGTCGATCGGTAAGATGTCTAGCAATCCAGGAGTGGACTTGTTCGGCGGTTTGAGGACCATTTGTAAAGTCATATCTTACGGGGCCATCGACTGTCGAGGCATGAGGGCCAATTGTAGGTAGGAAGAGTAGAAGGACGGGGGCAGTTTGAAGACCAAGCTATTCAGAGATTAGTATCAGTATCAATGGATTGGGTAGATTTGAAGCGCCAAACGTACAGATTGGAAAGTGTTTTTGCCATCCATGAAATCAAGTGTTCCATACAGCAGGCGGGAATCTCCTTGCTTGTCCCCCTTTGTCCAGCTCGTTGATAATAGATCCCATTCTGGTTGGAATTCACGACATAATTGACATCCAAATCTACTTTCCAAAGCCGTCAACATCACGGCTATGGAGTAATTCCTCGGTGCAGAGGTCAATTTTCCGTAAACATTATCATCGAGCTTCAAAGGAGTAGATGATAGAGATTTTGTATGGTATCGTTCAAAGTTATCGACTGCAGGTTTTTTGGCAGCTAGAGCAGCTATAGGTAGCAAGGATACTACCAACGTCTTGAGAAAATGCATTTTGAATAAAATGCAAGGCCCAGATGCCTTTAGATGTTGGAGTTGGTAGTTCGATGGCAGAGATGGATCAGATTTATTGTAACCAGTGATGCTTTATAGAATCAATTGAAGCATTGAGGATTCAAGATAATCAACATCAAACGACACACGATGATGTACACTTACGAAGCTTCGAAGCGTGTCCTCAATTCACAAGTCGGTAAGTTCCATCTCGCGGGGCTAGGAATAAATATCCATGGATAGCTTGGAAGGATTTTATCACAAATGACCGTGGCGTTATAAGATTATTAGTGCCTGAGGAGATAAATCATGTGATAGCGTGTCGGCCCGGCAACTACTAAACACTTTATGGATACTTTGTTGACTTTCGAGCGCGATTGAAGCTTTCACCCTTCTTGACAGGCACTTTTAACATTAATATTTATCCTACATAAATATAAATTCAAAATGGATCAGGCATTATCATATAATGATGATGAACACATCGAGAGCGTATGTTTTACTCCATCTCCCATTACTCCCAATCCATATTAAACTATAAGAGTGTATATGGCTAATACAGATTTATAGCGATTGATGAAATCACAATGTCTAGAATTGGCATATCAAGAAGCACTGCAAAATACCGAATTAATCGTGAAAGATGAAGCAAGCCGTCGACTAAGGCTACAGATACTCTTATTGGAGAATGAGAATGATGAGATGCGCGTTCAACTTGCCACTGGAGAAGATCGAATTGATGTATTGGAAGAAGAGAACGAGGATTTACGAGCACGACTGGACCAGACTCAAGAAGATGCGAAGAAGATGGAAACGGAAATGAGAGTTCAGACTCGGGAACTTAATAATGTCAAGGTACTACCACTTCCCCTGAGGGTAAGAAAATGGCATGCTAATTAACGATCAAATAGGCGGAATTGAAATCTATGAATGGAGTAACATTGGACTCGACAAAGGTTCTTACGGAGAAACTGGCACTTAGTCGCGAGGTCGCTGTACTGAAACCAGAGTTGGAGCATTTACGGTCGCAAGTGGCACAGCACCAGTCGATTCTAGCGGAGAAATTAGCACTTCAACGACAAGTTGGCACTTTGGAGGTGGAATTAGAAACAGAGCGTCGTGCCTTGACTCGTGCCAACGAGAAGAACAATGACCGTTCGAAGGAGATTGAGCTTCAACAGAAAATCGAGACTTTGCAGAAAGATCTTGCCGAGGAGAAGCGAGAGAGGGAGAAAGCTAAGAAAGATATGGCAAAAGAAGCATCTGCTGCCCAGAAGGAATTTGCACAAGAGAAACGCGAGGTTGAAAAGAGCCGCAAAGTGGCAGAGAAGGAAACAGAGGCTCTCCGAAAGGAATTGGCACTTCTAAAGCGTGATAGTGAAGATGGGCGGCAAGCTGGGGAGAAGGAGATTGAGGCTCTTCGGAACGAGCTGGCGCTCCTAAAGGGTGATAACGAGAAAGGGCAGCAGTCCGGGGAAAAGGAGATCGGAATTCTTCGAAAGGAATTTGCGCAAACGAAGCGAGAACTCGAAAAAGCACATAAGAATACACAGAAAGAGTTGACAGCTTCTCAAGCTAAGGTTGAAACTTTGAACAGCGAGATCGAACAGCTTCGCGATAGTGAGAAAGGGCAGGAAGGTGAAGAGATAGAGATGGAGGCTCTCCGGAAAGAGTTCGCTCATACCAAACGAGAAATTGAGAAGGCCCACAAGGACACACAGAAAGAGTTGGCTGCTTCTCAGGTTTTGATTGGATCCCTGGAGAGCAAAGTTGAGCAGCTGCGCACAAAAATGCGAGCCGCAAAGGAACAATTGAAAGAATGTCAGGCTGAGTTAAACGAGGCGCGCACTGCAGCATTGGGGTTCCCCATTGCTACAAGTCGAGAAACTGTCCCAGTAAAGGATTCACGCAAGAGGGCAGCCAGGGAGATGAGCATGGATATCACCATTGGAACGCCCGATGGAATTGCGGGACGTGGAAAGCGATCTGGTGCGAATAGGGGTAGAATTGACCAGACAATTTTGGGAGAAAAATCAACGTTTTCCATCACACCCTACCTGAATAAGACGATCAACATGGCTCCAGATACACCAGAAAGTGGACAATCACCTGAAGATAACGCCGATAACGCCGATAAAGTATCAAAGAGAGAGAAACCTACCGAGGAGGACCGGATTCCCGAAGAAAAGGAGGAGGGTTCTGAGTCACCTGTACAGCAAGTCAAACCCAAGCTCAAGGCAAAGAAGAAGCTGGCCGACAAGTCCGGCGAAGAGAAGAATGTGCTGGGCGAAGCAAAGCCTGGTACCAAGAATAAGAAATCTGTAAACCAGAAGCTCAAGGAAAAGCGCACGTTAGAGAATGTCACAGAGGGAGAGGAAGGAGACGAAAATGAGCAACCCAAGAAACCTGTAGCTCGGAAACTCAAGGCACAACGTATGCTAGAGCAAGTTGCAGAAGAAGAGGAAGAGGGCGAGAATGAAAAGCGCAAGAAACCTTCGGCTCGGAAGATTAAGACACAACGTACGTTGGAGAAAGTTGCAGAGGAAGAAGAAGGAGACGAAAATGAGCAACCCAAGGAGCCAGAAGATGCTGAAGAGCGAGAAATTGCGAAGCCTGTGAAAGCCAAGACGAAGGCTATGGAGGAGCCGGAACAAAAGAAAAAGAAACGTAAAGTTCTTGCAGGTGGTAGCAAGACACTATTTGATGATGAAGATGGTGAAGCTCCTAAGAAGCCAGCAAAGATTGCACTTGGTCCCGCGAGGTTACTAGGTAAAGGCGGTCTCGCAGGACCAAGGGGAGGGTTGAAAGGGGGTCTATCTGCGGCTGGTGGATTTGGAGCATTCTCGCCTTTGAAGAAGGACCGAAGAGGTGCTGGTGCAAGTTTCTTAGCATAATTCGTGGAGGGTAAATGAAACGATTGGGAGTTTAGGATAGGGAGAAGACAGGCTCACTTGGTGGCGCTGCTGTCTTTGTATATGTTGATAAGCAGAAATTCATGATTTATGTGCAAGTATTCGATTGGCTTTCAGACTATATAGCAGTTGCAAATGTACCTCGAAATCCGGTTTCTCTTTGAATCATCCGTTTACAAAATGCCTGAAGATCAAGGGGCTCACCGGAACCATAATCTCAAGATAAGCTCACCGGGAGTAGATAACGACCGGAGGGTTAGGATCAATCCCCGGTGACCCCCGTTTTATTATCACTCCCGGTGAGCTTTTCAGACCATATCTTACGCCCTCACCAGTCCACTCAAAAAAAGCATACATAGAAATATTTGAGTTGTTGAAACCGACAAATAAATAATGAAGACTTAGATCCAAGTATTGAAATTCGTTGTAGCTTAAACTCATGTGTATTTTTTGCACAAATACAAAAAAAAACTTAATCCCAAATGTCAAATACGCGCAAATCTTCAGAAGCCTCCTTCGACCATCCAAGACACAATTCCCAGTCACCAGCGACCCCATGCCATCACATCGACTGGCGGCCACAGTCTTCGCTTCCAGACTCGGAGTGCTCCCGCGACAGCAATTATGGATTCGGGTTCGCTCCCATTGTGAAGATGCGGGGTTGAGGCGGGGAGGAGATCCGATTGTGGGATTTCAGAGCGGTGGTGGTGCTGGTGGTGGTGGTGGTGGTGTACGCGCATCCTCGTCTTCGACGCGGTGGACGATGAGGCAGGGGAAGGATCATTATGCTCGGGAGGCCAAGGTGCAGGGGTTGAAGAGTCGTGCGGCGTTTAAGTTGCTGGAGGTAGGTGGTTGGCAAACGTGTGGAGGGGTTTTTATATTGATGGGGTGCTTGCAGATTGATGCCAAGTACAAGATTTTTAAAACGGGACAGACGGTTGTTGATTTGGTGAGTTGGGGATGTCGAATACAAGGTGTGATTATAAGGATAATTTATTAAGAAATCATAGGGATATGCGCCGGGAAGTTGGTCTCAGGTTCGTCTATAGCTACTCTCTCTCTCTCTCTCTCTATCTATTCATCCCACCCAACCGCAAAACATAGCTCGCTCGCCCACTCACACAACCACCACCCACAGGTAGCAGTCGAGCGCACCAAGCCCACCGGGCGCATCCTCGGCATCGACATGATCCCCGCACAACCGCCCAAAGGCGTCTCCACCATCCAAGGCAACTTCCTGTCGCCGCTCGTCCAAGAATCCGTCAAGCAATTCCTGCGCGACCCCGACCGCGGCCGCCCGCGCAAACTCTTCGCCTCCGACGCCGGCGACATCGAGCCCGAACCCAGCTACATAGAACTCGAGCGCCACGCCGACGATGCCCCGGATGCCGATGCTCTGGGGAGGAAGGGGAGCCGCGCGCGCGAGGAACAGGAGGCCGGCAAGATGGTCGATGTGGTGCTAAGTGACATGTGCGAACCCTGGGAGCAGATGTCGGGTTTTTGGAAGAGAAGTCTGAGTAACCCTTATAGGATGATGAATACGACCGGTATCAAGTTTTCGGATCATGCTGGTAGCATGGTATGTTTACATTTACATCTCTCTTGTAATTTGCTATTCTAATGTTGCTTTATAGGATCTTTGCGCCGCGGCTTTAAGATTCGCTTTCGATACGCTGAAACATGGGGGTCATTTTGTTTGTAAATTTTATCAGGGAGCTGAGGATAAACAGCTAGAGTTGCAGCTTAAAAAGTTGTTTGGGGTGGTGCATAGAGAAAAGCCGGAGTCATCTAGAAGTGTAAGTGCATCCAGGAAACCAACAGAGTAGAACGTGTGCTCATATTCAACAGGAATCGAAGGAAGCATACTTCGTAGCTCTTAGGCGGAAGAGGGGAGTAGACGGCGCAGCTTTAGGCTATGTCGACAATGTATGATTATGAATATGGAATGTATGATTATGAATGTAATGTAAGATAGCACGTCCAACTCGTATAGGCAAAGAGGATTGATTATAATCACGTAAATCTTCAATGTGCAAGCGGGGAGTTTAGGTAGGGTGAAACCAAATGATTCATGATTACTACTCCTATATGCATCGATACCATCATTTTCTTGTAGTATTCATATGCTAAAGACTGCACTGCTGACACAGCTCGCCTTAAACAGCTTGTTGACATCCCTCCATCCTTTCTCGAGGTATCTAGACCAGCAAAGCCAGAAGTTCGTAACGGCACTCCCCAAATTAGGCCATTTAGACCTTGAAACCTCTGGACCTTCTGCGTCCACGAGCCTTCTCGAACTTGCGTCCCTTGGACTCGACGTATGGTTTCTGTTACAAAATTGTTAGTTTTGCCAACGTGAGACCATTTTATATTTCCTACCTTGTGCTTGTGTGGTCCGAAACCGAAATGCTTGAAAGCCTCTCTGGAGTTCTTTGGTCCTCTGAGGAGAACGGTGTTGCTTCCAGTTGGGGATCTGAGAGCCAATTGATCCAAAGTCAAGACCTCACCACCAGCAGCAAGAATGCGGGCACGGGCGGTAGCGGTGAAGCGGAGAGCAGCAACGCTGACCTTTGGGACGGAAAGGAGACGGTTGTCATCGGTGACAGTTCCGATAACGACAACAGTTCTCTTCTCCTCCTTATCGGTTTGGGATGCGATTCTGGAGATAGAAACGGGAGGTCTGTTGATGCGGGACATAAAAAGTCTGCGGAGGACGACCTTGTTGAAGGAGGACTCGGTACGGCCTGAAAGAAAAGGAAGTCAGCGCATTTTACTTGCTTCGGGATAAAAGAGATATCGACTTACGAGCCAAGAAGCGGTAGAGCTTTACCAACAACTTAAGGTAAACATTGTCACTCTTTGGCGTCTTACGGTGAGTGTTGCGCACGTGGTGGTTGTCAAGATCGATACCTAGTTAGAGAATCCCTCGTCAGCCTTTGATCAAGTATGCTCTTCACATCGGCCTTGCATAGACACAATGTTGCGCAGATAATTGAGATCTTTTACGATGCGATTGAGATTTCAGTCTTTTCAACTTTCATCTCAATTCATCGTAAAGCCACTCAATTTCCACTTGCACACGATGGCTGGAATGAATTTTATGTATCACCTACCCATGATTGGCGATTTGGGGGGTTTGTCGTCGAAGGTGTCGAGAGGTCGTTGATAGATTCCAACGAGAGGAAAATCAAAATAAGAGATTTGGGTAAGTCTAAAAGTGCGCAATATTCGCTTAAAATTTTCAATGGGGGTAATTTTGTGGGCTGAGGCAGAAACCTTTTTGTCAAGGGTGACCGCCCGGGAAGGCTGAAATGCGGCTGGAAGCTGGAGAGCCGAAGTATCGGTAACTTCGAGTGTTGAAGGGAGTCGAGTGAATTTGACTCGCTATAAATATAATATTAAATCCAACTTTCAATATGAATTAAGAATCAAAAAGTACAATAGTTTTCCTATACCGGCACTTAAATACATAGATTTACTACTTGGTATCTCCATCATACCATCAATAACTCCTCCAGAGTCTATACTGATCCATCCATCCATCAGTTTGATTACATACGGATACGGAATGACCCACGTACTATATTAACCTTGGAATACTATGAAATTGGAACTTAAATAACATCCAGGTTTACTAGTAGGTACTAGGTATATTCACTACAATTTGCAATATTACAAAATATCATATCTCTCTCTACTACTGCGGATTACAGACAGCATCTAGTTGTCGAATCACCTAACTTGTCAATACGTACCCTACTACTACTAGCGGGCTCGCTACTGTACATATTGGTTAATGACAAGCAGTACGAAGTAGATCTTTGATTGATATGCCGTTAATACGGAAAAGTACGGGAGCTAGAGACGTTGACATCACATCCACATCTTGACTCCTTCAATTATGGGGTATCATACTTCCGTGCACCATACTACTTATGTAGTACGGAAGATCTCCAAGAGTTGCTGTTGCTGCTGCTGCTGCTGCTGCTGTGCTGCTAAAACTCATGAAGATGTGTGAAGTTGTAAGGAATAGATGAAGTTTAATAATAAATGTACATACTATGTATATATACCTACCTAGTTATACAATGAAATGAAATCACTCATATCATTTCTATACCTGGTAATTAAATGACTAAGATGGAACTTTTAGTCATGTGTAGGTAACCCTTTATATCTATTTGTAGTGTAAAGTTTTTTCCGGTTAACTTGACTGGCTGAGCTCGACAATCTCCAAAAAGTTCCCTATCAATCAAATCCTCGAAATGTCGAAATCCTGTTAACCTTCAATAAAAACATAGACCTATGAATTCCAAGTTATCCTAGACTTCTTTGATTTTCTTGTCTTTTCAATTCACTACTTTGATTAAGTTGCCGACCATCATTTCCATTGATTCACCTCACCTCTTTCCGACATCATTGATTCGAACTTAATAAATTGATAATTCAGTGGCACTACCTAGGCACTCAAGACTCAACCCTCAAGCTTGTCGGTTTAGAGAAGCCAACCCACTGTACCCAGTCAGCCTCACAACCCCCAGATATCATATCTACCCGATTGTACCTGTACGAAAACATTCAGCAATTGATTGTCGATTTCTTATTTCTTTCTCAAAAGTCTAGGATTTTTCATATATTCTGCCAATATCGAAACCACCCTTTTTTCTCAAAACTTTGTCTTCCAAGTTCGCATGCGCGGTGGCTTCAAGGTGTGCGTTGAGCTTTCAGGCCGTTTTGGGTGTATAGCTTAGCTACCCTTCCTAGAAATGTCTGCCGTATGTTATATTCTCTCAATCTTGCCCCTTACTGGGTATAATTGCTAATATTTTGTGTTTGATATAGTCTAGGAATGATGTTCTCACGCCCAAATATGGCCCCAAAGTTCTCCAAATCAGAGAGCTGATCTCACAGCCTGTGATAGCGGCATTTTGCGCCGGTGGAATGGCAGGTGCTGTGTCTAGAACAGTGGTTTCGCCTCTGGAACGACTCAAGATTCTCTTTCAAATACAAAGTGTAGGACGAGAAGAGTACAAGATGTCTGTAGGCAAGGGGCTTATGAAAATGTGGAAGGAGGAAGGTTGGCGCGGACTCATGAGGGGTAATGGCACCAATTGCATTCGAATTGTTCCGTATTCCGCTGTTCAATTTGGAAGTTATAATTTTTACAAAAAGGTAAGATACTGAGGAATGCTTGGGTTTTCAACTATTTCTCGAGCAATATGACTCTCTAGGTGGTTTTGAGCTTGGTAGAGATATTTTGAAAAGCAATTGCTGATTGACTGTGTTTCTTTAGTTCTTCGAAACCTCTCCAGGCGCAGATTTGAGTTCCTTCAGACGCCTCATTTGCGGTGGAGCTGCTGGAATTACCTCCGTATTCTTTACGTATCCTTTAGACATTGTTCGCACCAGATTATCCATTCAGTCTGCGTCATTTGCTGCTTTGGGACAGCATGGTACTAAGCTGCCAGGCATGTTTGCTACGTTGAAGACAATGTATAAGACAGAAGGAGGCATTCTTGCATTATATAGAGGAATCATACCCACTGTCGCTGGAGTTGCACCCTACGTAAGTTTGACCCTCCTGGCTATTGGTTACTTTGAGTTGCGGTGCTGACCGAAGAAAAAAGGTTGGTCTCAACTTCATGACTTATGAGCTTGTAAGAAAGCATTTCACTCCAGAGGGAGACAAAAATCCCAGTGCGGGACGAAAGCTAGCAGCTGGAGCTATATCCGGCGCAGTAGCACAAACATGCACATATCCATTGTAAGCAGTTTTTACCAATGCCTCTTGAACTAAGGCCTAATTTTATTTAGTGATGTTCTTCGACGTCGTTTCCAGATTAATACGATGTCCGGTATGGGATACGAGTACAAATCAATTTTCGATGCTGTCCGAAGCATTGTTGCACAAGAAGGTGTCGCCGGCATGTATAAGGGAATTGTACCGAATTTGCTCAAGGTAGCTCCGAGTATGGCGAGTAGTTGGCTCAGTTACGAGATGACTAGAGATTTCCTTCTGACATTGAGAGCTGATGAGGCCGATTTGTGAGCTTTGGGATAGCCGTCTGGTGACTCTCAATATTAGGGGCTGTTTTGGACGGGCGTATTAAAGGTCAGGGCTTTGTATATGAAGACGGCGTAGACCTGGTGGATGGATTGCATTTGGTTAGGCATCTGGGTAGGCATATGGGAGCGGGCGTTATTTTGTAAAAAAAAAGACACAGACAAGATTCTCAAGACCGGGTCCTATTAATTACAAATAATAGGAGATTAGATGTGCGAGGGAACTGGAGCGGATATACGATGATAATGGAGAAATTCGAAGGTGTATAAAACATAAAAGGTGTTTGCGGCAGATAGTTTGATGGGCTTCTAGATCTATCAACCTAATTGGGAGGAGACAACTTCCAAGATACTTATTGTTCAAATTTTGAGCATATAGGTATCGATTCAAAAGTGGTTATTAGTTTCAAATATTACAATAGCAGCTAGGAGAGTTGAGAATAGAATGAATGGTTTGACTCTAGGAAACACTGAGGTTTTGAATTTCCGAATATATCATCCACAAGGAGAACCCTATTGTTGTTACCTTAAACTATACTTTCCTTAGTATATAGGTATTTTAGAACTAGTGTGTTTTAGCAAAGCTATAAGAAGCAGGTCATGATTTCCTGTAAGCTGCTTGGAATATGGAGATGGATACGAAGTACATCTGATCATACATCTATGGTCTTGTCATGTCATGTCATGTCATGTGTTTAGACTTTTAGGCCTTGATTCTAAGGCAACAACACTTTTTACCTACCTAGTTCAAAGAACTTTAATTATTGCCTTTCACAGCTTGAACTTGTCTCCAAAGCTTGATTTCATTTCCTTACAACCAAACCTCTCTTATAATCTTCCATCCACCTCACTTAATTCCCATCAAGACTTACAACTTTTACCTCATTGTCTCCCACTGGATATCATAACAGATATCGGTCAACACTTTGAGTAGCAAAGAAATCATCATATTTGATTGGCCTTCTCATTGACAAAATGTCTCGTGGTGGTACAACACTCTATGTCACCGTATGCGCTCCACCTCCACCACCTTCACTCCCACGCCTACTCCAACGTCCAGATATCTTATGTAAAAGCTTCAAATATATATACTAATATTCTTCCTATAGGGCTTTGGAGCTGGAATCCGTGCTCGCGATCTTGCCTACGAATTCGAACGGTATGTCAGCCAAAAATCGATATCTCGATGATCATCTTTAATTACGATGATCTATTTCCCCATCCTCGTCCATCCTCGTCCTTTATCCTTCGAGACTTCGCTGTCAATTCCGTCGCATATACTGTCTATCCCCTCTCCCCAAGTCCTCCACGTTCGATCGAGCGGTCGCACAACGATACGGATACTTCATATTCCCACATTTGTCTCGCGAGAAAAGTTCGAATTGCGGCGGATCGATTACAATTTACCATACATATCTTATATATCTCTTACTTTCATCCATATATCTGCCCAATGTCTCCCTATTCGATGGTACATTGAGTCTAACCATATCCCCGTAGCTATGGCCGTTTGGTCCGCTGTGATATCCCAGCTCCTCGTACCGCCGCATCTCGTCTGTAAGTTAATCACCACATTCCTTTGGCAACCACTCTAATTAGTTGACACATTAAGCAGGTTTGCATTCGTTGAGTATGAGTCTCGCCGCGATGCCGATGACGCCTACCATGAAATGCACAACAAGCGTCTTGGCCGGGATGACTTATTGAAGATTGAAGTACGTCTTCATGACATCACCTACACACCTCGAATGCTAATTATGAACTAGTGGGCCCGCACACCTCCCTCGGCTTCTTGGCGATTTGATACCGGTGAGGACCGTCCAGCCCGTCGTGATGGAGGCAGAGATAGCGGTAGAGAGCGTGGTGGAGCTAGCCGCCGTTCTCCTCGCCGTCGCTCAAACTCTCCCCGACGTGGCCGTGGCGACTACTCTCCCCGTAAGGATGACCGAGACCGCCGAGACCGTGATTACGACAGACGAGACCGTGACCGAGCCGATCGCTCACGTAGCCCCGACGATAGGTAAGCAAACTTGCAGAAGTTAAAACCGGACACTGGCTTACGCTTCATGTATAGGGATCGTGAGATTAAGGATGAACGTGATGAAGTCCGAGAACCTGGTGCCAATGGAGATGACAGGAAAGGTGAATTTACACTTCCACTACGCCTTCTTCCGGATAAACCATTCTAATTCGTCTTGATACCCATCAGTTACCATGGATTCTCCTCCACCAGCGCATGATGAACTGGACACCGCCGAGTAAACAGGTCTTTCCCCGGTTGAGGCTTTTACACGGCTGGAAAAAGTTTATTGTGTCTCTTGGCTGCTGATATTCCCTTCTTTGCCTGAATTTACCATTTGTGTTTCTAGATTCGATTCCCCCGAGACCTTCCGACTCTAGCCAGGATTTGGACTGGCAACACCAGCGGATCTCGAGCCCCTTATTTAGGTCAGCAGCATATGATTGTGGTCGTAGTTTTTCATGGGTAGTTATTAGGTTTTAAAAATTCTAAATTGAGCACATAATTATTCCATTTTGTCTTTGTGCGAAACAAGGTGACAATGTTGTGGCTTTGTCCTCTTGAGCCAATATCCTTCTAAGATGTACTCTTTCGAATCTATCTTTTAGCTGACTGAAGCAAACATCGCTACTCTAAAGCAACAGGCAAGAGCTGGACAAGTTAAAATGGCCTAATTGGATATCAACGAACAAAGATGATCCTCACTATGCACACGACTCTATCCAAAGCTTTCCATCTCATCAAAACATAAATTAACCGATCCTAAAGCGAAGTAGATCCATATAATATCATTGCATCACATCATTCTTTGCATTACCATCAGCACCTCCCCCATTTATCTCTTTACCCTCTACCTTCTACCCTCTATACGCCCGCCACCCAGTCCATCAGGATATGATCCCATTCCTATCTCGTCCCATCTTAAAAAAGATTTTTCTCGTAACAGTATAGTACATGACATAGTTATTGTAACTCCAAAAAATGCTCCCCTTCTTAACCTTGCGCCTAGTTTTATGTTTTGTTTTTCTATCACCTCCCCCTCCCCAAATTAATCCCCCTTTCTTCGTCGAGATGAGATAAGGTTTCTATTTCTGACTTTTCTTCTTACCACTACCGTTGCTGGTCTGGTTTAGACGAGCGACCTTTCGATGGCGAGAGAGGAGTTGTCCGATGAGGAAATGGGATACGTCTTCATCAGCCCTGTTTTGTGATTGTTAATTAGGATGCTGTTCATTGAGAATCACATTATAGGGGTCAGATAGGATGGAGTCGACGACTTACCAGTATGAAAGATGGCTTGCAATGGTGTTGATTGGGTTGAAATCAAGTACACTCCTACCATATCAAATTAGCATTGCTTTCCCAATGAAACCTCCCGAAATGTGGAAGAACTTACTCTTGAATGCTAAAGTCCACCCGTCCATTTTGATTCAACGCCCTAACCTTCATCTCTTCCCTCCTCAATTTCTTCGCTTTCTCTTCCACCTCCGCCCGATCCGACTCAGGCATATCACTCCTCCTCCTCTTTTGAAACCCAGCATACAAAGTCTCAATCTCATCATCAATCAAAGTAGGTGCCGTACCCGACCCATCTCTATCTGCCGCTGCGGTATCCTCAGCAAGTTGTCTCATCTTCTCGCTTGTATTCTCCCTTTGAAGCGTAGGATGATCGGGGATAACTCCGGCTGCTATATTGGTGCCCGCGCCGGCGGATTGTCCTTTGATAGTTGATGAATTCGATGCTTGCATTCTTTCAACGTCTTCGCCTGTAAGTCCGAGACTGCGGTTGAGGAGACTACTTGCAATGCCAGAACTTAAACTAGACCATAATCCACTAACGCTTTGTCCTACTTTTGCACCGATTCCTGTGATTCCTTGGTTCATATTTGCACCAAAGATACCTTTTTTAGTGTAAGGTAGTAGTTGAGGTTTCATGGATGACATTGCAGTGGCAATTAGAGGCTCAAGCCTATAGCCAATCGGATCCGTTGGGTGAAAGATGTTGTATAACTGAGCGCATTTAGGACTGGAAATCGAATATGGCAATCCTGTCGTACTAGATATATTTTCTCCAGATGAGAAGCCTGAAGCCGAACCAGTTGCAAGAAAAGGATCTTGCATCGAATCTATATCCATCGGGCTCTCAGACTGTAGAGACTCCGCACGGTTTCTGGCAGCAATAGTTCTTCCTTTCAACATCTGGAACAATCCGATAGGACTTCCTAGACAATAGAAGTCCTCCACATCGAAGTCAAATTCCAGACTCTTACCATGTGACTTTGTAGATGAGGCAGAACGATTCTTATGGTGCGAAGAGCTCACACTGTGGCTTTTAGATTCTCTCTGACGACAAAGAATATCGAACAAAATTGCGGATCCTAAAGAGTGTCCTATCAAACTAACTTTTCCCGCAAACTCGGGATTGCGTTCTCGAAAAAGATTGTAGATTCGATTTGCCTCAGTAAGAACAATGTTGCTGATATGTTCTCTGTAAGCACTCTGATAGAGCAAAATATCAAGAGCCAGATCAGTGATGAGGGAGCGAACAAACGGCACGCCCTCCACTGTAATATCATCAAGACTTGGATATTCTTCTTCTTCACCAAAGGCGTCACCAAGATCATGCTCCTTACGATTTTGCCTGACGCCTTTGCGAGGAAAATCAAGCAAGTGACGCCAGCAGACAGGAAGAACCTGAATACGACAATTCTTAGGAAGTTTGTCAATATCCGCATTTAGAGCCTGTAAATCGGCAGAGTTCTCGTAGACGTTCTTGAGCGTTTGGCGGAGAACGTTTACGTCATGAACGAAATTAACACTTTCAGTTCTGTTGAAGGTTAACAAATTGTTCGACAATTGCTCCCCTAACGCACCAAAAGATGGTACACAATCTAAAAAATCAAGAAATAGAAATCAATAGGCAAATTGTTCCAATTGGTTTCGCTTCATTATCTCATCTTCGGAAGCGAACCTCTTTCAGCAAATATAGAGATAAACTCTTGTGACATCATAGAGCATCGAAGATATTGTGCCATTTGTGAAATAGTGTGCAAGATGACTTGAAAACCGAACTTGAGATATGTAGAAAGTTTGAGACTGCCCATTTGAGTGACAAACAGTGGATGAATCAAAAATAGGAATTTGACTACATACCTCATACCTAAGCGTTGACCAATACCATGAGTGACTAGTATCAAATGCTCAATTTCACGCCCTTGATTCTCATCATCTCGATCATTATAATCGTTCTGGATCTCCTTCTCATCACGTTTCCTCACGGCTTCAGCCTCTGCATCCGGGTCTATAGAAGTTAGTTTATTGTAAGCCGCCTCCCGAAGCTCGCTAGTCTTATCTTCTGGAGGAGCATCGGAGTGACTGGTACTAGGAGGAGCAGATCGTCGTTTCAGCAGCTTTTGCTGGCGGTCGTCAAGCTGGAGATACTCTGGAGTAGTTGAGGAAGCAATTGCGGCACTAGTGGGAGTTTTTGGTCCCTTGTCTTTGTCTGCGGATGTTGTGTCTTTCGTTTTCCCTGGCTCCGAATACCCACGAACGATCTTAACACCCCCAAGATAACCACCGCCAGCAAATTTTTGATATACGGTACTACTGACCCGAGACATGATATTATCATTTGAAATCCAGGCCACATGATCGTCCTGATAGGTGACAATCGAGTTCATGTATGTACCGAATAAACGATGAGTTTGCGGCTGGTGGGGAGGCGGCGAGTCCTTTGGCGGAGTGCTATCATCAGAAGCTTGCTGGGCTATTTTCAAGTTCTCTTCTGAGCCTTTTGGGGTCACGGAGGTAGACCCACTACGGTTCCTACTCCCAAATGCACCGCTGCGCGCTAACGATCTGGGTTCTTCCCCTGGTTTGATAGACGATGGCCGAGTAGTAGTTTTTTCCGGGGGTTTAGGATAACGAAAAGGCTTAACTTTCAAATAGCCTTCCTCTAGTTGAGTTGCCAGATTTTCCTCGCAGGGCTTGAGAACCGAGCCCTCTTGGTAGAACCAGCTGCCTCTGCGAACATCGTATATTGGGCCGAGCCAATATACTGGCGAGAGCTCTCTCTTCTCAATATCGACATCGAATAAGAAGTCCTCGTGCACCGGAACCTTTATACCCCTGTCTGCCTCCTCGTTATGCCCAGCTTCATTGATACTGGTATTTCTTTTCTCGCCCGCACTTCCCGGGGTCTGCTCCCAATTACCACTTTGGGCCCTTTGGCGTGGATCTCTACCATTATCATAGTCCTCGACGAGCTTTTGGTACGAAGCTTCTATTGCGCGAGAATCGTGTTCGGAGAATGTAATGAACTTCTTAGGAGGGGCTGCAGGTTTGGTTTCTTCTTGATTGGTCTTGAGAAGTTTGGGTTTCCTTTTGGGGATCTATACTTGTAAGCTTGAGATTGCATGTCATAGAGAGATACCTACATCAACGGCATGATACCATCTTGGATTTAGTGGAGGGCAATCGAGGGGGTAGTTCTTAGTGCTCCATCCATGCCAATGATTCGTACTGTGATCTCCACCATGTTGATTCTTTAAGCCTGAGCCTTCTCCAGAAAAGGTTGGTGTTGTTGCTTTAGGTGTAGATGCCCGCGAACCTCCCCATGGTGAGATCGATTCGACTGCCGCAGATAAATATGACCTCTCTAAGGGTTTTGGCTTGTTTCCCGGTGCGGACTCCATTTTCTTGTCATTGGCTCGCCGAAGGGCGTCAATCACGCCTGTGGATTTGATCCAGTTGAGCGCAAAGTACGAAATTCGAAGTCGATGGTTCTTAGGAAGGTGCTTGGGTAGTATTCTAACTTGGTGGAAAAGAACGTTCATGTAACAAGCCAAAGTGAGAGAGATATGGTTTGAAAGGTTGATATTTATGCCGTAATTGCCGATCCGAATATATTAAATACTCAAGTAGAAATGGGGCTAGGTATTCCTACATTATATTATTGATGTCGCTCGGGCCTTGGTATAGATATCCATCTATGTATAAACTGTCCTTTCAATATCCCGCAGGTCAATCTCGTAATATGGTTGAAAAGCATGCTATCGCTCATTGTGAAGCGATATTTGAAATATAGCATATGTAAACACTGGGATAAGGGCTAGGTAGGTATCTATTATGACGATAGCTTTCGGCTTGCCCCGGCATTATGTAAAGGCTTTATTTGAACTTCATACCCCGCTAACACCTAGACAATTGGACTATGAGGCTATCTCATCTAATATCAATTGATGAGATATTATTGAGATAATCTAATTGAGTTGAGAAACTTTGTTCTCTCATTCATTGCTCCATAAGCTTCGTCGATAGGATTTCATTGTTAGCTCTCCTTAACTTCCAGGTTCTAAACGCTTGATATCCATAAATACGCTGGATGCTAGTCCTAATAAGATGTACATCATAATCATGATCCACTGCTGAACCAAAGCCTTCTAAACTCCGTGATATCAAAGTCGAGTGATGCTCCAAAACGCCCGCTAATGACCCCTATGCCAACTAATCTAAAACTTACAAAAGCTAATGAAGAGTATCTAAATGACCAAATAAAGGCTACACAGAAGACTTGGTCCTGTGAAAATACCTATCCAGAATAGCACATTACCCAAAGTTTTCCTCGCTTTCATCCACTTCGTTTGACACATCATGGTCAGTGGAATCTGGCACATTTGCAGAAACAGTAGATATCCGCGCAACTTCTTGAAGATACACCACATGACGAGCTCGTGTACACAAGCGCTCAGGAAGAAAGTGATGAGGGTGGCGATATTTTTGTTAACTCGCAGGCTAGAGATCGAGGAGTGGTAAACATGTCGAAGGAGGAAATTGTGAACTGGTCGGTTCCAATCGCGTGCAAATTGATCCCAAGAAACAGAATTCCACCAAGCCTCGTAGAAGCCCCGATCGGCGTAGCAGGTCAACTCTGCGAGGAGATTGAGAATGCATTCCCAAATCACATACCACGTCTGACCGAAGGTTAGCGGAATCCAAAGAATTATAACTGAATACTAGCTTACCAAGATGTATTCAGTAAGGAACGGGAAAGCTAAATCGCTGATTATACCCGGAAAATACCAAAGACGTTCAGGGAGTGTCATGCCAGCTTCCTTCATCTCTATCGTTTGAACCACGATCGGGTAAATATAAGTTTGCGAAACAAGATTCATGACAATCAAGAGACCCGCCGTTGCGATTGTTTTCTCGGCTACATTATACCAGTCGACGTTATCGGATCGAGGATATTCCAACTCATAAACCAGAGTTGGGAGAACGATGTACTCGTAATGGTTGGTTAAAGTTAGGTTGTTTGGGTATGAGTTTCCGGTTGTTGTACATTTCCCTTCGAGTTCTTTTCCTAAGAAATCGATTTCCCATTTAAGAATTCGCGCAAATGTCTGAATCTGATCAACATCAAGCGGCTCACCAGAATCGATTGCAGCTGCTACTTGGTCAGTAGTAGATTCGACAATTGAATGTCTTCGCTCGGATATTCTTTGAAGGACGTCGCCAGAAGTCGGTCTGGCGTCTAGATATGAGGTAGACAATGAAGCTGCGGCAGGTGTGGTCGCGGAAGGGGTTTGAACTGGGGAAATGTTCTCAAGTTGTTTTAATTTACGCTGAAGCTTAGAACGAGTCTTATACTCCTCAGAAAGATGGCCATTGTAAAAAGCATAAGAGTGTTGTTTCATTAACATGACAATTCCATGAAGGACGAAAAAGACCTGCTCGGAGAGATGTTATAAGCGAAAATATTAAAGGGGAAGTCGAGAGGAGCAAAGTTATTGGCCACTTACTGTGTGTGTCCATGGCCACTCACGGAACAGTGTCCAGCTTATGACTAGAGCAATGTATAATAGTTCCCATGCCTATAACGAAATCATGTTTAATAAGGGGTGCTTATCATCTAGATTAGTCGAAAAGTAGACTTACACTTTGGATAATCCAACCTTCTCTATTCCAGCTAATATATCCTCGACGTATAAACTTCTGTAGAACTAGCCCAAACCCTGTAGAAGCACACATTACACCATCGGACAGACCAAGAACTACGACGTCCCGGTGGAACATCATTTCCATGATTTCATTAGTTCCAAGTATATTTCCATGCTTGCGCCAATTCGCGACGGCAAGTTGTAGTACGAAAACGATGAACGCAAGCCACCCCAGAGTAAAGAATCCATGAAAGGGCGATTCGGAAACGATATTATTGTGTCGATCAAAAGCAGTAAACTTTTTAGTGAAGACCACTATTCGCGTGGATTAGCAAAATTACATTGAGATACCTAGTGACCCTTCTCGGAGATGCACTAAACATCACTTTGATTGTCCGAATCGCATTTAGCCATTACAAAATGGTTTGTTTGAGCTGCTTCGACAGCCAAGTAAAAATTTGGGGTCGTTGCTTCAATATATTTGGTATTTGGGAAAGACTCACGGTCACTGAACTTGGTCCGTTTCTTTGGGCCACCTGGAGTGTTGTCTTGAGAATAATGTGCGACAGTGCCCTTTAGAAGATCTCGCAGATCATCATCATCTGCTTCGAAACTATAATGGCCCTTCTTCCGAAGCTTGCTGAGAGTTACCGGAATGCTCTTGCGCCTTGTCATGCCCTGCCGTGTCTGGGAAGATGGAATCTTCAATTCTGCATACACTGTTTGTGGAATGGGATCCGTCGGTTCAGTCTCGGTATCGAAACCTCCACCCTTTCCTCCTGTAATAATCGACATTGGATCTGGTTTTAAAGTATCGTAATCTTCCAAACTATCACTCTCCGATACATCCGAAGAATCCTGTCTATTCCTGGCAACCGTTTCTAACGCTATTTTCAATGATTGTGAATATTTAGGGCGAGTCGGAGGCTTTGGTGTATGATTTGAATTAGAGTTATTGACGCCATCTTCCTTCAATTGTCCATCTAATGGATGTTGAGTTGGGTGAGCTGACTCGGAGGCAGGAGCTGTTGCCATGAAAGGAGTCGCAGTCGCAGTTGCAGATGCCGTTCGAGCCATCTTGTGCCGCTATCGCTATATTGAGAGAGAAGGCGTTTTCAGGATGATATCGCGGTTCGAAACCTAAGACTTGTGAAGCTTATCGAAGACGCAAGTAACAAGATTCACTTCTAGGATGGTGTTATCCTGGAACTTCCTAGGAGCTTGTTGTGGGCAATTCCGTTTCCAAACAATTACTTGTTGGTCGTGCCTCACTAGCCGGTATACATCAAAGGCCTCAATCTCAGTGGTCTATTGATTACACAGATCCGTCTAATACTTTTAATGTTGCGAGATATGTCGGATCCGAGGAGCTGAAAGGCTATGCTACGTCGAGACGAAAATGTAATGAGGCTGAACGTGTACTGAACGATTAAATCCCGATGGTTGTCGGTTCTATCTATGCAGGTACAAGATTTAATCTTGATGAGAAATCAAAGGAGATAATATATTTTGAGTGGGATTTTGAAAGAAGCTTTATTGGATTGGTGCCTTCGAAACAACAGCTTTCTAAATATTAGATATACAAGTGAAAAATAACAAAAGATATGGAATCTTCGGAGAAAAAAAAGAACAACGGAAGTATCTCAGATACCTACCTACCTGTCTATTATATTCTGTACCACCATCATGTAAGAGAGAATAATTTTCGATCTCTCGCACTCTTTCTTAAGTCTCCGAAACTGTACCTATGACCGATGATTATCTCTCACCCTGAGATGTCTCTACTTAAGTTCTAACGGATACTGCTTTGCCGTTCTTCCCCTACTATTACTGTTGGGAATTTGAGGGGCATGATGACCGGAAGCTTGGCATACACAACACGCACATCAAGAAGACCGAGGCGTGCGAGGACCATTGTCAAGTGAACATAATTGTAATAATAGCTTTTTTTTTACTTCTCCCATTATTATGTGAAATCGAGTCAGACAGAAAGGTTGAGATCGTCAGTTTGTCAAGTGATGTGATGTTCAATTAGGGATTAGAAAGAACTTAGAAGCATTTAAGGGATCTTCGGAGGGGCCTAGCTAGTAGCTGCACATGTGGAGTTACCAAATGACGTAGATTCACGGAGTTCTAGCCTTAGATTTTGTACCGATTCCCCGACAGCGTGCCCCATTGGGATTCGCTCCACTACCGACATGTTTCCTCCGG
>NGKG01000010.1:598581-618089 GCA_002162505.1 Myriosclerotinia scirpicola | reverse complement strand
CCCCGGTGCTCTTTCAGCCCTGTCTAGGTCACCCCCCTGAGTCCCCTCAACAATGTTGCATCGTCACATAGCACAGCTAGCTACGAAGTAGCTAGCTGTGAAATCCAATTCTAGACGTTATAGAATGAAGTTCCTTGCATCTATATCTTCAATTGCAGACATCGTCCCTTTTTCTTCTTTATTTACATCAAAAAATCCATCAAGGCAAGTTGGCTGACAATAATTCTGTTAGGAGAACATTGCCTGTACTTCTCGCCAAATCGCTTGCCAACCGTCCCTCAGCATCCCGAAGATTCCGGATATCTTCCCCATCAGCAGTTTCACGTCCCACTCCCATTGTCCCTGCCATCTGAATTATTTGTTCCGGGAAGATGTTTGTTGGAAGTTTTGAAGCGAGCCACAACAACAACCAGATGACCTCCTCCTGTCCCTTCTCAACAGCCACGTGCAAACCACTTTTCATTCCGTCTAAAGGATCCTGATAACGGAGAATTGGCTTTGCCGATAATCCTTCTCCATCCTCATCATCATCTACTGCGCTGAGTAGGTCGTTGACTCCCATGACATCACCTTCGGCGCACATGGTCATGAATGCTCGAGCGGGACGTGCCTCTGGGTGTTCATCGAGATAGGCTTCTTCAGTGATAAGAGGGAGGATGTCAAGGTCTTCTTGAACTCCTCCTTCATTGTGGTATCTCGTAGGAATTCGGGTTCCGGACACAGAGGTTGAAGATGAGGCCCCCGAAGATGCAATTGACTTATCACACGACGGACAATTGAATGTATTAACAATTTGGGGAGATTCATCCAAAAGACATTGCCTGTATCTTCATTAGTAAGTCTCATCCCTTCTTCACTAACAAAATTTGTGCAAAGGGTTGATTGCTAAACTTCACATGCTCTTATATCGAATTATAGAACCAAATGTGAAAATAAGAGATCGTCTCTACAAGATCAACTACTAATTCAAGCAAAATTTGCATCGGCCAGATGGTATGATAATCGCGAAAAAATCCCTCGAGGGAACATAGATTTGTATGCACATTGATTCATTTGATATGACTGCATCTAATGATGAATTTAAGCCCACTTGAAGAACTATCTTCAAGCTAGCTTCCATATAGCCAATTTGTTTTTCATAAAATTCCACCTTGGAGCATTCGACAACTACTGTAAAAGGCAACTGGAAAAGAACTCTGAGAATAATGAAAAGAAATTCTTTCTTACCAATGCATATGACACCCGCAAATTAATTGAAGGTCATCTGGAACGCTTCCTAATGAAGAGCTTCCACCCTCGAACTCGTCCAACTCATCTGGGTCGAGCTGAACTGTCAAACTTTCCGAGCATAGTTTACAGGTATCCATTTTCTTATAAAGTATGAGAAAACAATCAACCTGTTATTTTCTTTTTGAGAAGTTATTATGTGGTTGTGTTTTAGGGAAAAGTCTTGTTGGGCGGAGTTGTAGATTCCAATAGCGCGGGTAAAAAAAAAGTCACATCTAAAATTTTCTTCTCGTCTAAACTTTTCTATTCGATTGTATAGTCTTCTATATTGACCCGTAACACCACACAATATCATGTAATGAGCGGGAATCTAAAGTCAAATAACAAGAAGACCAATTCTCTTTTCGCCATTCGAATGAGACTGAACATGCATAGTGTTTGTATCCCATGCCAGACTCCAACAAGATGGCGGTGTTGATATTCTATGCCGAGAAACCTCTATCTATGTCTACCATCCGCAGTTTCTACATTGCCTTTCCTTTCCATCAGTCTATTCTCCTTACTTGGTCTGTATGTATTTTGTATGTGACGCCGTTGCTACCATAGGTCCCGGTTCGCCATCGACCAGCTTACTGATTCGAATGGTGGTAAAAGCAATTGATCTCCCAACCTTTGACGCAGTGGCTTCAATATTCAAGACATCCCCTACATGAGCAGTTCCAATATAACTGATGTGAATATCTATGCTTGCGCCAGACTTTTCCAAACCATGCGAAGCAATAGCAAGACCTCCAGACCAGTCGACCAAACTTGCACTCACTGCGCCGTGTATAGTACCTCGAGAATTGACATGATTGCTTCCCACAGTCAAGCGCGATACAACCAGACCTTTTGTAGCCGATACAATCACAACATCTGCGAGAAGGAAGTCGTAGATGGGACTGTTGCCTTTCATATTATCCCATACTTTCTTGACGTGAATTAATTCTTCCGTTGGGCTCTCCATTGCGATGCGATTCAATATTGACCTATGTTCAGTTGCCTAGAAATGCGGCGAAGGGTAGTCGTCAGCAATGGCGAAAGTGTACGTATGCGCAACAAAGCACAAGTCTGTAATTATGTTTCGCATGCCATACCGTGAATGAATGCTGTTCGTACCTAGTATAAATTACCTGCTTTGAAGTGCACGTCAACGTCTTCAATCTGAGAGCCTTGGGCCTCTACCGAAGAATATCAAGGAAGTGAAGAGAACTTGATGAACCTGATGAACCTGATTATTACCCTTGAAAGACAAAACGGACGGTAATCATTTATCAGCTGGGAATTCCGAAATTAAGACAATCGGGTTACACGGCCGCCGGCCAGAAACGTCAGCGGGGTTTGGGCTGTGCATCGCATGATTCGCATCATTATCAAGTCAAGTACTAGGTAGGTACAATGTATTGAGGCATAATCTAAGGAACCCGCCTTGAAAGAATCAAACTTCTTCCTCATATTTCTCATCTTCCTCCTCTACCCAATTTTGACAAAGAACATTTGTTCTCTTAACATTTCTCACGATTGTTACGTGTTTTGCACATCTTGCGCCGGCATCATTATTTATAGCGACAATAACTGGGAGGAGTATCCACAGCTACCCAATAACGATAGGTACCTCAACCTGCCTCCCCAATTATATAGAACCAACAATTCAATTCTTCCCGACTGCGAAAGTCAAGAGTAGAATAACAATTCGCAAAGATGAATATCATCAAGCTGCAGAGGTATGTAATCATTCTAGTAGAGCTATCAATTAGTCCGGGCCACCTTTGTCTAACCTTGTTTGCTTCATAGGAAGTATCCTCAATTCCAACAGGATGAGATCTTCGGTCTTCAAGATGCGTTCCGTAAGCTCGACGTCGACGATAAGGGGTACATTGATGAGGCCACTGCTATTAAAGCTACACAAGGGAGTGAAAGACAACCATATGATGTTGTAAGGCAGGCTTTGAAAGAGGTCGATCTTGACTCATCTCGAAGAGTTGAGCTAGAAGATTACGTAGGGGTAAGTTTGGGCAAACGTCTATTTGGCATATTAAAGAAGCTCGACTAATCATCCTCAAGCTTATCTCAAAGCTACGAGTCTCGTCGCCGGCACAACAGCGCATGTCAACCGGTCCACAAAGTCCTGCTCGTGGAGGAATAGTATCTCAACAAACCGGAGGAGCGGGAAGCGGACATGCTTCAAAGGGAAGTGTTAGTGGACGTATTCAAGTCCAAGGATCTTCATCGAACGTTACTCATACCATCAACGAAGATGAGCGAACAGAATTTACCCGTCATATCAACGCAGTCTTAGCAGGCGATGCAGATATTGGCTCGCGCTTGCCTTTCCCCACCGATACCTTCGAGATGTTCGACGAGTGTAAGGATGGTCTCGTATTAGCAAAACTGATCAACGACAGTGTACCAGATACTATCGATGAGCGTGTGCTAAATCGCCCCGGAAAGAAGATCAAGACCCTCAACGCATTTCATATGACCGAGAACAATAACATTGTCATTGAGTCTGCGAAGGGTATTGGTTGTTCCGTGGTCAACATTGGCAGTGGGGACATTATCGAAGTCCGGGAGCATTTGATTTTGGGTCTGATTTGGCAGGTTATCCGAAGAGGTCTGTTGAACAAGATTGATATCAAGCTTCATCCTGAGTTGTACAGACTTTTGGAAGACGACGAGACATTGGAACAATTCTTGAGATTACCTCCTGAGCAAATCTTACTTAGATGGGTCAACTATCATTTGAAGGCTGCGAACTGGCCACGAAGGTAGGACTAATCTTAAGGTCGTTAGAATTTACTAACGTTTTTATAGAGTTGCGAACTTCTCTAGCGATGTGAAAGATGCGGAAAACTACACCGTTCTCCTGTCTCAAATTGCGCCGGAGTGTTGCGATCGAGGACCATTACAAACACGCGACCTTTTGCAAAGAGCAGAGCAAGTTTTACAGAATGCAGATAAACTAGACTGCCGAAAGTTCCTTACACCTAGCTCTCTTGTAGCCGGAAACCCTAAATTGAACTTGGCTTTCGTTGCTAACCTGTTCAATACCCGCCCAGCACTGGATCCTATCACCGAGGAAGAGAAAGCCCAGGTTGATGATTTTGATGCTGAGGGTGAGAGAGAAGCAAGAGTTTTCACTTTGTGGTTGAACAGTCTCGATGTGCAGCCAGGTGTAAATTCTTTATTCGAAGATCTCAAAGATGGTACCATCATTCTACAAGCATACGACAAGGTTATTAAGGGTTCTGTCAACTGGCGCCATGTGAACAAAGTACCAGCCGGTGGTGAAATGTCGAGATTCAAGGCTCTAGAAAACACCAATTACGCTATCGAACTTGGGAAGCAAAATCGTTTCTCATTAGTCGGTGTTCAAGGAGCAGATATTCACGATGGTCAAAAAACCCTCACCCTTGGTCTCGTCTGGCAACTGATGCGCAGAGATATCTCCGAGACACTCACAGCCCTCGCTCAACGCCTCGGCAAGCGTGAAATCTCGGATGCAGAAATGATTAAGTGGGCCAACAACATGTCACAAAAGGGTGGAAAGAGTTCCTCTATTCGCTCCTTCAAGGATCAATCGATTGGAAGCGGTGTCTTCCTTCTTGATGTTTTGAACGGAATGAAGAGCAGTTACGTCGATTACGATCTCGTGACACCAGGAACAAACGAGGATGATGCCTATATGAACGCTAAATTGAGTATCAGTATTGCGAGAAAGATGGGAGCGACAATTTGGTTGGTGCCGGAGGATATTTGCCAAGTTAGAAGTCGCTTGGTGGTTACCTTTATCGGTGAGTTTTGCATCCCTCCTATTTTACTTCTTTTGGTATACAAGTATAAGAGTTCTAACATTATCTTTTCAGGTTCCTTGATGGCTACATTCGAGAAAATGCAGTAAATTGATTTCTCGATTGATGGAATATCGGGTTGAATGCATGACGAGAAATCATGCTAGCGATGACAGTGTAAGTGCGGGCGGATCAATGGCTGTAGGACATAGAAAAGCATTGGTATTTCAATTCATAAGAGAAAGGGAGGATTATTGACTACTTGATTATTGAGAAAGCGTTTTCATGAAAATACCGACACAGAAAATACCACTTTGCGCTTTAACAATTCAATGTCTTTGAAAATAGAATATGACGCGTTTGATTTTATGCACGTCCTAATGCTAACTCAAACCCGATTCGCATTTCCATTCCACAGCTCTAACAAAGTTACCTAAAGATTAATTATGCCGCCAATCAAGCTTGCAGAGCCATTTCCTCCCTACTAGCATAACTACCCCCCTTCCACGCAGCACGCGGATCCCTCCTCTCGCCTACCTCCCTCTCCTCTCCAAGCTTGCCCCACCCGCCACCACCAGGTGTATGAATAATAATCCTCTCGCCTTTCTTCATCGCCGCAGTATTTTTTCCGCCGAGATTGATTCTTCGCTCTTCGTATTCTACTTCTTCTTGTTTACCAGCGTCATTCGTATTCGTAGCTTCCTTCTCATTCGTGGCCTGATTCCCACGCAACAACATATCCGACCTCCCCCTATCACTCTTCTCCACCCTCCTCACCCAAATATTAAGTCCACACTGCGCGTCCTCGCCCCCCTCAAGTCCATACGGTCGATAAACCCTCCTCTCACTCAAGATAGAAACCTGCACCGGAATCCTAAACTCGATATCTCTCACGACACCATCACCGCCCCTATGTTTCCCCGCTCCCCCACTGCCAGCCCTCAATGAGAATTCTCTTAACAGAACCGGATAGCGTCTCTCGAAAACTTCAGCATCGGTAATCCGTGTATTCGTCATGTGAGTATGAACCCCATTCGTACCATCCCAATTTCTTCCGGCTCCGCTGCCCCCGGCAATCGTCTCATAGTATCCGAATCCCTTGACGTGTTTTTGACCATCGACATTGCCGCCGAAGCCGAAAGTGAGGTTGTTGCAGTCGCCCTGGGAGGCGGCGCAGGCGCGGAAGGCTTTGAGGATTACGTCTGTGACGCGTTGGGAGGTGAGGACGTTGCCGCCTACGACGGCGGCTTTGTCCGAGGGGGAGAGGAAGGATTTGGGAGGGATGAGGACGGTGATTGGTTTGAGACAGCCTTGGTTTAGGGGGATATCTTCGCTTATTAGGCTGCGGAGACAGTAGATTATTGCGCTGTAGGTTACGGCTTGGGGAGCGTTGGTATTCCCTGGGAATTGGTTAGATACTTGATGTTGAGTGTGGTGATTGTGCAGAGTACTTACCGTATACTTCGGGCCCTGTTCCCTCGAAGTCGAAAACGGCTTCTCCTTTATCGGCGTCAATTGTGATTTTCAATTGGATGGGGCTACCATCATCCATATAGTCGATTGCCGATAGATCTTGTCCTTCAAATCGCTTGCTAACGTCTTTCAAGAGATTTCGAACACTGAGTTCGGCGTTCTTCTGAATATTGATCATGTAGAAATTTACCACATTCTCACCATATTCCTCAATCAAAGTGCTGATGAGATTGATACCCTTCATATTGCTAGATATTTGAGCTTTAAGATCTGAGATGTTGTCTGCTAAGCATCGCGTACCACTGCATCCTTGATATTGTGCGGGTTCGTCGAGGAGTAGCTGTATCATTCTCTCCTCATTGAAACGACCTGCGCTGACGAGTTTCTCAGACTTGATAGCTGCTCCCTCTTGATATAACTCTCTCGAATGAGGAGGCATACTTCCGGGAAGAATTCCACCGATATCAGCGTGGTGAGCTCTGGAGGCGACGTAGAAAAGAATCTTATCACCGGCCGTGTTAAAAGCAGGAGTAATGACGGTGATGTCAGGAAGATGTGTTCCTCCATACTCAGGATGATTGGAAACTATGACATCTCCTTTGACAAGCTTACCCTTCCAAATCTCAGCTTGTCGTCTAACACAAGTAGACATTGAACCAAGATGAACTGGAAGATGTGGAGCATTAGCTACCAAACCACCAGTAGCATCAAACAATGCGCACGAATAGTCGAGTCTTTCCTTGACATTTGTGCTGACACTTGTTTTTTGAAGAGCTCTGCCCATTTGCTCTGCAATAGCCATAAACCTGTGAGCAAAGATACTGAGCATAATAGGATCTACCGATTCTGTCTCGTCTCTGGCCGAGGATCTGAGGCTTGTTAGCAATCATGTTTTATTCCAACATAACTTTTCTTTTCCTGATACTTACTTGTCCTTGGTTTCATTTCCACCAATATTAATAACTACGTGCGTCTCGATTATCAAAGCAGTTGCACCAGGTGTAATGACAATAGTTTGTGTTCCATCCGCAAGAATTGCCGGACCCTTGATTCGATCACCAATACCAAGATCTTCCAATTTGTAGATAGGGGTATCTTGCCGACCGCCTTCAAAATAGACTCGAGATCTCTTATACTCTTTCTTGCCAGTCTCGATATCTTTAGGTTGGATCTCCTTCAATTGTTGATCGACTGTCTTCTCAAGTCCCTTGAAACTCTTTCCAATACCTCGAACTCGGACATCATCCACAATGATATCTCGATCTGGTAAAGTAAAGCCAAATTCTTGCTGATGTTGCTTGATAAAAGCTTTTCCATAAGCCCATTCGTCACCTCCGAATTCCTCTACATCTTGCTTATCCGGCTTTACAACCATCAGTGCTGATTCGGTTCCACGGTATCTCATATTTAGATATTCTTCATGGACTATAGAGTTATCTTGGAAACCCTGCTCTTTTAGAGCATCGGTCGACTTTTGTTTGAGTTCTTCAATTTTCTTCTTCAAGTAGTCGCGTGACTCTCCATTATCAGTCCATATCTTCGATTCTGGCTCCTGCTTCTCGTCCACCACATCAGCTAAAGCCATACCATACGCCGAGAGTACGGATGAATAGCGATGAACAAGAATTTGACGAATGCCCAAGCTCTCAGCAATTGCGACTGCATGTTGCCCACCAGCACCGCCAAATGTTGCCAGACGATGCTTGGATGTGTCGTGGCCCTTTGCTTCTGTCAAAGATCGAATAGGTCTAGTCATAGTTTCGTTCGCCACAGTCAAGAATCCATAAGCGACTTCATCAGCAGTCATATTCTTGCCCATTTCCTTATTGATTTGTTCGGCTAATTCTTGAAGAAGCTTCTCGCTCGCTGTAACATCCAGACCCTCATCTTCATTCTTTCCAAAAATCTTTGGGAAGAAATCGGGAATCAGTCGACCTAGGAAGAGATTTGCATCAGTAACTGCAACTGGACCTCCCTTGCGGTAACATGCAGGACCAGGATGTGCGCCCGCTGATTCTGGTCCAACGACGAATAAGCCATTCTTAAAGAATAATCGTGAGCCGCCACCTGCAGCCACCGTATTTATATCGAGTTGAGGAGACTGAATAGTCACACCAGCAGTAGTGGTCTCAAATACATGTTCATATCTTCCTGAACCATATCGAGAGACATCAGTGGAAGTGCCGCCCATGTCGAATCCAATGACCGGTATTTTGGTCTCGGGATCGTATGAAGTGAGAGCGTATCCCACAACTCCACCAGCAGGACCCGACAGGATTGCTTTGAGACCAGAGAAGTTATCAACGTCTACCAAACCACCATCGCTTTGCATAAATTCACACCGCGCTCCTTTAGCTCCCTTCTCATTTTTCACACTTTCCGCCCCTAGGCCACCCTCAAATCCCCTGGAGAATCCAGTAATATATTTTTTGATTGCTGGTGTCAAATATGCATCGGCGCAAGCCGATGTGGCTCTCGGAACCAATTTGATCATAGGCATCAGCTCATGGCTAAGAGATACATGCTCAAATCCAATTTCTTTTGCAATCTTGCCAACCAAGGCTTCATGGTCAGGGAAGGTGTAACCATGCATCAAACAAACGGCTATGCTCTTGATGCCCTTATGAAAAACCTCCTGTAACTGGGTTCGAATGGTTTGCTCTTCCGGACGTCGCAAAATCCGCACAGCTTCGGAAGATAAACCCCGTACCAGATCCTGGTCCTGTGCACCGCTGGGTTCAATCTTGGTAATACTTCGTTCCGGATCTTCGGCGTAATCTTCTAGGGTAACCCGTTCGTCAATCTCCACCACATGTTCGTACAAGACGTCAGGTTTCTTGATCGCCAGATCAAAAATCTTAGGTCTTGATTGATTGCCAATTTCCAGGCAATCTTTGAACCCCTTGGTCACCACCATAGCAATCTTCTCGCCCTTTCTTTCCAATAAGGCGTTCGTAGCTACTGTAGTGCCCATTCGGATCGATTCAATCTTTGAAGTATCTAAAGGCTCTCCACGGGGGATATCTTTGTTGAGGAATTTAGACATCAGCCGCCTGATGCCTTCCAAAGGAGCATCGTCGTAGTTGGAAGGGTCTTCAGATAGGAGCTTGATGATCACATCATCCTCCATTTTCCCCGTGCCTGGATTTCCTACACAATCGGTAAAGGTTCCACCACGCTGTGATCATTGTTAGTTCGCAAGGTTGTAAAGATGATGAAGACTCTTTGCATCCACTTGATGCTCAGATGCCTGACCATAATGTCCAGAAAAGAGCGTAGGGCCGTTGCAGCCTCCCTTCTACAAGTACCACAGACTAGTGGAAAAGATGATGGAGATTGTTCCACGTACATCTATGGCAATTCTGAAGCCGCCTCGCTCTTCTTTTTGTTCATCCATCTTAAATGAGTGTGTTGAATATTGTGAGATGTATGATTCCCGAGTCAACAACGAGGTGGCAAGAAAGCAATATTATCACAAATTTCAAAGCAGGCCGTCAAATCATGCCAAACAGGGTATCAAAGTGTGTCTGCTCATAAGAACTTGTGTCACCGTGTTACTTGGTACTGTGAATCATATATATCAAAATTAGAAGCGGCGTTTGCACTCCGTGGTGGGAGACGGTGTTGAGTTTCCGGTGATGAACAGTTGATCAAACAATGGATGTCATTAGTAAACAAATTCTTATCTCTTATCGTGAATGAGGGGCACGAGGGGCACGAGGGGCTGCATCAATCTCTTTGAAATGAAGAGTAGATATGTATGTACATCACAGTCGGGTAATTATGTATGAGAATCTCTTTTGTTTATTTGATTTCGTTGTAATTGATTGTGGGCTTATGAGATCTTGAACTATTAGCCCGTGGAGAAGGTAAAGGATGTTTACTACTCAGGTAGATACTTCATTTGTCAATTCTGACTTGTGTACTATGCGATCCCTCAGAGCTTAGGTAGGATAGTCTATCGAGATGTAGTCATGTAATTGTGTACTTGAGTAGTCAGAAGATAGTATTGTTCAAAACGTGTTTGACTTGTCAGTTAGCAAGAGTTAGTCTATGCTTTATGATATATATGAGCTCAAACATGCCCCGATGGTCTCATGAATTCAAATACTAGTAGTTCCAAGGTTGCCATAGGCAAAATGAACTACGAACAAGTGTCAAAGCCCCTGGTTTGAACTTACTAGTCACTACTCCCAGTCTCCCACGTTCCCAACGCTCATTGAATGATCCACAAGCCTACCCAGAAGCTTGTTTGAAGATGGCGAACCAAGTATTGCAAATACTATAAGGCTTAGTTCAACAAAACCGACTCTTCAGATCTTCAAGTGCTTGAGGGCAAAGCTCCACAATACCACAAAACCACAAAACCTGCACATCAAAGTAGAGCTCTCCACAATCCCGCCGGCTCGATCGTTCATAGCGGCCATGCATTTAGGATTGTGTCAGGAATAGTCACATCCGAGATCTCTCTAAGGTCTTTGGGCCCGCGAAAATAGCTTCAAATCAATGATTATCAATCAAGCTATTGACGTTACTCGAACGAACGGGTGGAAGGGTAGCCGATGAGGTAGAAGGATATGAAACTTGAGAACAGACAACCGGCCAAAGACATTGGTCATCGTTCGTAAGGTACAACTATCATGGTTAGATCAAGCCTGGAGGTATTGCTTGGTAATTCCTCTTTTTGGTAGTAGGGTACCATCTCTGACGGCTAGATGAACGAGCCTTCCCCTCAACGCCGACCAAGAGCCATGTGGCTTATAGAGCCTCAAAAGGAGATCGTAGATTGCCCTCAGATTATTCTCGTATCTAATGATCCATGTAATGTCTATTTTCGGTCAGTAAATGGTACCCTTCATAAGATAGATTTCGCAAAGGGATCGAAAGCAAAGTCCGATTACTGTACCATTGATGAACTTTCATGGAAGTCAGTGCTTTGATTACCTAGTATGTGTCTGGGTAAGAGAAGAATCCTAATGTAACCAACAATTCGGCGGACTGAACAGAAAAGGGTAAGTTTTGAGAAGATTGTACATTCCTTCTAGATGACACTAAATTGTAAGCTATTTAAAATGTTCACAACTATTAACAGGTGTGCCTTGCCTTACCATTATCACACGACAGATACGAAATAATAGGTTTGTTCCACAGACTTGTTTTTGTGTATATGGTTTTCAGTAGTGTAACGATCTACTGATTATAGCCATAAAGGTATAGCCATAAAGGTTCGGTCTGTGATCAATGTAATCCATGGATAAGTCTTATTACCTCTAGAAACATAAAGTCGAGGCGAGTAATGAATGTATGTACTTACGTAGGTACTAGGTAGGTACTAGGTAGTGTGGGAATGGTTCTGGTTAATAAATTAAGCATCGGATGCGAATGACAGGAGGTGAGAAGGGGTGCAGTTAGTTGTAAGGAGATCAAGGAGATCAAGGAGATCAAACAAAATTTCCTGTAAGAAACGCATGAAAATTGCCAAGGTATGTAGTTGAAAATAGATACTTGACTGTAAGAACGTAAATCCTTCTTACATTTAGAAACAGTGGTTAATCTTGAGATACCTAGGTAGTAACATCTTTTTTGTTTCTCAGCTCAGCGTTGAAATGATTTCAGGTGTCGGAGATTTTCAAACGTTCATCACGCCGTTCACCCCTTAGTTTCTGAACTTTAGTAAGAGTTGAAACGAGTCAAACGACATCAAGCCATAATCGTATCGAGCGTACTTCGTAGATAGATACCTAGTCGATGATGTGCAGTATTGTTGGTAGCATCCGGATATCTACAGCATCAATAATGCATGAAGATAAAAGAGATTCGACTCATTCGAGTCCAACCTATATCCTGCAGGTAATAATGAGTGTAGGTGTACGAACACACACATATATATATCTTGCACAATAATGTACAGCATAGCCGTGGCTACCGCTGATGTACCTACTCTGGTACGGAGTTTGGCTAATAGTCCGTCCCCTTACGAAGTAATTCTATGTAGATGTTGTACAGGCAAAACATACAAAGTACATTTTGAAAAGTGTTATTATGCTTTTGTCCCCCAGCATGTTCATAAGAGTGGTCCAATGAACTACGAGTACAAGGCTAGAATGATGAACATATGAAGCTGGTAATAATGGTTACGTCGTTCTGCACGTCTTCTCAAAAAGGGGAAGTTTTAGAAACTTATTCATAATCCCTGATTCGCATGGTAATGTCGATTTATCCTTGTAGTTCACATGTTTCTCTCCTTGTCATTGTGTCAAGCACACTTTTGCCTCAATAATATGTATGACTCAAGCCCCAGTTTCTCACTTCATATCAATATTATTATCAAATCATCGTTCGCAAGAGCTCAGAGTGTCGAGTGTCTAACCACCCACCTCCCCCTCTCACGCCCCTCTCCACCACAATCCACCCAAAAAGACTAAATACCCCCTTGCACCATTACCATCCCGGGCTTGTTCTGGACAAGAAATCTTAGGTATCCAAACTATTTCCCCATTCGAAAATACGCACCCGCCGGAATGGAAAGGGAGTGATAGGATTCAGATCACCTGCAGCTTCATATCAAAATCTTCTAATCTTTGAAATTCGTTTACAAACTCAAAAATCAGAGTTTAGATGTATTCTGATCTGATTTTAAGTTCATCCACATACTTACTTCACTTCTTGCCCACTTCTTGTTTAGAAAGTTATCATTCGAATTAGATTTTACCTTTTGATGACGACCTATATCAATGCATGATATAGGTATCATATATGTCAACATTTAGGCACATTACCTTAATTGATGTTACTGCCGCCAATCCGAAGCCGGTACCGGTCCAACTATATCGTACAATAAACGCACAAGAATATCCGACATTGTATTGTCTAAATCAAATAGAAGCTTCGTGGATTCAAGTAGACTTGATCTTGAAGAACCCTCTCAACCTGTCAATACCTTATTGAACCCAATCATCATTCAATACACGCCGGAACTGTGTAGAATAAGATTTGTGAGAGCGAGGAACGCGTCGCCATTGATTGTATAACAACATCGCTTGACGAGAAATATATTGATCATAGGGAAATCGTGGAACCTCTTGTCGACCATTGTTCGGAAACGAAAACGAATATTGGTGGTAGGAAGATATATTTGGTTTTGGAGATCATTCCGGAAGACAATGATCCTCAACAGAGAGATTTGAGCAAGTCTCCATTCATTCTTCAAGGTGGGTGACGAATGGCTGTTGATCACCATGGCTATTGATGAGTGGGAGTGGACTGTGGACTGTGGACTGTGGACTGTGGGAGGGGGAGTAGGAGTGGGAGTGGGATTGGAAAGAATTGGGAATAGATGTGCTAATATTGTTGTATTGATCGACTAGGCAATCCCGAATACCCTCCACTCCACTTGACTGGCCCCTACAACTATCGATTAGAGAAGTGGCACGTTCCGGTTCCAGGACTAGACTTCCCAGTACTATACCATAAATTTTATTTAATTACGACGTCGCCGTCCACACTCTGCCCCTACCACGCGGTACAATATATATACCTCAAACTCGACATTATTTCATAAGTTGGGATCGATATCATAATTGAATCCAATATACGCGCCTGATCTTCCCACTCCTATAAGAGAGGGAAGAAGGAGCGGAAAAGGAGCGGAAAAGCAGGAGAGAAAAGGGGAGGAAACACATTTTTAGGATCAAGTTGAAAAGAAAAGGATCTTTATCCTCTTTGAGAGAATCACAAGTCACAACCGCAGTTGAAATTTACAACAAGCAAAGGTCGAAAGCCGACAAGGTGACAAGGTGACAAGGTGACAAGCGGAAAGGTCCTCACCGGACTTTTGGACCTTCGCGAGTCAAGATACAAGGGGTAAGGAAATGGATTATCTCATTGAGCTAGTCTACTTAAAGTTAAAATCTAACCTAAATAGGTATCCTAGCCACTTTTGATACGTTTACGGTGCGGTACATTACAATTAACCTACTAGGTAGGTACTTATTACCTATTACCCAATTTTGAACTTCGACTTCTATTCCGACAATGCCAGTGTTATCTTACAGTGCAACAACAGAGGATCGTCTGCCATATCCGCTGCCCACACACACACATACATCTACACCTACACCTACAAATAATTCCGTGTCAAATTCTCGATTCATTAATTCCTCTTCCTCTTCCTCTTCCAACTCGAATTTGATCGCGTCTCCAATTAGTCGTCTTCAGCGAAAACCGTCGTTTGGGAACACCCGCCAAATTGCGCCCCCTCCCCAAAATGAATCTCACGACGCAATAGGGGAATCGCGAAGACTGCCGAGGCAACCGCATAGTCGCTCTAGTAGTACAAGCGGTGTCAGAGAATCATTGGGAAATTTCAATCGGTGGAGTCAATCGACAGCTTCAAGTGCAGGAGGACATATACGCAGTCGTTCCAACTCAATTTCGCGTTTGAGCTTCGGCGGATCTGGGTTACATGGGAATGGTGTTGGCCAATCTCCCCCAAGAAAATTACAAAAGAGTCGAGCTTCAATTGATAATAGTCCTCAGAGGAGACGACCGATAGATCAGTCTTCGAACCCCCCTTTACCGTCACCTCTCCCGCCAATTATCACTCTACCAGTTCCACATCAATCTGAAAGCTATTCCCCATCGCAATTGGCAAGTGCGCTGACCCAATCCACGGCTGGATTGTTATCGCCTGCTGTTCATTCAACCGTACCTGATTCCTCGAAGAAATCTTGGGAAGGTTCGAAACCCAGAGACATTTCTCAACGACGATCGTCTTCAAGGTCAAGAAACCACAGTATTAGCCCTTCGCCCAAACCTGCCTTCTCGAAGGAAACAGTAACACGCCGTAGCCCCACCGAAGAAGAGTTGAGTGCAGCGAGGGGACATTCCAGCAATCGTTCAAAAGCCGAAAAAAATATTAGTTCTTCACGAAGCTCCAAGACTTCACAGAAAGCCATGCTGTCCAAAGCTTTACAAAAAGCAAATACGGCAGTATTACTCGACAATGCGCAAAATTATGAAGGCGCCATGCAGGCGTATTCTGAGGCGTGCAGTTTGTTGCAGCAAGTTATGGCTCGTAGCTCAGGAGACGAGGATCGGCGCAAATTAGAAGCGATTGTGAGTATCATATTGAAAGTTTGATTATCTACTATAAACTAATATTTCTAGCGTAATACTTATACCAGCCGGATAAATGAATTGGCAAAGATTACACCTGAGTTGAGTCATGAAAAGGCACTCCCTGCTAGGCCCCAAAGTGCAGACTTTAGATCAGACGAGCTTCCCATGACCGATGACGATGATGAGCTTGCTACTATAGAGACGGCCACTATTACGAGGATAGTCAATGATACTTCTCACACGAACGAATCTCAGCATGATCGATCATATTCTAAGAGTCGGCAAATGCCCTCGCGGAGTGAATCTTTGTTACCTTCGGCACTTGAACGTCCGCAATCTCAGACTAGAAACCACCCTGACCAGCGATCAAATTATTTCTCTAGATATGATCAATCCCAAGGACGAAATATTGAAACGAGCTTAACGGTACCTATGGACAGCCAGTATATGCCACCCCCGCTGTCCCCAAGACGGCCTGTATCGCCGATGACATATGGGCCATCGGGCTCTGGCCATCAAAGACAGAGATCTTCTGAATCGCCAAAGTCAAACTCAAACTCGAATCTAGCCGCTCCAGCGTCCTCCAAAGGACATACACGAGCACCGAGTAATGAATCCATGTCATGGTTAGATACCATAGATGAATCTGGCGGATCAGACGCTTCATCTGTACATTCTAGGTCCTCGTCTTTGAATGTAAGGAGGAAGCATATCCGTGCCCCCAGCGGTTCAACTGAAGCCGAATTTGATGCAGCACTGGATGCTGCTGTTGAAGCCGCTTATGATGATGGCTTTGAGCCCGTAGATCGTGACCTTCACACTTATGGTTATGATGATGATAATGATGATGATGATGATGAAATTGTAGCGGGTGTTAGGCGAAAGGTCGAATTGGCTAAAGAAAGGATACGTCAAAAAGAACGAGAAGCTGCTATAGAGGATGCTCATGAAAGGGAGCGAAAACGTTTGTTCTTGCAAACGCAAGAGCCACATATTGACCTACACGATGACTACGAAGGAAACGAATCGGAAGAGGAGGAGAGGATGCTCGAGGAAATGACTAGAGGTTATGTGATGGATGATTTTGAATTTGGGCTGCAGTCGAAGTCTGCATTGCCTCGAGAGTCTGATTCTAGTGGTTCATTTTCTGGTCGGACTTGGCATAGCTCAAACGGTTCAATACCCCCGCTTACCACTGTCGCCGATAATTCACCTGTCACTTTGTCGCAGCCTCAAATTCAGCCACGTCACCCGCCTCCTTCCCAAGCGCTGCCTCCACCACCAATTCTTGATGACAGCCCGGTGAGGAAAGGTAGCCCAGCGCAAAGTGTGCGAAGCAGAAGACTGTCTGGGCAGAACACCAAGCAGTTAAAGATCGAGACTTCATCGAGATTGATTGAAGTTCAAAATGCCCCCTTAACCTTGCCGCCATCAATGCCGCCGCCACATATTCCAAATGGCAATGCAGGCCCCAAAACTGCCGGCTTACCACAACAGAGACAAGGTTCGATAAGCATGCGACTACCCATTCCCACACGACAAGAGTCAATTTCGGGACCAAGCTCTTCAGATTTTACCTTGGCCCCGACAGCCTTCCTTACTCAGACACTCACCAATGATAGTAACGAAAATTTTAACCCTATACCTCGATCAGGATCCCCAAATCGTTCAAGCTCGAGAGCAGGACTACGAAAGAACTTCTCGTCATCAAGTCTGAAGAATGTGCGAAGTCATACTTTGTCAGTTTTTATGGATGAATTTGGTGATAATATGCCACCCACGCCATTAACTGCCCAAGGAAACAATGCAAATGTCAGACTGCCTGCTATACCTACTCTGCCAACCCCAATCGCGGCGTCTTTTAGAGAAAGGATGAACGGTGCGCCTACTGGCGGCCTTTATCTTTTCAATAGTGATCTTCACTCTCCCGATAGCCCTGGTGCGCCCGATCCGTTGAGCGCAGGTGCCCCAATTCCCTTAGAACCCTGTCCAACAGAGTATCTCCTACGCCCGTTTTGGCTCATGCGCGCTTTATATCAGACTATTGCACACCCGAGAGGTGGCTATTTATCCACCAAGTTGTTCATACCTCGAGATGTATGGCGAGTAAAGGGTGTTAAAATCAAGGGAGTCGAAGACAAAATCGCCAATTGTGACTTTCTTACAGCAGCTTTGATGAAGCTGGGTCAAGTTGATACTTGCGACGCAGATGCTGTTTTGGAAGAAATGCAATCTCTGGAAGGAATTTTAGAACAGGTTCAGATCACACTCAGTAAAAAATTGGGTAATGAAGTTGGTATACAAGGCTCAAACGGGATGTTCAAAGATGCAACTATGGGTGAAAATATGGACTTTGCTAATATGAGTACGAAATCCGCGAGCGTATCTAGCAAGGCCTCTTCATTCTCGTGGAGACGGCTACGTTCAAAGAATTCTGCTATGGGTCTTGCCAACACGAATAAGGTCACTTCACCTGACGTACCCAAGGAAGGTTTGACTATGGGGACGTTACCAATGACTTCTGCGCCTAGATCTCGATTTGCCAAGAGGGATGTTAGTCAAGTGCAATTTTCTGGACCGAATGCAAATTACATGAGTGCTTTGGCGAGGCTATTTGACGCTGCTCAAGCCATTGGTATGTGATCCTACTACTCCCTCTCATTTCATGCAAAAACTAACGACAAGAATAGATCAAATTGCACGTCAAGTTGAAGACCCAGGTCTTCGTCACGCAGATAAGACTCAAGTCGGTCTCGAACTTTGCACTCGTCACGCAGCCGAGTTCTTCGGATTTTACATTTGTCGTTTTGTGTTGAATGACATCTCGTTACTTTTGGACAAGTTTATCAAAAGGGGAAGCGAATGGGTTCTTGTTTGAACCTTGATTTGTTATTTGTGTTGATATTTTTTGGATTGATATTTAGCTTTGGTGCTAGGAGCTAGGAGCTAGGATGTATACTGCATACAACATTACATCAGGTACATGATTTCTGATATTAGCACCGGTCCGTTCAATTATGAGAAAGATGGACATGAGCATGGATATGATAGATACACAGATATGACGGAGAATTATATCGTATGATGGGCGTATTGGAATTGCATTATATCACACTATCATTTGCAGATATGGATAGTAGTTTTGTTTGGGATTTGGTGGTGGTGGCATACATAGTTTTCAATGATACCATTACAGAGGGAAAGGAAAGGAAAGGACAACACAAAGCTAAGTGGAAAGGGGAAGTAGAGGATAGCAAGGGATAAACATGGAGATGATCATAGGGACAAAAGAGGAGGAGATAGCGTTATCCAGACACGTGAGAGAGGCATTTGTATAGTGGTCTTTGCATATCATGTTTAGATACCTCGGCGAGGAAAAGACGGATGAATATCTGGTATCCTGGATTATCATGGCAGAATGGGGGTGGGCTACACACGGAATATTATACGACTATCATATCATATCACATTATCTTTCTCACCCACCGATAGTTTCAACTTGAGGAACAAGTGAGTTATTAGTCTGGAATAGTCACTCTCTCTATTATATTAGATGCAAGACCCCAGAGGAGGAAGTGAAGCATGAGAATGAGAATGAGAATGAAAATTTGACATCTATCTCGCATGCATGCAAGTAAAGTAGCAAGTGCTTACATGGTGATAATACGTTCTCGATTTTCTCCATGACACGGGCGGGTTGTTGGGTCTATGTACCTGGTGCCTGGCTACTCTCTCCATTTATTGCTCGTACTACCTAGTAGGTACCTATACATGCAAGTTCAACATCTGCATCGGATCCCGTCCAACATCTCGTCCATCATCCCCCCATCATCCCATCTTCCAACCCATTCCCCCTCC
>NGKG01000010.1:574649-591519 GCA_002162505.1 Myriosclerotinia scirpicola | reverse complement strand
GAGGAAGAACGAACTTTTCGGGAAGGTTGGTCATATTAGCATGTTGGACATGCGGAATATCCGAAGATCTTAAAAGTCTAATATCCATTGTTGCGAATATTGCGACTATTATTGCGACGGACGGGTATGTATGTATCTTTCAATACTTTAGTAAATTAGTTGGTAGTGAGAGCTTTGAACCTGATGATGCACAAACAATAACAGAGCTTCACATTAAACAAACATGATTGGAGCGCTTAGCGGATATAGCTTAGGAAATGATAAATGGACCCCGGAATTATCTATGCCGACAATTGAAGGTTAACCCCCACCATAAAGTGCTCAAGTGATGGCGGGGGAGGGGAGGTTCGAGAAGGAAGTTGCACTACAGTATTTGTTACACGTACCTATATAAAGTGAAGTATCTAGACGTTTCCTATAAGTGTATTTCATTTCATTTCATTTCATTTCATTTCATTTCTGTATCTCCTCGTCGATATCTCTCTCAGTACAAAAGTGAAAGATAAACTCAGTTTACTCAAACTCAAACCTCTCTTCTCTCCATCTGTTTTGGAATTACCTACTACCACGATCATCAGTTTAGAAAGTGCATAATGACTTCTCAAGGTTATAGACCTTTAGAGGGAAAACTTGCTATTATCACTGGTGCTTCTAGAGGTGAGTTAGTCTGTTGTTATTTGTTATAGATATCTTACAATCCTTTCTCCATGTCCAATGTCCTTTGTTCCCTTTCCCATCCATATTAAAATACATTGTATAAGTATAACCCGACTAACCAAATTACCCCAGGAATTGGAGCAGCAATTGCCGAAAACCTCGCATCCAAAGGTGCCAACCTAGTCCTAAACTACACATCTGAATCCTCGTCATCTCTCACCACCGAGCTTTCCAAAAGTCTCGAGGGGAAACATGGTATCAAGACTCTAATCGTCCAAGCCGATGTTTCTGAGAAGTCCGGTGCCGAAACTATCATCAGCACTACCAAATCCCACTTCTCAGATTCCCAATCCGGGACGTTTCAAATCGATATTCTGGTCAATAATGCCGGTGTGTCACAAAATACACCCATTCCAGATATCACCATCGATGAATTCCAATGGCAATATAAAATAAATGTCCTCGGCCCTCTCCTCCTCCTACAAGCCGCTCTAGACTATCTCCCCCACGATCGATCCGGTCGCATCATCAATCTATCATCCGTATCCAGCTCTGAGGGTTTCTGGGGACAAACTGTCTATGGCGGTACAAAAGCCGCCGTAGATGCCATGACACGAACCTGGGCAAGAGAATTGAACAATCGCGCAACAGTGAATTCGGTAAACCCTGGACCTGTGAAGACAGATATGTGGGCTAGTACCACTCCCGAGTTCAGGAAAAGCTTGAAGCCTTGGATTGAGAGTACGCCGGGAAGTGTGATTAGACCAGAGTTGGATGATCAGGATTTGGTGGATGATGCGCCGAATGCGGGAGGAAGGCCGGCGTATACTTCTGAGATTGCCGGGATTGTGGGGATGTTGTGCACGGCTGATAGTGCTTGGTGTACGGGACAAGTTGTGTGTGCAAATGGTGGAATGGTCCTAAGATAGTGTTGTCGGCATATGTTTTCGTGTATGGGTTCTCAATTCGTGGAAAGCGGGTAGATCTTTGATAAGAGTTGCGAAGAATGATTGTAATTATCGATAATCAGACGTCATTACTGCTTGTTCAGCCCTCAGCAGACCCATTCATCCAGTCTGGTGTGGATATCGTAGACAAATTTGCAGCCATTGTCTGATAAACCATCACTACCCACCGATAAATTTCATTCGAAAGGGGTTCGCTAGATTAGTGGCAACAGAGCTCGAGATCAGATGAATGGGCGCTAGGTCTTTCTTTGCAGACGTGCAAAAATTATTCACTGGACCAATAAGAGGCAAATTATGTGTGAAGGTGAGATGAGACGAAAACTCATTACACCTTTTGCGATATCAGGGCCACGGTGGTGTCACAAAGCTGCATTGATGATCGTTTGTAGAATGGAATGGCAGTGCAATGCGTTCAAGTTGAATGATAATTTCGTTCGAAGCCGTATTATAGCTGTTTCTTTCGGAGAGTGTAGCTTTTTCTGGTCGTGGTGCTGCAAAATACGGTCCAGTGTGTCCAATAGTCTGGACTGCAGTCCGACAACGTAAGGTTTCCGAATCTTTTCAAAGACTTCGAATTTTCGTATGATAGCAGTCCTTCACATGAGTTGGATGTTCTAATTGAAATGCTCATAGCCTTTCGAGCATTGAAACATTGTATCTAGTCTGCAAGTTCGGCCTATTAGATACCCTGAAAATACCTTTGTTCGCCAGTTGTCGGTTGTTATCAGCGGTTTATATTGGGTTTGATAAGTCTCACGTCGTTCGTGGCACCATGTGCCATCGTATGTTCCATGGTATTCGCACGAGGCTCTTCGTAGTTGCGGCTTGTGCCACAACTCTTATCATCTTAGTCACCATAAATCAGAAAACTGAATAGGTGGCTGTTGCACAAAGAATGAAATATGGCGGAAGTGGTTAGAAATTAGGTGTTTCCGAGCCCACCACTTCATTGTCGATATACTTGTAGAGCATCTCTTTCTAAATATTGCCTTCAGTATTGCACGATATGCACGTAGATCTAAGAAGGCTTGGCTCTGTAGACCACCAGATCTCTAGCAAAGAAGAAATATGGAGATGGGCCACCGGTGAGATTCATGTTGCTTGCCAATACCTGTAATAGAATTGCATCTTATAAAGGTCCTCAATACAGGTTGAACCGTTGAAGTATTGGCATCATCAATATTCCAAGAGCTTATGCGATGCGAGACTCTCTGGTTTTGAGTGACGCGAGGCTATATACATTGTTAGCATTGCAAAACTAGTCTTGGTAGAGAAGCATTAAACGATAGCCCTGAAGGACTGCCAATAAGAGTAATGACTTACTTGGAGTGATCCAAATTTCATAATACCATTCCTCACCACGAGGCCCGTTATTCGGTGATAAAGCAACATATGTCCCCGTGGATTTAGCGGCGGCCATCATTCCAAGATGAAGCTTCACAATGGCAAGTTCAAACATGACATCGAATTCGGGTTGGCCGGTAATCTTCAAGTACCGAATATCCTGAAGTTTTCCTATAGATAACGGGGAACGATGGCAATTGTCCACAGCGGCTTGCGAATGGTATTCAATAGACAAATAATGGGGATGAACATTGTAGAAATGTTCTTTCGCCGGCGTTTCTATCTGTAATCTTGGGATGATATACATTGGCCATGGATAGCTTAAGCGTCCGGGAAAGGTGGGAGTAAGATGTAAAGTAAGTGAAGTCAACGGAGCGTTGGATGCTAGAATCTCCTCACAAATCGGCTCCAGTAACATGGTCTCGGAAGATGGTACTGATAACTGGAGGCTCTTTAAAAATCGAACACAATTATGTGTAATTGAGAAAGCAAAGCGACACAGCGAAGGTCGATATAAAATAAATCGAGGGTTCATTCGACACAAGAATTCCGCGGCATCGTTCAAGAACCAGTGGTTCACATAAAACAAAACTGCTCCTTCGTGAACGAAGTAATCTTGGCATTCTGCTTCACAGAAGATATCTTCTCGACACCTCAAGTTTTTGAAGAGATATGAATAGACTTCATGCCGAAGCTCGGGAGGTAAATTGAAAAACCCAGTACATGATCCTAAGATATGAGCCTGTTCCTGTTCCTGTTCCTGGGGAGGAATTTTCCGGACTTGTTTCCAATAGTCAGCTGTGTGGTCACAAATTGACTTTATGGTGGAGTTGTACTTTTTAGTTTTGAAAAAAGAAGTTCAATCCTCTTGTATGCCCTAGGTTTGCAAGTGGCCTTGTCGCGAAGGCGAGATAAATGTTGCAGGACGTACGGCATGGTCAGTGAAGGTTGTAGATCATAACGACAACGGGATGAAAATATAAAAAGAGTGAGTGAGTGAAGGCCAGATACAATAGAGTAGGATTCAGCATAAGGCGTGAGGCATGTTAGTTAGTGGCTTTATAGATATCAGGAATTTAGGATACATGTTAAGAAAGAAATTTAGCCATTTTTATAGTTCATTTTTTTTCATAGTTGGCCCATTGGATAAAATCGGTGAACTATAAAAAAACTGTTTAGTCAACAATAATTCTATAATATTACCTACCTATTTATTGAATGTGGAATCCAGGGGAACAAAAATAATCCGAGTTGTAGATGAAATGAAACGAGAATCTCGGATAGAAAATTTGAAGGCAGTTCGACTTCCTGATTGAGGCGACGATCAAAACTGATCCTTGTGCAATAATGTGAAGCGATTAGGGAGAGTCTCAAAGAGCCCCCTGTCAACACCGGAAAATTATCCCCCAGGTCAGCGTCAAGCGCTTTGTAAATTATGACAATGCTGAGTGGTACAGTACTGGCCCGACCGACTAGGTATCACAATTCGGTGTCCAAAAAGAACTCGTAAGCACGAAATTTAACTGAGGAAAATCGTACATGCCATATCCGCAGATTCCGCATGGATGCAGAGTTCAGGGAGGATGGATGGATGGTCATGCAAATAACGGCTACCGGCTAAGGTATACCGGCAAATCGATTTTATGAAAAAGGAATAAAAAAATGAAGAGCTGTTGGGAAACGAAGTGTCAATGATGAATAGTGATGAATGAAATCCGCCACAATCTATGCTGCACTGAACACGAGAACAATAAAGCCAACGGTTTGCTAACAAGACAACAAGACAACAAGACAACAAGACGGACTAAATTTCTTAAACAAAGAGTGCAATGATCCCCCGAAGTTGGGCTCGAGTTGGGATATTGAAGGTGGTACAAGAAGGGACTCCTCCGCCAACGTCGGCGATCATTAGAACGGGTTGATTATTCGTCGCCCCTCAATGACCGTACAGTAACCTCGTTCCCGCTCGAATGCATAATTGAAACTTGACGAATTGTGAAGATATAAAAAGGACTTGCTGTATCGGGTGTGCCCAGGCGTCAAAGGAACATGGATTTGAAGTCTCCGCGAAATTGGCCATTTACCTTGAGCACGGTCGTGAAGGATTATCAAACGAAAGAATGCTTGAACATAATTGGTTATCCGTCCGATGCGTTCAGAGGACGGAGACATCCCTTAACGTTCAGATAAGAAAAGAGGAAACACATGTTAGTCCAATTTCATCAACCTGGAGTTTGCGGAGTTTTCTTAAGGAACCCAGATTTAGATAGAGGCATTTCGAAATAGTTCTCACAGAGTAAAATGTACCACTGCTGTACCATTTGGCTCCTCATCGTTCACTTCCAAGTCGAAGGCACTCACAAAAGAAGAGAATTGAAGGACCACATCTTGAATCTCAAACATATAGACAAAATATGAACGAAATGTTAAAGCCACCATCATGATAGACTGCTCAACTGCAGCTGAAGAACCCCTTTTATTCTTAGATCCGATCTCCCAAAATTTGTTAAGTACATCCAATAACTACAGTTAAACAAATGGAATATGACCAAAGAGACTTGAAATACAAAAGGCTGATGGGTACCAAGAACCCATTAGATCCTCCTCGAGATGAACATGTACTTGAAAACATCTATTGAACAGGTAACAATCATATCATAACATCGTCGCAATATCCAAATCACCGACCAACAATTATCATATCTGTATTCCACAATCATAAAAACATAATACCAATCAAGAATCGAAATCGGAACTAGTCGAACAAAGAAAATCATGATTTCATCATGGCCGTTATTACATATCATGGTCAATGCTTCTCCGGAGCAAAAACCTTCTTTCCGAATGTCATCAAGCTTTTGAAAGCATTCTTGGGTTTCTCCCCTGGTGTTTCCGCAGCACGAGAACCTCGAGGTATTGGCATGTCTGGACGAGAGCCTCGTGAGCCTTGAGATTGTGAATGGTGTGCTCTCGTCGGTCGTCTCTCGCGAGTAGCTGGTCTTGAGCTAGGTTTTGACTCTTCGTTGTCGACATCATCCTCACGGGTTGGTGCCGATACTTTGTCAGTCCTCTCATCGGCCTCTCGATCCTTCATCTCTCTCTCCTTGGCCTCTCGCTCCTCAATATCTCGTTCCTCTCGTCTTCTTCGCCTCTCTTCACGTCGTTGACGACTCAAATCATCATCCTTTTCTCTTTGGCGTCTGTTTTCTACTTCCGCCTCCTCTTCAGCAAGCTTCTGTTGTCTTCTCATCTCCCTACGAGCTCTTCTTGCCTCTTTTTCCTCCTCCGTCTTGTACTTCTCCCTGGTGGATTCTCGTCGACTTGGCTCTTTCCTGTAACTATAATTTCGCTCGGAATCTCTGCGAGATGATGAGTGCGAATGATGTGGATATGAACGAGAGGATGACTTTTTTGTACTAGAACTTATCTTTGCACGTTCGGGCGTTATGTCAAATTGAGGAGGCCCCGATTCATCAACAATGGAATCTTTTCGGGAGCGTGTAACGGGAGTAAGCTTCTCCTTGATATGGGGCTCATCTGTGGCCATAAATGGACTGGTAACCTCACTTTGGACACGCTTCTTGAGACTGAGGAGTCGAGATTTAATGTTGTCCTTCTCATGAGGAGTAATGGAATATGAATTCGAAATACTTCCTTTTCGGGATCCTGATCGCTTTGGAACCGCTGATAATGGAATGTATTCTGCCTTCTTCTTTTGGAGTGCCTCAAGAGCCTTTGCCTCTTCAGCTTTTCGTACTTCTTCTGCTCTGAAGGCTTCTTCCGCCTTGAGAGCTGCCTCTCTTTTAGCTGCCCGGCGTTCCTCCTTTTTTCTGTCGTGCTCTTCTTGTTCCGTTCGACTACGATCTTTGCGATGGCGTCGGCGACGTTCACGTTCACGTTCATCATCCACACCCTCAATAGCACTATCTCGACGCTCTGGAGATTGTTTCTCCGGAGAAATGTTACGGGTAGGCTCCTTTTTATCTTCCTTGTCCTCTTTTCGACTAGATCTACGTCGATGAGAGCGCTCTAGATCGTCTTCTCTATAACTAGATCGACGGCGATAAGAACGTTCTGGTCGCTCCTTGTCTTCTTCCTTTTGGCTAGATCTGTGGCTTCGATAATTTTCTCTGTCATCTTCTCTATCACTAGTTGCGCCACTGGTTCTTTGGCTATGGGAATGTCTTCGGCGTCGTGGCTGTTCTTCAGGTCTGCTGGAAGGTGGATACTCGCCGTATCTGGTCGAGGTATGGTGACTAAATGAGTGGTGTCTGGAGCTCCTGTGTCTACGTCTGTCTTTATCCGATTTATCTGATTTGGAGGGGGATTCCACTCCTTTATCCTCACGATTTTCAATGCGATCTGGCTCATCCATGAAAGGTTGGTTGGCCATTGGTGGAAACTGTTCCTTATCGTTGAAGGTTTGAGCTGTGGCTGCACCTGCAAGTCCAGCAAGGGCAACGGCTGCAAAACTGCCGGCTTCTACTTCAATTGGATTCCCTTCTTTTGGAGGCTCGCCTTGATCTTCCACTGGCTCTGGGGATGCAGTTGTCATTTCGGGCTCCGGAATGACTGCGTGAGCAGTTTCCGGAGACTCGGTGTTTTCTTCCGTGATTGGAATTGCAGGCAAATTAGATGCTGGCTCCTGAACAGACTCTTCAGGTGTTTCTTCAATTTCCGTGCTTGGTTCCACGACAAGGTCATCTGTCACTGGCATTTCCAGGGGCGTTTCTTCCATTACAACAGGCTCATCGCTTGGTTGTTCGGCCACTACGTCGATGGGCTCTTCGCTCGGTGGTGTGGTGATGCTGGTTTCCTCAACAGGTTGTTCGATGTTTGTTTGCAGAGATTCTGCTTCTTCTACAGATTCGCTGGGTTCCTCCACGACTGATTCCTGGACGGCTTCAACGATAGGATTCTCGATAATTGGTTCTTGAATGGGCTCAACGGTAGGGTCATCAACGATCGTTTCCTCGCTAGTGATATTTTCAGAAGGCTGGTCTGCAATGATTGGCTCTTGAGCAGATCCCTGAAGATCATTTTCTTCGACAGAGTTATTTGATTCGACAATAGGCTCATCAGAAGTTTTTTCAGGAATGATCTCTTCAGCTTGCCCAGCGTTACATTCAATGGTAGTCTCATCATCTTGCTCAACGGCAGGTTCAACCTGAGTTTCTCCAAGGCTGGCTTCATCGCTCGGTTCTTGAGCAGCTGAGATTTCTATTCAACATCAGTACAACTTCTCTGCCTGAAAGTAAATACGACACACCTTCTTCCGGCAAATTTTCTTCCTCTACCTGCCCAACGACGCCAGACTGTTCCTCTCCCTGAGTCTCCTCAGCTGATTCACAGACATCAATTTGCGTAGGTTCAGACTCTAAACAGAATTTAGCGTCAGTATCTGGGGCAATGGAAAGTGGAAATGAGCATCTCTATCTCTGAAACTTCGGGCTATTGCAAACTCTGACTGAAGGCCTCCAAGATGGAACGTACCAGGTGGTGCTTGTTCCTGTTCCTCCAAATCTTCGATGATGGGCTCTGTTGGTGGTGGTGTTGATGAGATAGGATCGGGTTCTGAAAGTATTTGGGGTTAGTTTATATGCAAGGATATCTTTTTTGGATGATGAGATAGAGATTGGAATTAATTCGAATTTTTAATGTTCAACAAGGTTTCCAACTTTGGACTTTGCGTCTTTTCGGATGAAAGTTCACGAAAATTCTGGATGTTTAAATCTGCTTTGGATATTGCAAAGGTTCAATTCAATTGAACCAGTTATTAGATTGAGATATTGGCCAAGAAAATAACGTTGAAATATTCGTTTGTGTTATTTTACTGCCAAATGGTCGTGGATATTCACATGCAGAGTTGAACGTGTATTGATTGAAACGCAAAATTTGACTTACCAGCAGGAGCCTCCGTCTCAGTGCTTTCGGACACGGGATTGCTTTCAATTATGGGTTCCTCAATATCAACGGGACTGGGTTCTAACCGCCTCATATTAGCATATTTGCCATACTGTGAACGAAAAAAAAACCTACCAGGAGCAATTTCTTCCACTACAGGCTCGGGAACAGGATCATCGGCTGCTGGGGAAACAATTCATCAGCTTGACATTTCCTGGGGAAGCTCGACGTAAGGGATAGAAAACCCAGTCCGAGGAATTTAAAACCTCAGGGATACTTACCGGCTTCTGTTTCCACTGGAGGATCCAAGGGGGCTGTGTCCTGGACAGGAACGGGGGCGGGAACAGTCTCGATTGGTGTGGATTCGGGCTCTGTGTTTGGAATCAGCATCTTTTTTCGCAAAAGCTTGAACAAAACTGTTAATGATATACTTACCAGCTGGGGTTTTCTGGACTGACTCGGTGGCAGATTCTTCGGTGACGGGATCTTCGATGGGAATAGTCTCCATTGCCGTTGATTCGGGTTCTGTATCTTCATTTAGCTATGCTTCGAATGACATCAACCCTTTCAACACTTACCAGCGTCATCTTCTGGAACGCTCTCCTCCTTGGGTGCTTCTACCAATGATTCTTCATTTATCATTGTGTCGACGGGTGTAGTATCAATGGGGGCAGATTCTTGTTCTTTTCAGTTCAATATTAGTATACTGTAGATGCTATTGAAACAATAGATGTCCCTTCGGTTTTTTAAGCTCTTACCGGTTGATGTAACATCCTCTGTCTCCGTGGTTTCCTTTTCCTCTACCGTTGGCGATTGAATGTCGTTGATGTCTTCTGGTTGATCTTCTCCTGTGGCTATTGATATTTTGTTATTTCCTCGAATCTTTCAGACCAGACGGAATACATCATTTGAGGGGGAAACATGAGCACTTACTGGCGGGAACATCTTCAGTGACCTCATTCTGCTCTGCCTCTTCTGGAGCTATTCATTATCATTTTAGTATTTTGTTGCATTTGAGAAGTTGACAGAAAAATACTGAATATTAACTTACAGGCAGGAACTTCGGGGGCCTCAACCGATTCTTCTCCTGGGGCTGGAATATTGGATTCTTCACTTGAGACCATCTCTTCCTGCTGAATGGGCTCTTTTTCTTCAGCGACTGGTTCGGGACTGTTTTCCTCGATGGTAGGTAGTTCTGGGTCCTCATTTGACTCTTGCTCAGGAGTGGAGATACCAGTCGTCTGTGACGTGATGCTTTCTGAGGACTCAATAGGGATTTCCTCGCTGTCTGGTTTGGAAGAATTTTCCTTATCAGGGGCGTCTTGGTTCTCAATAGGTTCTTCTTCAGGCACTGAAACATTGTTTTCCTCATTTGTGATGGTCTCATCCGAGTTAATAGGTTCTTTTTCGTCAGTGATCGGTAGGGGGTTGATTTCTTCGACGGCAGATGTTTCTGGGTCCTCATTTGAATCCTGCGCTGGATCAGACACATCGCTTTGCTGTGGCTGAACGGTCTCTGAATCGTCAATAGATTTCTCTTCCTCGTTGGCTAGTGCTTGGGGAGGGTTTTCCACGGGGCTATTTTCCACGGCAGGAACATCCGGGTTCTCGACAAGAGCTTGATCTGGGACGGGAATTTGGACTTCTTCAATTTCGTGATCTTCACCCGATGGAGAATTTTCCTCATCATTCACCGACTCTGGGGGGTTATCCATAACAGGAACTTCCGGAGTTTCGATAGATTTATCGTCAGGCACCAGAATATTGGTATCTTCGGCGATGGCTGTTTCATCGGGCTGAACATTATCTTCCTCATCCATCAAACTGGGAGGGTTTTCCACAGTAGGTGATTCAGAATTATCGGTAGATCCTCCTTCAGAAACAGGAACATTGGGATCTTCAACGATAATTGTTTCATCTTGTTGAATGTTTTCCTTCTCATCCACCGATTCGGGCGGATTCTCTGCAGCGGGGGCTTCTGGAGCTTCGTTTGATTCACTATCAAGTAATGGAATGTTGGACTCTTCAATGGTGATTGTCTCATCCGGTTGAACTATTTCCTTCTCGTCCACCGATCCAGGAAGATTCTCAACAACTGGGACTTCTGGAGCCTCGCTCAATTCACTGTCAAGAACGGGAACATTAGTTTCATCCGTCTTGGGTGAATCTTCCTCCTTCTCGGCGTTGGGGTGGTTTTCATCAATGACAGATGTGTCCTCGTTCGCGTGTTCGTCGCCAGTATCAGAATTTTCGTCGCTCGAGTCGTCATCCCTACTTGATGCCTCATTTTCCGACTCGACTGGATCGGATTTGTCCAGTTCATCTACCTCTATGTTGTTGGTCTGTTCGGCAACCAATGGCTCCGTTTGTGGCTCTTCAATTGGCTCGGAATTAGTGTTATCTGGGTGGTTTTCATCGTTATCCTCTTCTGAAATCGGAGGCGAGTTTTCTTGGATATTTTCTGGTTGCTGATCTTCGGTAGATGGTAAATCTTGAGTATCACCGCTCAGGTTTTCTTCTGCAGGTTCGGGTTGTGATTCCTCGCTCGGGAGCTCAGAAACTTCTTCGGTATTGACAGGAATGTCCTCATTTTCAGTCCCAGGCAATGTCTCTAGGGTTTCTTGAATACTCTCAACCACAGCGGGGGCATCTTCTGCTGGTTCTTTCTCCTGACTCTGTTCAGATTTCTCCTCAATCAAACTAGGATCTTGTTCAGGCATAAGTAAATCTGCTATCTCGTCGGTTTCCGGGGATTCATGAGAATTTTCGATATCTTTAACAACGAAAGTGTTTTCCTGTTCTGGGCTATCCTCAGCCACGGCAAGCACATCATCAGTTTTAGATTCTTCTGATGTGTCTTCGTTTTCTTGTGGTCCTTGGGCGTCCTCGATTTGAACCGGAGATTCTTCGGATTCCTGCAAGTCTTGAGGGTTTTCTATCTCGACGGAAGTATGATCGGTTGTAGCAGGTGCCTCTTCGCTTTGCAGATTCTCGCCACTTTCATTTGTTTCGGGTGGACTCTGCTCGATTGGTGGTGAAATCTCAGGCTCCGAATTTTCCTCGGCTATGGCTGGTGAACCTTCTACATGGCTCTCATCCAAAGGTTCCTCGATCACTGAAGGCTCTTGGGCATTTCCACTATTGGCTGGTGATTCTTCGACTTCTAATTCAGATTTCTGTGCGTCGGCCTCACCGGGCCCATCCTCTTGTTCCTGTTTTGATTCTTCACCGTTAGCGTCATCGCTGGATCCAATATTCCCAGATTCGGCCGATTCTGTGGCAATTTCCGGAGTTTCCGGAGTTTCCGCAGCTAGCTCTCCAGTTTTATCGTTTTCAGCTCCTAGCCCTTCATCGACATCGTCTGCAGATGCTAATTCCTGAATAATATCTTCTTTGACGTTGGATTCTTCCACGTGGTCTATCACTTCGCTAGTCTCGACGTTCTCGGTCGATGCTTCAGGGTTTGTAGTAATTTCATCGACATCCTTAGGTTCCAAATCCATAATGGCATCCTGGCTTGGCTCAGAAGCAGGCATTTCCGGCTCAGGTTCTTCGTCCGCGTGATTTTCTGCAGCCTCTGCGATATCAATCTCTTTGGGCTCAGCTTCTTCGGGGCTTGGTGTTTCGATTTCGATGTCTTGAGATTCATTATTTGAGTCATCCATACCTGGCTGGTCCAAAACAGCTTCTTCAGTGGTTGCCAAAACCTCTTGTTTTACATCGCTAGCTTCTTCCTTCTCTTCGACCTGAAGGTCGATCTCGGATGTTACGGGGTCCTCGGCAGATACAGATACCGGCTCGCTCGGTTCGGAACTCTCTTCTTGAGGAATGGGTTCTTCAGGAGAACTTCCCTCCATAGGCTCCCCAAGTGATTGGACTTCGGGTTGGGATTCTGGTACAACGGTGTCCTCGGATAGATGCTCAGCTGGAGGTGGTGTTTCCTCATCAAGACTTTTATCTTCTTCCTGTCCAATTGGCTCATCGCTAGAAGGGCCGTCATCCTTCGTTTGCGCCTCGTCAAGAGTTGCAGGCGTCTCCACACTAAGTTCGTCTTCACTGGCGACAATCTCTGGTAGGGACTCGACGGGATCTAAGGGCTCTTCGCTAGTAGCTGGACTATCGTCCGTTCCGGTTGATACATCTTCACTCCCCGACAGGCTATCTTCGTTGTTTGAACTCTCCTCGTTCTTTGGAATCGTCTCATTGTTTGGAGCCTCTTCATTACTTGGAATCTCCTCAGTCGCCTCAGTTTCTTGGGAAATATGCTCATCGGGGGTGGTAGTCTCCTCGCCACTGACAGTATTTTCCACTACGGTTTCCGGAACAGGTTCGCTGCTGCTGTCTTCTTTGATCTTGTCGGTCTCTTCGGTAGATGTGGCTGTATCCTCGTTCATTTCTGCATCTTCACCTATAACAGGAGTTTCCTCATGGGCTTGAACTTCGTCGGTCGCTATGGGATTATCTTCCGTGCTCGGAACGTCGTCACTTTCCACCTGTACATCTTCCACTACTGGCAAATCATTTGTCGGTTTCTCTTCCGCAACTGGATCTTTTTCAGTGACAATCGGGGTGTCTTCCGTGTTGGGAACGTCTCCACTTTCCATCTGTACATCTTCCACTGTCGGCACATCGTTTGTCGATTCCTCTTCTTTACTTGGACATGCTTCGGGTTGTATCGGCTCGCTCTCGGATATAGGATCTGGACTTGTTTCTACAACCTCTCCATTCTCGACTGCATGATCGTCTGATGGTGGTGTGGGCTCTGGATCTTTTACAATGGTAGTTAGCGTATGGAATCAATGTCCGCAGATTAACCGAACATTGATATCTCAGTCTTCGTCAAGAAATAGTGGTGCTCACCTGATACTGGCTGAACAGCATCTAGAGTCTCCTGCAATTTCTGGGCGTCTTCAGTCTCTGTCGGTATAGATTCATTGCTTTCCGTTATCTGATCCGGAGGTATTGATGCTAGTACTATTGACTGCTCCAAAGGATCCTTTCCTCTTCTCCTGCTTTTCTTGCTACCACTCTTCTCCTTTTTGTCCTTTGCCTTCCTTTTCTTTCCTCTCGATGGTGTATCGGAATCATCAGGGTCGCCTGGGGGTGGGTCGGGCACTTCCGGCGGTACTGGTTGGTCCTCAATAGATCTTGAGCTTCTTCTCTTACTCTTTTTAGTCTTCTCGCTCGATAAAGCTTCGGATTTTCGTGGCACTTCGGGTACGGCCGGCTTCCTCTCCTTGCTACTTCTTTTGCTTCTCGTTCCTTTTGATTTGGAGTTTCTCGAAGCTCTTTCATCATCGAAATGAACCGTATGCCGTGATGAATGTGATTGATGGGTTCGATATGATTGATGTGATTCTATTTTGCTCAGTGCATTTCCGTCTTCGTGTATGTCGTCTGATGGTGGGGCGTCGGGAACAGGAGGGGGTATATTATCAGTGGGATTTGGGGTGGGATCGGAATTATTTTCTGACTTGTCATTCAGTTCCGGTTCCGATTCCTGGGCTATTTAGAAGTTAATGATATGATCCAATGAAGAAAAGGAGGGGGTCAGTCAGGTGTCACTCATGAACACGTGAAGATGATACTATGCACTCCATGATATTAAATGGTTCCATACCTGGTTCTGTACTATCATTCGCTAGACTTTCTTCCGGGGTTGAGGTAGACTCGTCTGATTTTGACTCACTTGATTCTCCAATGGACTTGTCATCATCCTCTTTGGTAGACTGAGATTCTTCTCCTAAACAAGATGTATCTTTGCTCTCCTCCTCCTTGGAATCATCTCCCTCCTGTGAATGCGGATCTCCATCGTTGGTTCCCAGCTGCGGGGTATCGCTTGTTTCTGTTGTTTCTATTGGCTCCTCTGGAATCCCCTCCAATTTTTCCTGGGTTTCATTGTCAACACTCTCTTCATCATCGTCACCTATACATTTGGTCAGCAATGCAAATTCAGATCTATAGGAACATTCAACGTTGCAATAGCAATAGAAGTGGAACATCGAATCATGATAGTACCAATTGATCAAAGACAGTAATGTGGAGAAGATTGTTTAATTCCATGATGCAGACTTGAAACTGGGGAAAGCTTACCTGTCTTCCCCTCATAATATCTGGCAATTCTGATTTTTGATCTATCCAATATTGAAGGGTTCGACCACTGAGTTGTCTGTATTGAGGACCAATTATTACCAATGGCCGTGGTTCTTGCAGGACAGTAAGAAACATTCATACTGAGGGTGTGTGTACCTCGTCACAAGCAATAGAAGATGCAGAATCTTCTACGTGAGGAACGAATTGAACGTCCTTCTTATTGTTCTCTGGATCCTCTCTTCCCATGGTCTACAATGGCGAGGGGGGTCGCCTCCGGTTGAATGCGGGTGCCCAATCTTTGGGTGACGAAAGTTTGGTTACAACCCGGGGAGTCGTTCAACGTGGTTGAAGTGGAAAAAGGTACAATCAATGAAGAACCCAAGATTACTTAAATCAGCAGAATGGCAAGGCGAAATCATTCGCCTATAGGAATAAAGAATAAAGAATGAATGCAGGACTAAAAATTGATTCGGAAGCAAGAACGGAAATGCAAACGAAAATTGGTTTTCATTGGTAGGTACAAGATGAAAGTCATTGACGAAAGAGAGTATCACTTCCTCATAGCTCGAGATGGAGAGGGTCATAGGTCCCACGGCCATCCCACGATTTGCCAATGTTTGTCGACAGCATTATTACTAGAACTTTGCCTAATCATGGTCGTGCTCAGCCATTATTGGCCCAATATGATACATTGCAGCCACGTCGCGATCGAATGAATGATCGTGATTTTCGAGGCAATTCACGATATTACAGGCCCCGAGTGCAGCCCAACCTGCAAATCGATGATAAAATGGACAGGATCGTGCAGTAAGAAAAATTCAAAAAAAAAAGTAGTGTGGCAGTTAATATGCAGGAATATATCCGGCACAGTGCACTAGATCACAAAACCCTTGCTACTTGCAGCTTGAATTTGTCGTACCAGACTGGATAGATGTCACTAGATGGTGTGGGACATGAATATTTAAGACCCTACTGGTCAAAATGATCCATTGAATATGTTGATGTACAAGCCTACAAGGACTGGTACCCGAAAAAGTTTCACGGTGCCCTGCAGAGAGATAGGCGTGCAACGTGGTCGCCTTGTATGCCTCATCTTGAGATGCCTGCTATTTGTTTCCCAGTGATCCAACGATAATCATCATATATCCAGGTTTTATCCTCTTCAATCGACATGGAATTGAGAAAAATGTGTGTGTGTGATAAGGAAAATTGAAATCATCACCAGCAAACCCCCTCCCCCCCCCTTCAAATTAATGATAATAGGTATCCATACGATATTGTAATTGTAAGCCTTTGCCAAACCAGTGGAACTCGTGGTGCTGATGCCCAGATAATGTTTGCGACGTTGATGAGTTGTCAGTACAGTAGTAACAGTACATTACATTAGGTAGGATACTTACTCAGTCTTACAGTCTTACTGTGCCCACTGCCTATCATTTTGGGTGGCTGGGTATCCGATGTATCATGTATCATGTACTATCGGATAATCTTCAAGGGGCCAGGATATCAGTCTTTAGCGACTCGCCATGGTACTTCAAGACTTCAAGCCTCTTGAAAAAGGAGGGGTTGTTTGTACATGAGTACCGGTACCTGGGTAGTGATGCTGTGGGGGGGAGGGGTGGGGAATGAGTGGTTAGAACATTTCAAAAGTTATTATTGAACAAAGAGATTTATATATTTGTTCTATAATTACTCGGCAAAATTAGTAAAGAAGCATCACCAAAAACTAAATCTAATATAACTTTTTAAATACTTGATATAAATTTACTAAATTTGAATATAGTATWCTTTAAGTAATTTGTTTATTATATTTAAAGTTTTACTAGTTTTTATAAAGAATTGAAAGAATTATAAAAGTTTGAATATATAGATATAGTAGAAATATCAAAGATTTTAAACGTTTT
>NGKG01000010.1:559935-572688 GCA_002162505.1 Myriosclerotinia scirpicola | reverse complement strand
AATAAAACTTAAAATTGATAAAGTTATTTAATATTAAAAAATATATCTAAAATCTTTAAAATTTTAATTTTTTGAAATTTTTAATCTATTATATCTTATTTAGTTTTAATACAACTTAGCTAATTTTTGATATTTAGATTAAGGTTTATTAAAATAATATTATATCAAAATTTCATAAAGTAATATAAAGTTTTGATGTATTTATAATATATTTAAGTTTTGGTGATGCTTCTTTACTAATTTTGCCGAGTAAAGTTCTGGATAAGCTGGGCAAACTGGGATTAGATCTCGACCCAAGTCCACGGTGGTCTTTAAGAACAACAATATTCCCTCCTGATATATACTTTTGGGATATTTTACAAGAGTGGTGTTTCCCAGTCCCTCGAACCCAATGTTTCAGCTAGGGATTCCTTGGGAAGTCCAAAAAAAAAACAATGACTCAAAAAGCGAGGCTGGCATGATGGATACGTACTTTTAGCTCTGCTGTATATCAGATTGGGCCGTGAATTTATGGCATGTGGATGAAAGTACTGGCTGATATCTGCTATCCATTATTACATTGTAGGTAGATGTTATGCTTCTAGGTTATTGGTAATAGAAGGTATTCGGTGTCTGTTTGACGATGTACAACAAATCCCAAACGCCATCGCAGGTAATGGATTCGAGGCCCGATATCCTCTCTTGTGCAAACTGAAAATTGAAACTGCCAGAACCCTCCCAAATAAATCTCGCACGCCCCCATACACAAAATAAACCGATAAAACCAGAAATCCCAGGGATCTGCTCAATGTTAAATTTATCGTCCTTGAATCAATTACATAGCCATCTCGGCTTGCAGCCTTCGGAGTTCCTCTTCTTCATCATCCTCTTCGACATGAACGGGTGCTTTAGATTTGACTACAGTTGAATATTAGTAACTCTTATCACAAGACTATGATGATTTCAAAAGACTTACCCTCCCCATTCACAACAGATGGCAATCTATGAACCTCATCAGAGACTGGCACAGAACCAGTCTTCAGCATCTTATTGTCTAACTGCTCTTGTTCAAGGTCCGCTAATTCCTCGTCGAGTTCGGCCTCATCTACAGGCTCGCCGAGAGGTGCGCTCGTAATGGCTTGGGCGATTTCTTCGCCCAAGGCATGCTGTTCCCGAAGCTTGTCCCTTTAAAAATATATTAGCCTCCGTTCCCCTCCTATGACAACCAAGAGAACATACATTGTCTCGTCCACCTTATTGATATCGAGTTTACCATGAATAGCTGCCATTGCTTTGCCGGCTTTCTCCATGGCCATGAGAGTCTCTTTGTTGATATTGGCTGCTTCGATGGAATATATCTGCTGTTCTAATGTCGAAATCTGCGCAATAGTTTGGTCGAGAGTGTGTTCGTGTTGCTTCTTCCGTCGCAACGCAGCCTTCGCAGCTAAATGAACATGACATTAGCAGTTGCTTTGTATAAGATCCGGGATATCAAGACATACCATTCTTATTCGAGCTTACGTTCTTCCTAGCTATCGCATCTTGTTCGTCCATCTGACTTTGTAAATGACGCTCTCGTTTTTGCAGCATATCAAGCTGCGCACGTAATCCCAAGATAGCATTCTTCGGGCCGTCCTTTGCCTTCTGGGAACTCCCTCCCCCGAACCAGCCCCAAACACCCGACATATTTCACGATACTGTGCAGACTCGGGATCGTTGAGTTGGCAGGACTTTCAAGCCCCCAGCGTCTTTTCGCTAGTTGTAAAGAAATCGAAAGGGTTCGAAATCGAAGTGGCCGCTGATGGTTAGGGTTTGGTGATAAGGCCTACTATCGAGGATTGATAGTGGGGAGCGTGGAAGTGTTGAACAAAGACCGTCGAGATAAGTTGAATAATATTGGATTTCAGTTGAAGATAGATGATCCGTGGTATCGAGTACCTTTCGCTGATGAGATCGTACAGGTTTTTGTGGTTGCCTACGGTTGTTTCGTGTACCTAATATGATGAAATGAAGTGAATGATTAAAAAGAGTGCAGGTGGTCGCATGGCGTCGGTGATGACGCTAGTCCCCTCGTCAACATCAGGTTAGCGTATTCTAGAACTTTAATCACGTGTGATGTTTTATTCCAAAGTCCTGTCCATCTTAATTCCGCCATGGACAATCGACAACAGACAAGTATAAACAAAACAACAAATTCAAGGTTTCAATTATATTTATATTTTTACATCCACATCGTCTATTTATGGAATAACTATCGAAGATGTCCACGGGTATCAGGTGCTTTCATAAGGGAGGGGAATGATTACCATTGGGGGTATTTTCTTTCGGTATTGGAGAAGCATCTTCTAAGCCTCCTCTGTCCTAGAACATCAAGCTGCCCTTAAGTCTCTTGATCTGGTTGTATAATAATCGGAGTTTCGGATCTCTTTGGTCTGCCGTCGGTCCGGTAGCTCATTCCCGATGCCTTGTCCTTCTACAAACTCTCCCCCAGAGGTCAATGTTCGTTGCTTCAGATTGATCTCTACTCCTGGAACATTCTCCATGAAAGTTACTGTACTTGTTTGGATCACTGTATGCATATCAGGAGTATATACCAATAGTTGCTTTTCCGTATGTTCGTTGTATCCTACAAATGCAGCAACTGGCGCCCTATTCACTAACTTATCACTTCTTGCTTCGATTGGATATGATTTTGAGTCTACATGGGAGAAAATTTTAATCCCTAATGCTTTGATGTGATCGATCGATGGTAAGATACCGGACCATACTTCTTGAGGTGAAATCTGCCTTTTCTTTGCCTGGTCATTGATGGATGATTCGTTCACCATCATAGCCGCGACCTTATCATACTTCGAATTCATCGACGAATGGTCCAATAGAAGTTCTAGTTCTTCACATATAAGCATCTGCTTCTGCAGCATAACGTCCTGTATACCATTTTGATTCGACGAGTATGCTACAATGGTTTGTTGTGTCTTTATAGTATTTTGCTATTCCTTCAATATCTTTTCGAGCTCTTGTGCATTATCAGTTCTTATAGCAATAACTTTCTATCTAGATTACTTTCAATTTGAAATCGCCATTTTTCTAACTCTAAATCAATACATCATGTGAGACGAGTGATAATGGGATCTTTTTGTGTTCTGCTAAAATATCCATTTGCTATAATGTTTCTTCATCGTAATCATTGCACATACTTCGCAAGGCTCTAGGTCTATTGGTATACAAATCTCTATGTCAAGTCTAGTTACCAGATTTAGTTTACTAAGTACTCCAATCCCCATATGATCGAATCTTCGATAATACAGTTTATATCTTTGGACTCTATTCTTTCGCTGAGTATCCACTGCATTGAGTACGATTAAATCATCATATACTCTATCTTGAGTATTCGGTGGAAGTTCTTGGTCTGCAGTGAGAGTTATCGCTGATGTACCATTCATAATTTTGATACAACGTAAACTTCATGATAAGTGTCTGCAGAAAGTACAATCTTATCGACTTTATGTGAATACATCCTCTTATCATAAAATCCTCCTGTAATATTGTAATCCCGGCATAGTTTCTTCGCTGAGAGAAAATTACCACCTAGCTTTGTAATAGAGAGAATATCCTTTAGCTTGCAAATTCTACGATTTCCCCATTCCCAATTCTAGACGAATACAGCTTTCCTCCCCCAGCCATTATACTTCGAGTAATCGGAAGTCCTTCATCGAGCTACTGAAAAGGTGAAGCGGGTCAGTCATATGGTATGAGGCTCCGGTGTCTGTGATCCACTCACTTGTTGTGCCATGGAATGAAGAAATGCCTGATCTGCACTGCTATACTGTTGCATATTGCCAGCGTTATAACCAGGGGAAGATTCAACAGCTGCATATGTGTATCCTTCATTCTGCGGTGGTGTATGCTCTTCAGATCGTTGGTGGGGTGGTCGATCAGGAGATGGGGTACGCTAATTCGCACAGGTTCTGCTATCTCAACACGTCGAGGTGGTGTCTTTCATCTCTTGAGTCGATCAATAAGGTCTTTGATTTCTGCCTGGTATGAGCAATCTCGAACAATATGACCTATAACCTTGCATTGAAAACAAGCAATTTCTCTGTCTCTACTCGAGCTTCATTGGGCTGACTTCGATTTCGATATGCCAACATAGCTATAGTGATATCACCGTCTTTGTCAATTGTATTTGCATTGTATTTGCAGTTGCTGTACTGGTGCTTCGTTCATCAACTTCTCAAAGCATATCGAGTTTTCCATTGAATATCAGGTTTTTCTGTGCATCAAGTGTTCGAATTGTAGTACCGAAACGATCTGTCAGAAGTCCTGCTACAAAATAACCCAAAAGATACTTTTCTGTTACTGTTGGTAATTGTGTTCTATCACTTTCGACAATCTCCTTCTGAATAGATCGGAGCTCAATGAAACCATCCTCAACTGATATTCCAGAGCGCAATTTCCATGTAGCAAGCTTTATAAACTTCTCTCCGATATTTTGAAGTGTAATATTAGTGTATCTTCCTTTGAGGTTCTTCTTTTGGATCGTAACAAAATCGTCAAGCAAGTCGTTATCCATATCGGTGATGCTTTGTAGAGTGAAGATATTTATACCTGCTCGATGCTTGCCGTCTTCGTAGATTGCAGTTTAATAAGATGTAATGCTTCTAAGGGGCTGAGGGTATGAAGCAGAGTGAAATGCTTGAAGCTGCGCAAAGGGAATATGACCACAACCAGATACAGACAGAAGCGCTACGAGTTCTTGGACCAGGAAATGAGTTCCTCCGGAACTTGGTGGGCAAATTTGGTAAGACCAGATCACAGGCTCACAAAGTTCAGGTTTCTTGTTTCTACGAGCTTAAAACCAGAAATGTTGAAGCTATTATTGGTGCTCTTAGTTTATGATCGATATAATATAACGATATCTGCGGTGACCCGAAACTTGGTTCTTTTCGATAGAGCGGTCTGTTGTTTATATAATATATCAAGAGATACAATATTGCCAATCTAATTGATAACGAGAGGGGAAAAGTCGTAACTGAATTTAGGGGACGGTCATGAGGATGGAGATGCATCGTCAGTAATCACCCACTTCGATTCATCCAACCACTCTCTAGGCAAGATTCCAGAGTTTGGTAACCCGCCTGTGGCATCGATATACATGTACTGTCTTCTCCTTGCCGTCACTCAATTCTACACTTGTAGTTCTATCAGCAGAGTTCTATCAGCAGTTTTCTTACTGCCTACAACACGAAAATTATGAAGAGATTCCACATGCGCTTTGTGTTCCAAATATCTTTGGGTTGAAATCCCAACTTCACCAATGAAATCCATCATATTATCTCTTGACCACTCCACTAGCTCGCCTCCGCACGAGAAGGTATTAACCAGAGGCTCAAATTAAAGAAGTGGTGGTGGGCATTAAAGTCACTCCCTATGATGTATTTCGGCGGAGGGACTAGCCTGGTAGTAATCGACTACGTCGAGAATTGAATAGCCATTAACATTAAGCCAGAGCAAGAGATCTCTCGAGTGGATTGGGCGCCTTTGTTGAATCCTGAGACCGAGTGACTTCCTCACATATGTCAAAACTCCGAGATTAACAAGTTTCTCTTGCCCCAGGTTCTCCCAGTCACAGGAGTCCATTAGAGCATACCTATATATAGATCGTGGGCGAGCTCGCTCGCGATTGTTTCGGAGCCTTTCTTTGTTGAACCTACAGATCACGTGATAGCGCGATCCACACACGGAAAAATCCGACGCCTTTAACCTGGAACCTTATATTTTTGTCCTGGTCCCAAAAGTCCGACGCATAAGTTTTCGACGCTACCTACGCACCGAGACATATAGATATCTTTCTCCAAATCTTTTGCATTGTTAAGCAGGATGTCTAAACAATATTCTGGGCCTATTCCTTCAAAGCTTACATTGCTTGCCAACCTTCAACAATTTTCGCAAGGTGATAAGGTTCGATTCTTAGGATGGTATGATTATTATTTCCTCTAATTATTTTCTCTTCTGCATCAATCCCGCCGTTTACACAAGTTGTACCCAAATTCTCAAAATTTAAAAAAGGACGAGATACTACTAAATCCTGGCTGCTCACTAGTTCTGAGTAGAACTATCAAGTACTCGCTGCAACAATTTTACAGGTCCTCTGTTGGAGAAAAGGTTGACTGATATTGCACTGTATATAGTGTGACAAGCTATAACAGAAAATCTGCCGTTCTTATTTTGGAACACAACTTTCCTGTTGGCAACGGGATAAAAGCTCTTGTCAACGTTCAACTTTTGCTGAATAGCTTAAAGTCTCATGAGACTCGGATTGGAGAGTGGGTCAACATTGTGGGTTATGTTGTAGATTTAGGTGGACAACAAGATACCAAAAATCGTCTGCCAGGGATTGAAATATCTATTCAAGCAATTGCCTTATGGTCATCTGGTCCCATACAGCTCGACGCATACGAAAGAAGTTTTATGCCTCGACATTGAGAACATCGGAACTGGAAAGTTCTAGTACAACATCGGCAAGAAAAGAACGTTTGAGTTTGTCAGTAACTGAAGATAAATGTTGGAGCTTACCACAAATCATAAAGACTTGCACAGAGGAGGGAGTGCTCTCTACCAAATGTTCGAGAATCATGCCGAGAAGCTCAATTTGATATCCACAATCAGAGTCTTGGTACCTCATGACAAGTATTTATTGTGCCCGCCAATCATTCTGAGGGTCTCGAAGGAGAGAAATGGGATTTGAAATTGGAGTTCGCGCTGCGAAGTTTCATATCTTTGTTCCTACGAGCCCATCGCCACCAAAACCGGTATAATGTTATGGATCAATCACTGCCCCAATGGCATGCGACTATCATGAAATTTTGCGGCGCGGAATACACCGTATTTGGGGTTGCCGCTGCTTGTGTGCCTACTTGGGATCGAGGCCTACAACGATTTAATACATCACTTTGGGCATTTACTCCTTCCATTGCTACAAATCTCAGGCCTCCTGTGCAGGATAGAATACCAATGTTGTCTTGGCTCTCTGGGAAAATTAATATCAGTATGACTGTCACAAGACTTAAGCCGTCAAATTCCAAGATATTCAACAACTACGATAAAGAGCTACAATTGCACGTTCCGTCTCGCTTCTTCCTTCAGCTGCAGATCAATTCAGCCTAATATGCTATTCGGTCGAACTTGGGAAGTAGCCTTACCTCAGTCTTGATGTCCAGGGTTTGTGAGGCTTCGAACAGGTCCCATTTTTGGCTGCAATACATATAACTAAACTTGTTGGTTCAGCTTGCGACTGCTGCTCTAGTAATAAAAGCGATGAAAACGGACACGTCGGTTTTAATCGCCTTGCTGGAGTAGCACTATTGGCTTGCCCTGTTTCGCATTTTCAAAAGTATTCACCAATAGTCTGGGGAGGCTTCTGGATAGTGATGTTTATTCAACGCATGAATATCTCGAGAAAAATGCACCAGCATGCAGCTTTCCCAATGCTCGGAACAATGGCAACCAGATGCAGAAATACATTGTAGACGATGCGCCAGCCAAATTCAACCCCCAAACAAAATCAAACGCTATCAGATGATCAGGATGCTAATATCAAATATATTTGGGTATGCGAGCGTTATGCATTTTCACTTCCGCGACAGCCTTATTCCTTCTGCCTTGTGACACAATATCTGTCTCTAAAACCTTTTGTGCTATAGAGCGAACACGATACCACACCCTTGAGCTCTTGTTGAAAAGATCTGCATCGTTCGGGTCATCTTGGCTCATCGAATTTGAAGCCTTCATCATTCGAAAAGTCAAGAGCTTTTATGATCTGGGCGATGGGATCTTGAGGAACGGGATTTTGAGCCTCTCGAAATGACGACTGGCTGATGCAAAGGTCGCTTTAGTTGCTTGTCTGACTCCTTCTTGGCTCGAGCCGCTGCCTGCTTTTCCCAGAGTTCCTTCGACTTAATACAAATATCGTCTATCTGTTCCTATATATCAGATTAATCGAGATATTTCAAGCAATCTCTTGTCCACAACGGTGCTCACATCTGTCAAGCACTCTCCAGGTGTGCTAATGAGATATCCGTCTTCTCCCTGCGCACTGAATGAGCATGATTAATTGGCAGCGGAAACTATCATCACATACGTCTCGTGTATATGGCCTCAGCGTAGATTCTGGTCCCAAGTAGTACTGGATCTCTTTGGTGATGACTCTCTTGTTGATATAAAAGTTGGGTATCCAGTATCGATTAAGTTGAGAAGACATTGCACTTGGCGATGGTATGACGGGAAGATACGTGCGAAATGAGGTATTTAAAGAAGTATGGATTGATAGTGTACCACTATGTACACCGGTCTAGGACAGTCTTTTGTAGAGATATCTGAGCCGTCTATAAGAGCCTTACGATGGCTGAGAATGTGGCGATAGACATTGAGGGATATCAACACCCCTCCTTTCATATATTTACTGAAATCGGACGGTTTTGTGGACCCATAGACCATTGCTAGCTCGACTAGCTTAGTCGAAGGTCGCAATACCTTTACACGTACTCGCATCGAGTTTTGCATACAATATAAGATTCCGGGCAATGGTGGTGTTTGGAATCCAATATTTTAATCGCCTTGTTGAGGCGAACTGGCGAGTTTGCCTCCACGCACTCCATTGGCTCCAGAAACTTCCTTAGCAATCATAAGATACAAGAAGAGAACTAACCGTGCAAATGAAATGCAACACTATAGACCGCCTCCGATGCGTGTTTCTCGTGGCATTCCATTGCTGGAATATGAGGGTAATTACATTGCAGTAAGATTACGGTCGTGTTACAGAGAACTGCAGCAGGAATATTTTATGCAAAAAACAATATCACGAGGACACCAAACAAATTCTACGAAACGCTTCTCAACTTTTACAGATGCAACCCAAACTCTTTGGCTAATAAAGTTAGGTTCCATCAACGATCTAGATCGAATTTGGTACTCCTTGAGTTTGATCTTGGGATTCGAAGCGAAATTCCGAACCTTGAGTAATCGAGGAGTATACTTGTTTCAAAAGACTCAACGAAGACAGTACATGTTTGCAGATCGCTAATTTTATAGCCTATTTCTCAGCTGATATTTTCTACTTATTATCGCAGATCCGCCAATGATGAGGCAAGTGCAAGCATTGGCGCAAGTTCGCATCCACGGAGATTATTTCGATTTGCATGCATATTTCAAACAGAAAGTCGATTCCTCCATCCTTTGGGATTTCTAAGATTACTTGCCCGCCATAGAGATGCATTCTTTCGTTTACCTTGTCTACCAAAGGTGTAATATCATGGGAGCTGATCTTTTACTCCCTCTAATTTTAATCAACTGCTCAAATTTTTTCATAATATTAATTTATGCCGCACGCTTGCAGGTCTTTCTAGGACGCTAGTACTTTCTCTTCAACATATTATCAGACCCAAAGCAATGTAGCTTGGACGAAGTCAACTGCATCTTGTAGTCGAAGTATGGAGCTCTCTTCTCTATTCGCCTACCGGGAACAGAAGAATTATCAGAAGCTGAGGATAAATATCATATTTGTCAAAAGTATCTGACAAGTGTCCAGCCCAAACTTCGTGGTGGGGGTTCGATAAAAATCATAAGATCATTCTCCGTGCAATACACAGAGGGAAGACAGTTACCTGCGACTTGTTTATCATCCACGTGATGAAGTCCTCCTTTATCGGCCTTCTGGGCCAAGTTCTTTTACAATTATCATCCATACTCTCACCGCATTGGCGTCATTACGAGTGAGTTCATAGAACCTTGACATCTTTTAGCCGATACAAGAAAACCGTGGCAAGTTTCGCCCGAATTATGAGAATATATGGAGTCCCACTCATTCAGTCTGAGATACATCAATGTCGATTTCCGCATATAAAATGTGGATTCCAAACGTATGGTTCGTAATACTAGTACATCTTACCGGATCCGAGCATCCGAAATAAACATTCGAACCATTAGTGTCCCAGCTTTTACCGAAACACGAAATTCTCATTGTTATCAATAAGTTGACAATGGAATCTGGGCGAACGAATCTTTTGTACACCGCTGGATACAAAGCCACTCATCTCAACAGAGATAATGCACTACCTAGTCGGCCTTTCCCAACACTTTAGTATAGTAATATTCCTGACCTTGGATGTGTGATCCGGCTTCCGGGGTTCATGCCTGGCCCTGGAGAAATTGGCTACGCCCGAGAAATATGCAGCGATGGAGTTACACCTATGACGAGTTTTCGCTTGGTGTAACGTGAGACGATTCATCAATCTTTGGCCCCCAAGTATCTGTGTGTCGTGAAGGAACAGCAAGAAGACACAAAAATACGGATTGTGGATACCAGAAAATGTAAAGGGTTGAGTCGTGTAAGAAAGGGGCTTTGGTCGGAGCATTTTCAAATATCTAAATTGGGAGCAGTAGAAATGAGGTTTCATGTGCTAGTCTTTTTGGTAGCATCAGATGCGCCTCTGAGTGACAATGAGATTAAGCATCAAGTCAAGTGATTTACTCAGCACCAACAAAGCGCCGATTGGTTGCCAAGCTATTTCAGCCGTTCATTGACCAAATCGTTAGAATTGTGGCTAAAAGAGCGGCGATCTAGCATGTGAGGATGCCATTGAATTCGAGGACAACGGCCTCAAGATCAGCAGTCAGCAGCTTCAATGATGGTTCGCCATGCAGCGACCACGACATTAATGTAATCACCGGCGTGATAATTTGTTGCGATATAAATGCCACTCCAACAAATGCAGTCCATTTGATCTCATTTAAAGTACTGTTGCATCGAGGCAACTTGATAGGTAACAGCATGGCCGGCACAGCGGAAACATACAGGGCCAATAACGCGGCCAAAATTTCTTTCATCTCTATTGACAACCACTCCTATCACGGGGCGAAATTTTCCCATATATAATATACATTTAAATCAAAATACACGTACATTCCCACCTGTACATACTACGCATGCACACATGCACCCAAATATACACTCAAGCTCCAGGCTACTATATATGAGCGCCAAGCTTTCCATCCACAATGCATCTAGTCTATCTCCTATGGTACGCATAGGAATCATCATATCCCCTCTTCAACGGTGGGGGACGGTATTAAATTAAAAAGAGGAACACCAAATCGCAATATAAACGCAAGTACACCACATACAGTCTAAACTACAGTACTCCTCCCCACTGGCATGGAGCGTCTCCCGTAGCGGAAACGGAGAAACGGCATTGACGCAGGGATATGCACGGTCGGTAGTTGATCTCGGCATGTACGGGACGGGATGAAATGGTATGTCGGGTCGGTCCGTTCGGGAGAGGTGGGCGGAGAGGCATATATTGGGGGTTAGTTCTGGTGGGGGTGATGGATGTTGATGGGAGGGTGTGGGTGTGGGTATGGGTATGGATTGGATTGGATTATGAGTTCGAGCGCTTATGTATGGATATGTATTTGTGATGCAATGTCCTCGCCCTTCTTTCCATGATGTGGACTAAAGTCATAGCCCAGAAATAAGATTTACTGAAGATGTAAAGATGGAAGCAAATAGAATGGCTCAGAGCCAATGCTTCTGTGAGTAACTGCGTGGGGCGAGAAGGCGGAAGCAGAGGATGAGGTATGGATATATGCAAGCATTTAAGTTGCATTATATAGAGAAGATCAAAGAGTAGTAGTAGGTAGATTCTGTAGACACACCAATATATGAGATGCAATAATCAAATACAACAAATTATATCACAATGTTCCCAGGGTGGTCATTACATATTGCCCCATGGGCAACAGTCGACCAATATATCGCGCTGTGATATCTCCTCGCCCTCGAGCCAACTAATCACTTGAACTAATCAAACTAAATTAAACTTCACACTACCAATCTAGCCCGTCTACCTGACTCCAACTCCCCCCACTTCCCCCCCAAGCTACCCTTTAAGCCCCATTTCCCACTGAAAACTATACCTCAGCCCAGCAGCCCAGCAGCCTCGCAGCCCAGCACACACATTCTCCCTATCTCATCTCATCCCATCCCAAATCCCACATCCATTCCCAACCCAACCTAACCCAACCCATCCCATCCCATCCCATAAATCCCCCAAACATCCCCCCACCCCCAACAAACACACCGAGGCCGATGGCCCAGTGGTCAGTGTGACTGATCACCACAATTCTCCACTGGGTGGTCGGCTTTAGTCGTGTTCCTGTTGCCAGAGCATAAATCCGGGGCCCGGGTTTTCTCGGTTTCCAAACCTTCGGGGGCGGGGATTTCTTTTGCTGTTTTGGTGGTCTTTTTGGTTTGGGTGTGGAGATTTTTTTAGATTGGAGATTTTTGATTTTTTTTGGTGGTGAGGATAGAGGCATAGATAGTGTCGCCATTGGCTACCTAGTAAAGTATTTTCATATTTTTTTGGCAGGTTTTGATTGTAATGGATGGGTACGTATACGGAATCGGGGTTGAACGTACGTTTAATTCTTTGATCAGCCAAGTATTGTTGTTATACACTCTATCTATCACGTCCTGACTGTCAGTCCACCACCTCATCTCTTCACCTCACCTCACCACCTCACCACCTCACCACCTCACATCACCATCCTATCTCATACATACCATAAACAAACAAACCTACACAGAACACACAGTAAAATACATGCAATTAATATATTCACTTTCTTCACACAAATAATACCCCCAACTACCCAATACAATACAATACAAAATCCACACCACCTTACCCACACCCACCCACCACCATAATCATTATC
>NGKG01000010.1:537064-559814 GCA_002162505.1 Myriosclerotinia scirpicola | reverse complement strand
ATCCACCATCCATCCACCATCCCCCCTCCATCACCAAAATCCAAAAACAAAAACACACCAGGCGTTAAACAACTTAAAATAAGTAAGTATACCTCAAAAAGCAGAGGAAAGTAACCATAACACCTACCTACTTACTACCTACTAGTAATTCCATCACACCAGCAATCCAACTACGCACACCCACAATTTACGATCCAGAGGTGATGTTATTTCCCGATGAGTGTCGCTGTTTGGGTTGCTCCTTTGCAGCGTGTGGGGAGTATGGAGTCATGAGGTTTGCCTCCATCGCGAGTATACAGCTGAACTGCCAATGATTCTTCGAATTCCATCGCGAGCTTTAACATTCACATTTACATTACACATCACATCATGCACGCACAAACAAAGCCCTTCTTTAGTGTTAAAATCATAAATGTATCTAACATACACAATAATATACACATTCCCATCGCACATTTCTCCACCGATGTGTGAATATATATGTGTGTTATGCCTCTTCCATAAAACCAGCGCTCACTTTAACCGACTCATTCGAACTTACGACAGCATCCAAGATTTCCCTCCACCTTGGACTGACCTCCTACAAGTAGGCAAGTAAGAAAGTAAAATCAAAGTATGTCGCCGCCGTAATAATGAGATGATCAATGGCCTCCCGCCTCCAACCACGGGTACACCCAACCAACCCATGCTGCGCTGCCTTGCATGAATGATGGGATAAAAGTCAACGTGAAGACGCAATCGGTGCGTCCTTATAAAAACGACCGTATCGGAAAAACGCCCCAACCTGATGCTTATAGTCAAGCCCAAACCGCCCAAATAAAAACGAACCACCGCTGCTATGCAGAATCGAGTATGCTAATCATCTCGCCGATGGGATATCTAAAAAAACTAACGCCCGTTCTTTTCCTAATTTATTCGCCAAGCTTATGCCCCGCATTCACGTCGTTATAACATCATGCCCATGCATTTGCCTATGCCCGATCCCAATTGCAAAACCTGACCCAAATGTTCCCGATTCTCCAACACCACAATAAAAAGAAATGTACCCCTCCTCGTAAATTCATGCTGTCCTTATGCAATGAAATAGAAAAAACTTTTTGAAGTCCAAATATATAACTTCGTATGTGGGCATGCTGCCCCTTTTGGATCGAAGTGCGAAAACATACTTTTCATCTGATAACCTCCATCTATCTGATTAATGTATTGCACCGAGCAGGAAAAAGAATGCTTAAGTGGAAACTGAAGGCGGAGGAAAACTTCGTACGAAACCCGCATCAGTCAAAGTTTCACCGACTTTGAGCCCATTATTTGTCCCGTTCCCATTCCCATTCCCATTCTGGTCAACAACCTGTGCGATAGTTTTTTTGACGGTATTTGCAACAGGTGGCGGTTTGTTATTGCTCGAAGCAGCAGCGTGTGGTGGATTAGCTAGCCCAGAGGATGATGAGGCTGTATTTGGTCTGGCAGGTGCAATTTGATTTGAGCCGGAATTTGTTCTCTGTAAGCCGGGTGTCATGAATGGTAGCCTGGGCACAGAAGAACCAGTGGATTGGTTTTGACCAGTGGATTGGTTTTGGCTGATTCCATTTAACGATGGGCGCATGATCGTTTGTTTTGGTGCGTCTGCTCCAGTAGGCATTACAGGTCGCTGGGATGCGTTGCCTGGTAGTTTGTTCTGATTAGCCGATGGCTGGAAAGGCTGTTGCGGTGCAGATTGTTGTTGGGTGTGAACTGGTTTGGCAGGAGGTGCACGGGGAACAGTGGGCAATTTGAGAATATTGAGTACGCCGTTGATAAATTTCATCTCATTTTCCATAGTGTCAAGAGAACGATCTTCTTCAGTGCCATTATAAACCCGATTTATGGCTCTATCCAAAAGTGCTTCGTTATCAGCTTGGGGACACTTTTCTCGTAATTTATTGACCACGAGATTGCGATAGCCCATTACCACATCATGCATATGAGGAGGAATGACTCTCTTCTGGTAAACAGGGGATTGTGCAGTTTGAGATGCAGCCTGAGTTGGAGCTTGGGTTTGGTTACCATCTGATGGCTGTGGCTGCTGTGGAAGTGCCAGTGGCTGGGCCATATTTTGGGGTTGTGACAATCCCTGCGGTTGATAGTGAGGCTGCTGTGGATGTTGCGGTTGCTGCGGTGGCGCTTGTTGCCGTTCGGGTTGCTGTTGAGTACCCTGGGGTTTTGCTGTAGCGGCAGGCGGCTTTGGACCATAAGGTGAACTGTATGAAACCGGTGCTGTAGGTGCCAATTGAGGTGCCATTGGAGGGATAAAGGGTGCGTGAATACCATGAGGCGGGGCGTAACCTGGCTGCGCTAGATAAGGCGCATAATGGGGATTTGGAGGACCCATGTAGGGAGGCCCTTGGTGGTAGTGCTGGTACCCTTGCTGTAAATGTGGGTTCATCTGATCTGGATGTAGTTGGGGATTTAACATGAATCCAGGTGGCGGGATTTGATTGAGGCCGTAGCCAGGAACGGGATGGCCAGCTTGATATATTGGCTGATTTCCACCTGCGACAGGAGGTGAAGCTGCCTTCTTCTTCTTTTCCTTCATGTAAGTTGTACCTGGTTTCAAAGTCCAAGCCCAGCCTTTACCAGCGCGCTTCGTACGTTCAAAACATTCATGCTGTCCTAAGTTATGCCTGACACTACTCTGCCATCCCTTGGAGTCTTGAAAGGCAAAATACGGATACTTGACCTCCAACTCATTATAGATTTGTGGAAGACATAAAGGAGTTTTTAGTTCATCGAGCAGCTCCCAAACGAGCTGAAGATAATTCTTTTGTGGCTTTGTAAGCTGTTCCACCGTATATGCCTCTTTTTGGCGGCAGACAAACTTCAAAACATAGGCGACCTTTCTGGTACTTCCCTTTTTAGTATGTATGCAGTTACCATCGGAATCAAACTTATCCTCGTCAGCCTCCTCAGGTGACTTACGACCCGATTTTCTCTTGGTATATTTGCGTTTTGGTCGTGGTGCACCATCTTTCGATTTTTCTGGTAGAGGATGCTTCCTTGGCCTACCAACCTTGTTTTTGGTTCCGGGCACATTATTTGAAGCGTTTGCTTGAGTTTGATCTTCAATTCTCCGTTGTTCTTGTGCTCTTTCTTCCTCTTGAAGCTTCTCTCTCTCCAATGCTTTCGCAAGTTTTTGTTCTCGTTTGGACATGACACCATTTTTGGGTGGTCGCCCTGGCCCTCGTTTCTTTGTAGCTTGTGGGCTCTTGACAGTCCAAGGGTCGGCTGGAGGGTCGTGTGGGCTAGCGTCGGTTGGCGTGTTGACTAGAGGTTCCTCTTCTTCAACGTCGTCATGCTCTTCAAGTTGAACGCCATCAGCATTACTCATAATTGAATCCTCTTCCTCTTCCTCTTCCTCTTCATCTTCCTCGTCATTGTCGGTAAATTCACCAGCATATCTGGGTCCAGAGACGGAAGAAGATTCACTATTGTCGGTGGACCTCTGATCACCATCTCGCTGTGTTTCCTTAAAACTAAGGCTCATCTCTTTACCATTTTCTGAGTAAAGTGTTCCGTCAGTGGTGTTCTGCGACAAGATGTCCTCAAGGTCCACGTAGTGCTGAAATCCTGTATCATCAAGTACGAGATCTGGTAACATGAATGTGACAGATACATAACCCAGTTGCAATTTGCTGCCACTTGTCAATGGTGCTATATGCTGAGGTTCATAGAAAACACCATCCACGAATCCACCGTTCCTCCCAAGAAACCGTACTTTGAAGATGTCTTGGCGATGATCATAGAATATTTTAACATGTTCTCTGGATATGGCTTTGAACCCCGCGACACCTTTATCGAAGGGGGGATGTACACGGACGATAGGGCAACTATTTGGATCGGGGTTTTGAACCGGCATATTTTCATTAGGCAGAAGTAAACTGGGGCCGGCAATCAGACTATTGCCAGAGCCGCTTTGTGATAAGGCTTTAGCAGACTTTGACTTTTTGAGCTTCTTTATCTTGCGATTTCGCAAATGCTCATTCAATGACATCCAAGACTCCAAGATACCACCAGCTTGGTTTATGCTGATGATAGTTTGTCGAGGGAAATTAGTATCTATGGCAGCTTGACTGCTACCACCAGGATCTAAATTAGATTTATTCCATGCCTCTTCAATTTGTGCTTGCTCTCTCTCGTATTTCATCATGTTGCGATAGGCAACCATATCGCGACCGATGATCACTTCATTTGTGGTCATGTAGAATGCGCTATCATCGAAAACCAGCTTTGCAAAACCATCCAATTGCACCCCCGCTTCTGCCATGTTTGCTTGGTCCGAATCCCATTGTGGATCAAAATATGGGCGAACATTGAAGTCGTTATTGGGAATTGTGTTACCTTGAAGCTGCATGCTGTTGTTTAGGGGGTAATCGATGTCCATATTCATGGGAAGTTGTTGAAGGGAGTCGAGGGTTTTATTAGTTGGTGCTTGTGCCTGCTCCTGAATGAATTGGGCTGCTTGCTCCTCGTTGCGATGTCCATTAACTTCGGGTTTGGAATCAATGAGCTCTTTTTCTTGCGAGTGCTTTTCAATTGTCGGCTCACATATCTCCATCGCGGAATCAAGTGGCTTTTCTAACAGGGGCGGATTTCGACTCTCTGAGGAGGATGCCAATTCTGTATTCTCCATCTCATTCGCAGCTTCGAGTGGTTGTTTTGACAGGGATGGATTTGTATTCTCGGGAAAGCTGCCGACCGGTTGGACTTGCGAAGGTACATTGGTCTCCATCGTAGCGGTAATAGACTTGTTTGGTTCTGCAGATCTGGATATGGGAGGTTCGGCGAAAGATAAATCGAGGTAGGGGTGAATTGGATTGTGTTCGTTTGTAGACGACATTGATGCAATGGGCGCAATAGGTGCAGCGGAGTAGAGGTCGGTATTAGACATGGTTGCAACGGGCGCGATATGTTGAGCGACGGCGGGTGCGGTTTGTGATGAAGTCATCGCTGTTAATAACAACTCGTCCACCTTCTACTGTAAAGTATTATGAAGGCGGTAGGTCATGCACGAGGGTCGCGGTCACAAAGTGGCTGCGAATAACTCTTTCGTTGCGAAGTTGTCGATTTTCGACGTCAGACTGGATAACGAAAGGTGAAGGAAGACTGGAGGAGTTGATCGGAATTATTTTTCGATAGACAGACCGGATAACGTCACGTGATATAAAATCTTATTTAATTCGATTTCTTATTGGATATTGGATATTGGATATTGGATATTGGATATTGGAATGCACGTTTAAGTTTATTAACTAAAAGTCATATGGTTGGTCACCTTGGAATTGATTTGGTAGGTAAGTAGGTAGGTATAAGTAGGAGGGAAGGTTTGATAGGTACTCAATCTAGTACTTCGTAATTTAGTATGGAATTACTAAATGAAAAAAAAGTTAGTATCATGTATCATTCATACTTTCAAGGTTGTTTGAAAAAGGATTACCTAAGTAGATTTATCGGGGCGGATGATTTTCGGCTGCTTACTAAGTAAGTAGGTACTTATAGTATAGTATTCAATTGGATGAAAATGTTATAATCTCACATTTGGTTTCTTGATAAATGTACTTAGGTAGTATTACTAGGTACTAGGTATCTTATATATTACCATCTACCTAAATAACATATAAAACACTTGAATAACATTACCTACCTACTTAGGTATTATTATCAAGTCTTTTTCATTTCTTATACAGAAAACCCCAGATATCCCAAATTATGTCTCTGCTTTCTTTCCAACCAATCAAAAGCTTTCCCCTCCGAACCGATGCAACCGTACCACCCAATAGGTCCACGGGTATCTACGTCAGTTCTCAACCTTACTCGCCTACCTAGTAATTGCCTACCTCCACTAGGTAGAGTACCAATACCAGTACCACAATATAACACTACCTAACATTTCATGGAAAACTACCTAACCAACCTCTCTTTAGCTACAATGCTTTATTATCTAGTGAGCCTCTAATTGCCAAGATTAATCTCAAGCTACCTACTTATACTAGTATCTAAAATCTTATTTCATCTCCCGAGTATCCTTTGTCTTCATCCGTTCTTTTCATCTCATCTCATCTCATCTACCATATCGTCTTGTATCATATCGTATCGTATTCTACACAATTCCCATCTCTATTAATCCATATCAGATAAACACCCATCCAATCTCACCCTTCTTCGTATAAAGACTACTACCTACCTACTCCACATCCAAAACCAATCCCATCTCTCTTCTCCCCAAAATGTGCGATGGAATCGGTCTTCCAATCCCATGGGTGTGTATCCAATGTGGCACCGATCAAAATCCATGTCATGTCAAGGTAGTCGGTCCCACACTTGGCTTCGGAATTGGTGTATTATCTGCTGTGAGTACCGATTATCTCCACCCCCTCATCCTAGCCAGCAAAACCTATCTACCTTACGCGCCACACTACGATCATCAGTATCATGCACTACACTACACCCCATCCACCCATCCACCCAACCTACCATTCCATTCCATTCCTTTCACCCTCCAACTAACAATCCAATAGTTAGTCTGTTGGCCCGGCTCCCTATTCGTCGGCTGCTGCGCTACCGAAATCGGCAAAAAGTATATTCCCCCTCTCATCCAAAAAATCCCAATCACGAGCGCAAGGAAACCCGAAGCTAACTAGACTACGCAAACCAGAATGTTAGGAGCACCCGTGGATATCAACGGACAAGTCTCCAACGCTATACCCTTTTAACCGAGCACATTTCCTTGGAGGCGCATCTGTCCCGGCTGCCCGGTTCTACTTTTATGGCAGAAACTTCCGAAGGGGGGGCAGGGGAAGAGAATTGGATTTACCGAGAGAGGAAAGATTACCTCTGGCTGTTTTATAATGATATATCCGAGCAGCGAGAAAGAGACGAGAAAAGCGGAGAATGTGAATAGGAATATGCCAGGAAGTCTAGTTTGACAGGATGTGATTATATATATACATGCAAGCGTATGTATGATAACGAGCGCGCGAATATGCATATATAATAAACACCCAGTAGTTATCCGATGCACCTCCCCCGAACCTCCATCGATGACACTCAAAAATCAGCATAATAGTAAAGCAGGACAGGAATACCTTGGTTTCTTAGTGGCGCAGTATTATTGCAACATGTTACCTACTCTCCGGCTGCATGGTTTACCAAGCTACTCATATAGACACTTACTAGTCCCAATCCCATCCGCTTGAATCGTACTCCTCCTTTACCACCCAGAAACTTGGCATGGTATATTCGCCATCTGGGAATGTAATGAAATCTAGAAAACAAGATATTTTGTTGCACATCTAAACCCCGGTGAAAACAAACGTTCTATCATCCCTAATACTTGGAAAACTTGGAAATAGGATTCGAGGAACCTGCTTGGTACTCTAATCTAGTGTTCTGTTGTGTAGGTATCTACTAGGTATGTATCTGTGGGGAATTAGTAGGGATGGAATGATTAATGTTTGATCTTGAGTATTGAAGATGGAATAGGGAAGTAAGATAGTATAAATACGATAGTATAAATACGATAGTATAAGTACGATAGTATAAGTACGATAGTATAAGTAAGATCTTACCAGCGAGTACAAGTGAGTGGTATTAGCACCATCGGTATAGCAATTTGTGTAGGTAGGTAGTAAGTAATAAATACTAATAAGTAGTATGTAGCCATATTCTTAGCGGAGCAGGGTATGGAGATTTTGAGAGGGGGGTTGAGAAGGTGTTTGCTTGGGAAGGTGTTTGGAGTTTGAGTTTGCAGTTTATAGTAAAATAAAGTGGGAGTAAGAGTTAAACTTGAAGTTAAACTTGAAGTTAAAAGTTAGAATATAGAATTTAGCATTGAGGGATACCTACCTACCTAAGCTCTGAAACTCCTAGGTAATATGAAATTTCTATCTATCAGGAGGAGTATAATGATATATTTTATAATAGATAGGATGATATGATATGATATGATATGATATAATGAGACGATGAGACGAAAAGAAGGATGCAAAAGATGAATATAAAGAACGAGAATAAACAGAATATTCCACGCATGCATCAATCTTGGTATCTACGCTTCAACATTCGATCTAAAGAACTCATTCTTCTCTAATAAACCAAGTCCTTCGAGTATACAGGACTTTTATTTGAGGATACTCTACAATCTCCTACCTCCTACCCAACCTCACAATTCTATTCAATACAACACGTACAGCCATGGTAAAGAAGAGGAATAGTTCACTCAAGTCTATTATCAAATTGTAAATAATATATCCTTCAAGGAGAATCACGAAAGAGCGTTGAGATATGAAGAATATTGATTTGATGTAGCGATCTAATCTAGCAGTATATATCTATGGATTTATGCATCCTTACTTGTACTGCTATAAACCTATCGACCCTTAGAAAGATTTACCCCGTATGTGTACAAGTATATATATCACAGATGTATGGTCCGAGTATTGGCAATGATGTTAAATATCTATGTGATATAACCCGAGTGAGTGTTGATGGATAAAACATATTGGGGCTATTATTCTCAAGCCCATGCTGTGCGGGTATAGACCATTTCATTTACGTCGTGGCACACTTCGTGCCTCTGTCTGTAGAGACCGCAGGCAAGAAATGGATATCGTTATGGACCGGTGATATCAGATAAAAATGGAGAACTGGTAGAATCCCGACAGGCAATACTCACACATCAAATCCCTTCTTGATTGAGGTAGCAAATGTAAAGTCTAACAACGAAACAAAGCCTGACTTACCGTTTCTTTGATAAATTAAGCAGTAGAGATCACTATAAATTAGTAGCCATGGCAAGCAGACTTACCACAGCATCACAAAATAGTGTACTACCAAGAACACACTTTTCGTATCTTCTCAAAAACTTTGTCAGCATTGTAAAAAAATCTAAGTACAATATAGGAGTCTGCACCTTTGCACCATTGATAAATATCTTTAGTCTCGCTCAAACTGATCTGATCAAGCCAATCTCACACCGGCTTGTCTGTTTTTCTTCAACTGTTGTGCTGCCGCTCCTGTCATACCACCGATTTGACTGCCGTCCAGTGAACTTTGAGCTTCTCTTCGTTTCTCGTCCTCGATCTTCTTCAATAATTTCTCAGTCTTTTGTTTTCCGCTGCCCTTGCCATGGAACTGATGTGATAAGTGTTTGAAAGCCTCTTTCTGGTTCATGTTTCTTCCGTGCTCATCGATGTATTTGAGCTCCACGTTGGGTTTGTAATCTCTGTTGAAGTGCTCTGCTAGTTGCCTAGATTCTTGCTGATCTCGCATGGTGTTCTGTTGTCTAGCATGTTCTTCTTTTTCACGAGCAGACAGACGATCCAGACGGCCTGTGGTACGATCTCTCTCTCTTTGAGATTTTGCTCTTCTCTCTGCTTCTGCCTCACGTCGTTGCTTTTCAGCGAGGAACATTTGTTTCTCTCTGAAGATTGTGGCCGCATCCCCAGACTCTGAAGTCTTGAGTATACCTCTTCCTCTTAGGATATTCAACATAGATCCTAAACCTACATTGTCGAGGGTAGCCTCCTTTTCCAACCCATTATTTTCAATGTTTTGATTCGCCTCTTCTTCGCGTTTAATTCGAGCAAGTCTGTCTTCATCATCCTCTATGTTCGCATACGATTCGTTCATTTGGACATCCCCGTCATCATCAGAGTCGGCATCCATGGAGGTGACGGCATCTGCTGGGCGAGATATGGATCTTTGCTTCGGCTCTGGTGCTACTGGTTTCTGAAGGTTCGCAACAAACTCCGAGGTTTCATCGATAACAAGTCCTGAATCATTTCCTTCCTCACTATCTGCTGCTGGGGTGGCTGATGCTTCTTCCCGTAATCGCTGAGCAAACTCTTCTGGTCGTACCTTTTGACGTTTCTTCAATGCATTCCTTCGTTGGGTAGCAAGTAAAGATTGTAAATCGTCATCGTCAACGAAGGACATATCCTCAAAAGTTCGTTTCTTGATCGGTTTAGAGCCTTGGTCAACATCCATCACTTCGGAACTGTCTCCGCTTGACACAGTAGGCTCAGGTTCGGGGAATACATCGTCTTCGTCCACTGCTTTTTGTCGTGTTGACTTGGCCTTCTTCTTCTTGGGCTTTCTAACCTTGATATCTGAAATGTCAAGATAATCGGATTTCGGCTCGTCGTCTTCTAAATGATATGTCAGTGACTGAACTACTTGAATAGTAGAAGTTTCAGGGTTCGGATGCTTACTTAAGATGTCAAGGCTGAAGTTTTTGACTCTTGACTTCATGGTAGATGCGGATTTTACTGACGCGGCTTCAGTAGTACTACCCATACCGTCTAAAGTAAACCTCTTTCCCTTTTTACCATCGATTTCCTCGTCATAATGCGCCAAAATTTTCTTTTCCCCAGACTCATCATCATCGTCATTTGGGTTGTACGTAGGCTTCTTCTTTTTGAGCTCCAATTTATCAGACAGCTTTTCACGCTCACGCAAATCCAAATTCTCCAATTCGTCACCTTCCTCTTCGTTTTCTTCAATCGTGGTATCCTTTAATGTGAGGACTTGGTCTTCCCCTTCGGCAAATGTATCCAGCTCATGTCCAACTCTAACGCCTGCGAGATCTTTGGCTGTATATTCGGCAGCTGCAGCAGCTTCTGCCTCGGCACGTTCCTGTTCCTTCTTTCTTGCCTTTTCAATCTCCTTTTGTCGTTTCTTTTGCTTCATCAGCCATGCTTTAGCATCCAAATCGCCATCATCGTCGGCTTCTCCTAGACCTTTGCCTTCGAGTTTGGCGAATCGTTTGGCAGTATCTCGCGCTTTCTTTATGGCTTCTGCTTTGGCCTCTCGTTTCTTCTTGGCCTCTTCAGCTTCTTGCAATTTTCGATAATTATCATAGCCTTCAGCCTGACGCGATTCTAAAGTACTGCCAACATCTTCTGCTGCTACTGATGGAGTCTCTTTAAAAACTGGACCGGCCGCGCCTGGTACTGGTAAAGGTTTTAAACCAAGTGATTGTCGAATTCGATTTGTCTCCTCGATAGAAATTGCGTCCGCCATTATGATATGATGTGTCGAGAGCAAATTATTCGATGGATTACCTAGTCTTGTGTCGAGTTTCGCGAAATGAACAAACTTGGAAGTTGAGGTTGAATTGTGAGGCTGACATGGAACTTTCGCTCTAACCTAATATACACTAGTACATCCACAAAGCGAGCTAATTTAGCGCGATGATTTCGGTACAAAACAATTTTCTCGCTCATGAAATTTCTGTTTTTCTTTCTACAAAAAACATGAGATTTGTGTCCAGCGTCCCTTCACCAAAACTGTTCGCAGCGGAGGTGTAAGGTTGTATGCTGAGGCAGTTCGATCGTCTTATGGAGCCATCAACCTACCAAGGTATTCTATGATGTCAATATCCGATCGACAAATCTCAGAATGATCAGTCCTTATGAAACCTGAGTCGCTTCGGCTGATTCGGTGGATGAGTGTACTTGAAGACGTCAGATTCCAAATCTGTTTGCCTAGGCTGTTAGCCCTTGAGGTTGCGGAATAACCCTCTCGTCTACATTTCAATCTCGGGGGATTTACATGATGGAGCAAGACTTCAATTACAATTACAATACTATTCGATTTGATACTCGGCGATTCCATGGACATACGAATGACTGGTGAATGGTTTATATGAGTGGTGGACTGACTATCTGCGAATAAGGAGCATCGTCTTGAATCGGTCTTTACTCCGTCAGAATGATTTTCAATGGTAGACCGGCGCATTGCGCGTCAAGCTAAGGATTATATTGATGCTTATATATCTTCATAGTTCTTCCCCTGCAGACAGAAGGCCCGATACACAATTGATTTCTATTCCCGAGGTCGTCATCACTTTCTTCCAGATCATTGACCTGAACTACTCATGCATGCAGCATCACTGTGTGTGCAAGCATCGGAATTTGATACCTTTACGGCTTTCTGCCCTACCTCTAATGTACCTAGTAATAACTTGCCTTGGCACACGAGATCTTCATAGCGGGTTGATATTTCACTATGCTAGAATTGGAAGCTGGACCTGAATATAACCACAACGATGGGGTGGTCGAGCGGCAGCTGGTCAGCCTTGCATATATAGCATGCATGTAGAACATACCTAGTGATGGCTAGTATGAACCTAATGACAGCTAGGTGGGATTCTCGGGTTGATAGCCACTCGGCACAAACAAAATCAATGTGCCTCGGAAATCAATCTTATTGCTGGAATTGAAGAAAGCCAATTTCCCAAATATCGACCTCGGTATACAACTGACCTGAGGCTGATCATTGATGGCCATGTCTTGCAGCATAAGCTAGGAGTCCGGCAGTCTAGTTGATGATCTTCTGTCGCCGGTTCATCATTCGACCGGACGGAGAAACTCGATCCCGCCATATCCTATGCCATCTCAACATAGGTAGTTTGAGGACCTAATCTCTCTAACTATTTGATATCTACCTAGGCCAAGGAGATCTACGTTGTCCGCGGGTACCTTGAATGGTGACTAAAATAATACTGCACAAAGTGATGATGCCATTGCAAAGTCGCACGTCTCAATCTTCTCGAGGATTATTGAGCCCACCTGCAAGCATAGGTAACAAAGGAAGCAACTTCATGTAGCATGATACCAGTATATACACCCGCAGTAAGGATAGATAGATACTTAGGTATTTACCAAACAATCTTCAACAAGTTTCGTCAATCTCTTCATCCATACTCCTGCTGCCATGCCCTGCATCAACCATGCAAAGTAACTCGTGCTGGGACGCAATTGCGGGGAAGCAAATTCGCGATTCAGGCTGTGGCTGCAGGATATGGAACGGGCCGATTACCTTATTCGCTCGTTCAATTGGCACGCGGCACATCAAAATGGGACCTGGGTTAATAAGGGTTTACCGGGCAGGGGATACTCGGGTCTGTTTCGATTCGCTGGTCGAGGGTCGAGGGTCGAGGGTCGAGTGGAATGTTTACCAAAAAGGTTTCTGAGATTTTAATCAAGATTTCCAATTATTGCAAGAATCAATGGAGGCTTGTGGATAATATTGAAATAACCTAAACCTTCCAGTGCACCCCAATTTACCAACCAAGAAATGTAGCAGCACGTGAGTACCTAGTCTTAGTCTATAGAGGAATGCCATTGTTATGTGTGGGGTCCCCGGACTTTATCTGTGGGGTCAGTCCTCACGGTGAACCAGACTTCGAGCCAGACACACCCTCACAACCCTCACACCTAAGCATGTACTACTAGTAGTAACACATGCAATATCTTATGTATTACTGAGATCTTTAAGCATATGTTTGCTGTTCTAGTCGTCATTCCTCTAGTCATCATTCTTCCAGTCCACCATGGCACCATGGCACCATCCCGTCTCTTTGAAGACTAGATACTTATTAGGCAGGTGCAATCACATCTAGACACGATTCTAAGGGGCCACTTTTACATGCGTACCAATGAACAGAGAAAAGGTCCTAGCTTTCCGAATGGATTTAAGGGGAAAACTATTCAACTTCGTGGTAAGAATTTAGCTCATTATACAAATTTCACACACATCAAACGGCACAACATTGTGCCTGGTTCGGTTCTCTGAGAATCTCAAAAAGGTTCTACCTCCGTACTACGTACCGTACTAACTCGTGACTACTTCCACACCTTCCGGATACACAAACAACAAGGCAAAATTCAATCCTTCCTGGATTAGCTCATCCCATCCTTACAATACCAACTATCTCAAGATTCTCAATCCACCAACCCACAAACCCACCGTCCACTCTATCCTAGAACCCCCTGAATTTTTTTTGGATGCATCGAGCTATCTAACGGCAGAATTGAATTCGGTCCTACATACTTTCACTCGTGACAGAGGCCGAGAGGTAGAAGAAGTACTCTCGTTGATATAAATAGCAATGGCTTCCTCTATGCTCTCTGCTCTTACCTCTCTCAACTCCATCAGCAATTTCAATAGCACCCTGGTTCATCAGGCCGTTCAACCTATCATGCATACACTTACTCCTCTCTTGTTGGTTGGCAGTCTTGCCCTCCAAACTATCTTTGCCTTTCCAGATCCCAGTCGAGTTGAACAACGCAATGCCGAAATATTAAAACGCTCGGTGGATTCTTTCATTGCTACTGAAAGTCCAATTGCTCTAAGGAATCTGTTGTGTAACATCGGCTCGGATGGAGCTTGTGTTGCTGGAGCTGCTTCGGGTATTGTGGTTGCTTCACCTGACAAGGCGGATCCAGATTGTTAGTATTGCCTGGTTGTGTACTGATTGGAACGGAGTGTTGATATTCAAACAGATTTTTATACGTGGACACGAGATTCTGCATTGGTGTTCAAGGCCCTCGTTGATACATTTATCAGTACCAGCTATTCTGCATCACTTCAACAGGAGATTGAAAGGTATATCAGCGCTCAAGCTGGACTTCAAACTGTATCAAATCCCTCTGGTGGTTTCTCATCCGGTGGTCTGGGCGAACCCAAGTTCAATGTCGATAAGACGGCATTCACAGGTCAGAAAAGTTGAAAGTTCTCTTCCTGGTGTTTACTGACACGTGAATTTCTAGGTTCATGGGGAAGACCTCAAAGAGATGGACCTGCTTTACGTGCCACTGCTATGATAACCTATTCGAAATGGTTGATCGCCAATGGTTATACATCTAGTGTGCAGAACATTGTTTGGCCAATTATCAGAAATGATTTGTCATATGTCACTCAGTATTGTAAGTATTTCAGTTGCGTCCATGGGACTGCAAGAGATTTAAATTAGCCTCAACATATAAGTTTCTCTCCATCTAGATTCGATACTAACCAAATCCACAGGGAATCAGACTGGATTCGATCTCTGGGAAGAGGTTCAAGGATCAAGTTTCTTCACTGTAGCTGCTCAACATCGTGCACTTGTTGAAGGAAGTGCATTGGCCGCACAAATCGGTCAAAGCTGCCAATATTGTGATTCTCAGTCAGTATACCTATTTACCAGAACCAACAGTTGAATACTAAAACCTTCACAGAGCCCCACAAGTTCGCTGTTTTCTTCAAAGCTTCTGGAGCTCATCTTCTGGATACATTATTTCCAACATCAATCAAAACAGCGGACGATCAGGAAAAGATGCGAATAGTATCTTGAGTTCGATCCAGACCTTCGATCCCACTGCTGCATGTGATGCTACTACATTTCAACCATGCTCAGACCGTGCCTTGGCAAACCACAAAGTTGTTACGGATTCCTTCAGATCCATCTACTCTATCAACTCTGGAATCGCAAAAGGAGTTGCGGTATCAGTTGGTCGTTACCCAGAAGACTCCTACTACGGAGGCAACCCTTGGTATCTCAATACCCTTGCTGCTGCCGAACAACTTTATGATGCATTATACACCTGGAACAAACAAGGTTCCATCACTGTAACCAGCACCTCCCTAGCATTCTTCAAAGACTTCAGCTCTTCCATCACAACCGGAACCTACGCTTCTTCAACAGCAACCTACACCACTCTATACAACGCCGTCAAAACCTATGCCGACGGCTACGTCAATATTGTCGCACAATACGCACAAGCCAATGGTTCCCTCTCCGAACAATTCAACAGAGCAGGAGGAGCTCCCCTTTCAGCCCACGACCTCACCTGGTCCTACGCAGCCTTCCTAACAGCTGCCGCTCGTCGCGCAGGCGTCGTCCCATACTCATGGGGCGAATCATCCGCCGCCAGCGTTCCCGGAACATGTTACGCCACCTCAGCAATCGGCACCTATTCTACCGCCACCGCTACCTCCTGGCCCTCATCGCAAACCCCCGGCGGAGGAGGAAACAACCCCACCACCAGCCAAGGCAGCACCCAAACCACAACCTCCGCAACCAAAACCTCCACCTCCTCCACCTCCTGCGCAACCGTCACCTCCGTCGCAGTCACCTTCAACGAACTCGTCACCACGTCCCTCGGCCAAACCATCAAGATCGCTGGTTCCGTCTCCCAACTCGGATCGTGGTCGCCCGCTTCGGCGATCGCGTTGAGTGCGAGTCAGTATACGTCTAGCAATCCGTTGTGGACTGTGACTGTTAATTTGCCGGCCGGAACGACGATTTCGTACAAGTTTATCAATGTGGCGAGTGATGGGACGGTGACTTGGGAGAAGGATCCAAATAGAAGTTATACCGTGCCAGTTGGTTGTGCGAAGAGTGTGACGGTTAGTGGGCGTTGGCAGTCGTGAGGGGTTTGGGGTTTGAAGGGGTAGCGAGAGAAAGTGGGTGGTTGGAAGAAGTTCAGGAATGTGTGGAATACATGAGAGAATAGAAGGGAGGGAGAGGAGAGGGGAGGGGAGGGGAGAGAAGCTTTATGATTGTATGAATTGATTCAATGGTCCTGATACATAAAATTGATTGGTATTATTGCATTTTGATCAAAGCCGTAAATAGCAATGTGCATGCACCTGCTTTCCAGTTTCCCCCACCTGAAGTATCCATTAAGCCCCCCCAAAAGTTCCAGATTCCACAGTTTTGAAGATCCTTGGGTCGCTAATAGCAAGATGCGCCCTTCATACATTGTCTTCTCGCACGTCAAGGAGAATTAAGCAAAGGAAATAACAGACAGATGAATAAATCTGCAATGACAATTTCGAAAGTTCTTTCACCTCAATCGACATCTGCAGATACTACTCCCATGCTGAGGTCTTTTGAAGTTGCCCCTCTTCATATCAGAGCTCCAACCTAAACGTCTCTTGGGTGCTGCTAAAAATGAAGCATGCCCCTCCAGAATTCCCAAGAAATTGAAGACGGCCTTGGAAACCTTTTACTCTTCCTCGTCACTCGTAGCTTCAATGTTTTCTTTTTTGCCCTTCTTGCTTTTCTTCGTTACTGGCTTGACTTTCTTATTCTTATTCTTGGACTTGGACTTGGACTTTTTGTCGGCTTCTGAGTCTGTTTCTACGGCTTCTTCTTCTTCTTCTTCTTCTTCTTCTTCTTCTTCTTCTTCATCGTCTTCGTCGTCGTCATCCAACTCTTCTTTTTCCTCGACTTCTTCCTCCTCAGGACCAACAGGACCGACGTCAATTCCCTTTTTCTTAAGATTGGCGTTGATTTGAGGGATGGATTGGAGGAAGTTTTTGTATTGGTCGATGGTCAGGGAGATACCCTGTTGATTGTAATATGTCAGCTTCGTTTTCCCTTTCTCTCTCGTCTCTTATCCATATCGTATGTATTTCACAAATTCTAGAAATGGGATAAAGAATGAAAGTAAAACAAACCTTCTTCCCGGGCAAAGCCTTGCCATCTTTCTCGTAGAACTCGCGAATGTTTACTAGGGTCTGACCTTTAAACTCTGAGAGCTCGACTTTGCGAGGAGTGCGGCCGGTGGAGAGGTCCCATGAGGGGCTGATTGAAGAAGAGGAAGCTGTGGGTTTGGCCGCTGTGGTGGTCTTGGACTTTTTGGACTGAGGGGTATGTTAGTGGGAGGTGGGTATTTGAGAATGAGAGGGCTCACCTTGCGGACAGCGCCATCGTCGTCAGATACGAAACCGCCATCGGAATCGTAGGTCTCGACGGGTTCGGCACGAGTTCGTTTTGGCATTTTGATGCGGAGAAGTGTGGGTAGATGATGGGTTGGGAATTAAATCAGATATGTGGAGGATTGGCTAGGAAGCTTATCGAGATGAGGGGGGATGAGGGGAGATGAGACGAGATTATGTAAAGAATTAAGACGATGAGAGTAGATGTTTAAGTGACTGAGATCTTTTGATTGATAATATTAATCCTCAAAGGGGAGGAGAGAAAGAATGTTTGATGATTTTAATTTGTTTTATTATCATTTGTATTTCATTGTCATCATTCAATCAATGTTCAAACTGGTTGACGCGATTGTAAAGAAAGCTAAGACGAGATTTCGCGTTTCCGCGTAAATTGGGTCATCGGTGTTATACCGCCTTCTCTCGCTGTGTACCTAGGTAGGCAGAATGATTTGATTGATGGCAGAATGAAAGCGGTGTAGCACAAGTTTTTGCATATCCATACTTTCCGTAGGATCCGTCCGGGAGAAGGAAATCCAAACATCAAACATATCCATGGATGGATTTCATTCTAAAATGATTATTTTATTTCTCTAAAATCGAAACTAATAATCTATCAAAATCTGTTGAGCATTTTAACAATTTTTTATTGAAAGGGATGATTTTGGTGTCCGCCTTTCCGCCTTTTCCGCCTTTTCCGCCTTTCCACCTTCTTCCCCGGGCGGCGCCTTCCCTCAAATTCAAGCTTTTTTATCAACAGGAAGTACCTAGTACGTACGGAGTACCTAGCCCACAAGCTACAATCTTAGGGCATAAGGCTTGAGGAAGAAGGAATTATCCCTGACGATCCAAAATATTTAATACTCGACGTGTCTACAAGGTACATACCAGGTGTAGGTATACTCGTAACTCGTATTTGAATGATATGGATGTGCTTGTTGGAACTTGGATGCTTGTTGGAACTTGGATGCTTGGACCGTAAGTTCATTGTCATTGTCATCTTGTTTCAATTCGAGACAGGTACGGACGGAATGACTGTACTGAATTAACATTTCATTGTTCAAAATGAGAATGAACTTTTGAAATGGAAATGTGAAAGTGCGGAATCTTTCTACGGTTTTTGACTTTCGAACTTGTGTTAGTTAGTACCTTCCTAGCACATGAAGCTATTCCAATGAAAGGCACGCTAAAGTATCCATCTAGATATGACGGTATGGCATTCCTTCCTTTTTCATTACGACAACTTCGAAATCGGCAACTTCGAAGAACATTACAACTTCTTCGAATACTGTAACATTCTCGAACATTACAACTGCTTCAAACTTTACAACAATCTCAAACCTTATAACAATCTGGGACCTTACAATGGGCTCATTTGTTGAGTCCAAGGTCGCGGAGGGTGCCACCGAGGACGATGCAATTACCCGAATATTACAATTTCTTTCTACTGCTTCGAATGAGCAGCTTCTCTGGATCGCTCTTGCCCTGGCATTCAGCTCATACATCATCGTGAACGGATTTGTTACTCTCCTACTAGGAGCTTTAGGCGGCATCACACTATATATAACATGGGGCGGCGGTGGCAACAGTGTACCTTGGACGCCAGATTTTCTGTCCAAAGTCGATCAAGTCGACGAGGACGAGGAAGAGAACGAGGAGACGGCTCTGATTGGAGCCAACTTTGAAGGGTTTCGTCCCAAAACTGCCATTGCTTTGAACGAATTGGTTGACGCCATTGTCCGAGATTACATCAAACATTGGTACAATCCTATCGTTCCGAGCGATCAAACTTTCGTCGTTGCTTCAAGATTGACTCTTACAAGATTCATTCTGTCCATGTCCCAGCGTTTATCAAAGAAACGACCCGCGGATTCTTTTCTCCATTTCCTCACAAATTCTTCGTCAATTACCATTGTCTTTCTCAATGAATTGGCGAGCGCAACCTCCACAACTCTAGGGATCAACAAACCCGCCGGAGAGTTGGTCACTACATATCTGACTGCGAATCCAGATAGCAATTTGGCGAACCTCATGAACAAAAAGCTACAGATGAAGCAATTCAAAATGGCCGCGGATGATATTTTACAAAGCTTCCTCGAAAAGTCGGTTTATGAGGCAGGACCGGCCAGAATATTTTTGAGGGAGATATTAGCCGAGGTCGTCCTAAAGATGACATTGGAAAGCTTTTCCAAGCCAGAGTTCATCAATGGATGGATTGTTTACCTCCTCGAAGATGGAGAACCTGGATTGGGACAGGCGATCGATGAGGGCATGGACAGAAGAAACATTCATGACCCATTTTCCGATATCGACGGAAATGTTGGGAAAGTTAGCCTAACTAAATCTCCTAAGAGGCCAGGACATCAAAGGCAGCTATCGGATGAAGAAGCTACCAATGAAGCAATGGCTGAAGCCAAAAGACTCAGCATGTTGATTGCTCAAGAGGATGCAAAGAAATTTACAGAGATCGGCGATGTCAAGGACAAAGTCCCGGGCGACGAATATATCAAAGAAAACCTACAACCGGAATCAACCTTTGTATCGCCAACAAATGGCATTCCACCCAGTACCCCTATTATAGACTCGAGACCATCTCTATCCGAATCTGACATCAGCGGAAGATCTGGCATGTCACCCCCATCGAAGCAACCCACCTCTCCAACTACGCCACCGGCCACCTCCCCATTCACAAGCTTTGACCAGATTGTACCTTCTACACCTGTCGCGTTACAATTAGGTCAAACCTCTCCTCAACGAAGAAAAACAGTTTCTTTAACCCTTCATAACGCAAACATCATTATCTACGACGATTCGATCGATTCCGATAAAGCAAGGATCAAGAGCAAACCTACTATAGACTACATGGTTCAAATTGAACCAGAGTCATCCATGCATCCTGGATGGATGATTGTCCGAAGATATACGGATTTTGAAATATTGCATGGAGTACTCGGACGAATTGCTAAGGTCTCAGGTGCTATGGCTTTCATTGAGCAACATAAAGATTTGCCAAACTGGAAAGCCCATACCAAACCATCACTACGCGGCGAGTTGGAACGATATTTGAAAGATGCCCTTATCCACCAACCGCTTGCTGATAGTGAAGGCATGAAACGTTTCCTGGAGAAAGACCAGGGAACTATGCCAACACCAATTGCGAAAGCTGGCTTTGGTTGGCCTACATCATCTCTTGAGAACATGGGCAAGGGCGTGTTTGATACACTTAAAAGTGCACCAAAAGGGGCCGCTGCTGGTGTTACTGGTGTTTTCAGCAACATAGGAGCCCTTGGACAGAAGAGGGCTAGTCAAAGCAGTTTAAAATCTCAAAACCGCTTTTCAACGCCGGCACTTTCAAGTGTGGAGAGTACAACCTCATCAAATGGATCCTTCTTCGAATCAAAAAGAGGAAGATCGAGCGAGGAGAGTTTGAAAGCAGCTTTCGTTGTTTCACAACCTGGAAAGACTGTATCCCTCGGACGAAGGCTAAGTCGTGGATCAATTCCAGGAGCCGTAGAAGAATCTGGCGTTAGAAACAGAGGACATTCTGTCAGTAGTCAGATCAGCCCAACTTATAGCCCTGCACATAGTCGAGAGCCTAGTCAAACTCCATCGACAAAGGGTACACCACTTTCATCACCAACTATAAAGGACTCTGAGGAGTTGCACTTACCACCACCACCTACCGAGATGCCTGACGATTATATTTCCCCCATTGACAGGTCATCATACCAAGTTTTGGCTGATAGCAGCGAAACACCACGAACATCTACGAGCACAACTACCTCTTCCCAATCCGCACAACAACACTCCGAAGATAGACCGCTTTCTGAGGTAGCAACTCCGGAAGCTCCAGAGGTTTCAGTTGTCTCTGAAGTTACAGAGACCGCTCCAGAAGCCCCAGAAGCCCCAACTGTCTCCGGAGCTGCAGCTGTTCAGCCTATTGCCAAAGAGCCTAAAAAAGAAGCTGCTCCACTTAGCGAGGAGGAAACAAAAATAGCAGTTGAACTACTCTTTGCCGTCATAACGGAACTCTACACCCTATCCTCAGCTTGGGGCATTCGAAGCGCCCTTCTCAATGCCGCAAAGACATTCCTCCTCCGCCCAGGCAACCCTTCATTATCCTCCATCAAAAGTCTCATGCAAGACTCTGTCATTGCAGCGTATACTTCCGATGAAGGAATCGCCTCCTCTCTCCGTAAAGTGAGAGAGAATGCTTTGCCTACAGAGGCTGAGTTGAAGAATTGGCCTGCGGAAATGAGTGCGGAGGCTAAGGAAGATCTAAGAATCAAGGCAAGAAAGCTGTTGTTAGAAAGAGGAATGCCTGTTGCTCTTATGGGCGTGATGGGGCAAGCCGCTACTGGAGAAGCATTGGGCAAAGTTTTTGATTCACTTCAACATGAGAACATAGCTCAGGGTTTAATGTCAGGGTTGTTATTACAAGCCATTAAGGCTCTTGTACAATGAACGAATTTGAGACGACTAACGAGTTTGAGATAATGAATGGTTTTAGGACAATGAACAAGTTTGGGACAATAGACGGGTTTGGGAAAATGAAAACGATTATAACGGCCGTAGATCAAGAACTCTAGAGTAGTATCAGTATTAATGAAAATTCAACCATTAGATTTTATGTTTTGTTTCTTTTGCCGGTAGTGATTGTAATGTATGTTTTGCATGTCATAGTTGCATTCAAAATCTCACCAACTATCAATGTTTAAACTACTACTTTCAATGCCTCAACTACTTTGAATATCTCATTTGCCTTTTATACCTAAATCTCCCTAGAATCCTACCTCTGATAGATATTCCAGTATCTCTTCCTATTTTCTTATTACGCACGTCACCTGTAGTTAGTTTATAGGAATAGTTTCAAAAGATTAATCAATAGTCGAATAAATTAAAGGAATAAGGTAAAGAAGGAAGAAGGTAAGGAAGGAAGAAGATAAGGAAAGAAAAAAGTAAGGAAGGAAGAAGGTAAAAAAAAAAGAAAGTAAGAAAGAAAGAAGGTAAGGAAGGAAAAAAATAAAAAAGGAAGAAGATAAGGAAGAAAGAAAGTAAAAAAAAAAAAAGGTAAGAAAGGAAGAAGGTAAGGAAGGAAGAAAATAAAAAAAAAAAGAAAATAAGGAAAAAAGAAGGTAAAGAAAGAAGAAGGTAAAGAAGGAAGAAGATAAAGAAAAAAAAAGTAAAAAAAAAAGAAAGTAAAGAAAAAAAAAGATAAGAAAAAAAAAAA
>NGKG01000010.1:504864-529555 GCA_002162505.1 Myriosclerotinia scirpicola | reverse complement strand
TATTATTATTATTATTATTATTATTATTATTATTATTATTATTATTATTATTATTATTATCATCATCATCATCATCATCATCATCATCATCATCATCATTATGACTCTATACACCTTTTCTGCATCCTTTCTGCACCCTTTCTGCACCTTTTCTGCCCCCTTTCTGCACCCTTTCTACACCCTTCTATACCTTCTCTGCCCCCTTTCTGCACCCTTCTGCACCTTTTCTGCACTTTATAGAGAGAGCCAGGGGGAGAGCGAGGGGGAGAGGAGGTGGGATCATCTATTCCGTTTTTCTATATATTTCTATATATATATATATATATATATATATAGTAATAGACTCTCTCTCTCTCTATATATTTATTATTTTATTAATTACAAACTTGTAAACCCATCGTAAACCCAAATAGATACTTATTTATTAGCGTATAAATGCGGGTTGAAATTTCAAGTTTGGAGTTTGGTTTGTGACTTGCTTGTAATTTGCTTGTAAATACATTAAGCGAGATGTAAGATGTGAGATCTAGATGGGAAAGGGGGTGGGAAAAGGCGAGGGGGATGGTATTATATTCCCCTACAAGTAATGTACAAGTCATGATTTACACGAGTGAATCCACAACATACGCCCAACAAAACAAGTATGGCCCTTAACAATACGAAATTGATCATCTCATCTCATCTCATTATTTATTTATGGTATTGATTGTACCTCATTTCCATCCCATTCCATCTAATCTGGGTATTCATACTTCCAAAGTTCTTCCCAACCCTCCCTCTTACCTTCCCTCCGACCTCTGCATCCACTACTCGGATATCCGATATAACCCGAGCCCCAAAAAACATTATCCAATACAACCCAAAGCCCTATGCATCCCAAAACCAAAACGCTATGCATCCCATTTCGAATTCCAATCATGCTATGGACAAGAAAGCCACCCATCAGGTTGCAATTCCGTGGATCAGACTAGACCATTCATCCATATGTATATGTTAATCCCATCCCATTCATCCCAACCCCCAAAAATGAAATCTCGTTAATCCCGAGCCCTTTCCTTTCCCTTGTTCTTCTTATTACCCCCATTTCCATTAGCGTTACCATTCTCCTTTCCATTCTCATTCCCTCCAATCCCAACCCCCTCCTCGCCTTCCATAATCTTCCCATCAAATTTAGCATCCTTCGGCCCACTCACATCTAGGCCCTCCCAATTCTCCTCCCACCCCTTCCTATCATCCACCGCTCCCATCGTCTCTCCTTTCTCCGCCAGATGTCGAACGTCGCTCCAATATTCTAACCTTTTGACTTCTTCATCTGCTGCTTTAACTGCTGCTTCCAGATTCTTTGCTCGTTGTCTGCGTTTTATACTCTCACTATCGTTACCCTCCTCGTCACCTCCTTCACCACTCTCATTTTCTTTCCCCTCCTCCCCGCCCATCTCCTCAAACTCCTTCATCAATCTCCCAAGCAAAACCCTCCTACTGGCCTGAAAAATAAAATGATTCATAATCTCCTGCATGTTTTCCACCTGGGTCAAGTAGTGTAGTTCCTCGCCCCCATGTTTGATGAAGCTCTCAATCGCCTCCATTTTCTCTCTATCGATACGACAAATTCGAAGGACTTTCATTAATGTTGCAATATCGTTAATTTCCTCTACCCTCCATTCGGTTTCGAAATTTCGGCTAGAGACTGCTAGGCTGTGTCGGCTTCGACCATCTCCATCTAGAGTGCCGCCGTTGAGGGTTGTTGCGCGACTTCTGCTACGAGTCTGTTGTATTAAATTAGTATTGTTAACCTCAATATCGGAGATGATTGTGATAAGTTGGGTTCAGTAAAAAAATTGACGATGATAAAATACTCACTGGATATATGGTAAAATAATCGTCATTAAGCATATGTGATTGAGAATGATATCCCAAACCCTTCTTGACCCGTTTTCGAATCCATACTCTTCTTCGAACGAATGAGCTATACCATTTGGCATTATGCCATGAGAATTTCTTGGAGAAAGCGAAAGAATATTCCCACCCTTCATCATCGACCTAGATTCACACCAAAAGTCAGCACGCAATATTCGAGTAGCACAACCAGGTAATTTGTGATCAAAACTCCCAGAGTCCAGCACAATCTTCCATGCCCCCAAGCTCTAGATGCACTCACCCCTTCATCATGATTGATAATCCACTCTGGCCATGCCCATTCCCAACTTGGATCCGGAACTTGAGCATTCGAGGTATTCGTTGCGCTCGTTTTATTCGCAATATTAGTCCAAGGTGCCGGGTCTAAATTGCCTAAAGCTTGGCCAGAAAACATAAACAATCCACAAAGAATCAAGCCTCGTTGATTCTGATATAAGATGTCAATCTCGAATGGTAACTTGTCCCGTTCCTGTTGAGCTTTTGTTCTCTTTCGACTTCGGCCTCGTTCCTCTTCGCCATCAAAAGTGTTGTTATTTTCTGGAGGTAGGGTTCTGCGGATATGTCATCAGTACTTTTGCATACAATTCTGATTTCAAGCAATCGCATACATCACCGAACCAATTTGAACGGGACTATCCTCAATCTCATCAGCCGCAACATGCACATCCCTATATTTCTTCCATTTCCTCCTGGTCAATTCCGCCCTCAACGACCTTTTACTCCTCAACGGTTCATCAATCTGATCCCCTCGATCCCTTGACGACGAATCCGTTATAACTATCGTCGGCAAACCATTGACATTAACATTAGCCTGCCGGCTCCTCGAACGACTCCGACTCGCATTTGGGTCTGTACGATCTACCAGTTGGATTTCGTGATCGTAATCGGCATCGGTCAATGCTGCGGGTCTTTTATATTTGGATCGAAATAAAGACATTCTCTCGTTTTCACGAGGACTGCATTGTCGTTGAGTTGACCTCTTGCTGCCTGTCTGATTGTGTTCTCCTCCTTAAGATTGAAGGCTGGTTTGGTTTGGGTGAGGATACTCTGTGGTGTGGAGGTGAGTGAGGATGCAGAATGATTCTAGATTCTAGATGCTATGATAGCCAAGCCAAGCTATCTAGGTAGCAATGACAATTAAGAAGTAGGTAATTCCTTGATTTAACACTACGTATCTCATATGAAGTTATGAATACTAGGTAGTAATTTGTTGCAAGTCTGTTCCAAGTTATTTTTGTTGGAATAATTGATACTAATTCTCTTAACAGAGATATTGAATAAAAAAAGCAATGTAAATAAAAGAGCATCCCATCTAGAATCCAATTTCGAGGTTTTCATGCTACCACCCAGGTACCTACCTACCTACCTAGTAGGTAATTTGGAAGTAAGTGAAGATCGAATTGAGATAACCTTAAGGCTTTTAGCTACCTAGGTAGGTATCTATCCAGGTAATGCCTGCCCCCCTGTATGATGACGCGCTAAGAAAAAATTCCAATACTTTGGAACATTCATTCATTAGGTAATCATCCATCCTGGCACAGATCTTCCGTTCTTTCCAAGGTTATTGGGATGAGAGCTGCTTTTATTGAATCAATTGTGTAAAGTAAAATTGAACATTTATATCTTCATTTTTCATAGGTACTATATTATATTCTCAGTATTGAAATATTATATCCTCTCTTAGGTAATAATATAATAGTAGATGGTAAATACAATTAAAGCCCCACTTCTAATGATATCGATATCACTTCTTAATCCAAAATAACATGTCCATCTCCTATCCCCAAGAACAAAGCACAATCCCCTCGTCTCCCAAAACACCCATCACCCACCACCTATTGCACCGCCACATCTCCCCACCACCCGCCGCTTTCATGTACATTTCACACAGCTGCAGCTGGACTCCCTCAACCAGGATTCCATCCTATCCTATGACGTGATATCTCCCCTCATTCTCATCCTCAATATCCACCCTCAAACCAAGCAATCAAGCAAGCAAGCAAGATCATATCATAGGTATCATCAAAAATCTACCTAGTACCTTACTACCAACCAAGAATTCACCAATCATCACTCCCCTACAAAAACCCCCCGTACTACCTGCCCTTTCCCAAAACTTTCCTTCCTCATTCAACTTCCTTTGATCAAATACCATACCATCAATCTACATTTACATTTACAACTCCCCTAGGTACTCATCAATCAATTAAATCAATTTTCTTTCACGAAAGAAACTACTCAAACAACACACATACCAAAATGGCTCAACGCAGTTCCCGCGCTCCTCTCTACATTGGCCTTGCTGCCGCTGGTGGTGTAGGTTATTATCTATACAGCGCTGGTGGAAGTCCCAAGGTTGCCGAGAAGCAATTTGAGAGTACGTTACCTTTCCCTAGTTAACCCTTTCTTTGCCTCGAAAGATCCCTTCACTTAATATCGCCACCAACCTTCAACCTTCCAACCTCATCACCTCACCACATAACACACCCCGCACAAAGCAAATCACTGACCCGAAAACCAATAGCTGATCTCTCCCGGGCGTCTGCAAAAGTAAAGGCGGAGTTACCTGGTCGGGCAACGCAAGCTCAGAAGGAAGCTGAGAAATGGGGTTCGGAAGCTGGTGCTAAGCTTGATTCTGCTGTATGTCTCCCTCTACTCCCTCCACCTCACCACCCACCCCCCNNNCCCAAACCCAATCCTCATCCCAAAAACTAACCCCCCTCCCCCCAGGCCGACAAAGCCCGCGCCGAACTCGCCAAGGCCGAAGGAAAATTCGATCAATACAAAAAAGACGCCGACCAATACCGTCAAGAAGCCGCCCAAACAACCATGAAGAAGATCGACGAGGTAGACCGAAAAGTCGAGGCCGAGGCGGCCAAAGCCAAGAGTGGTATCTCTAGCTGGTTTGGTGGGAAATAAATTCTCCTTCGAGTTTTCCAGTCGTCGAGCCTTCGAGTCTTCGAATCTTCGACTTTTCGAGGATCGAGAATGAGAAGCTAGGCAGGCTAGGGGGCCGAGGGTCAATTCCGAGGTTTATCATAAACAGAGTGTGTATGCCGTTAATGGGTAATGATGATATGGTACGGATGAACAGGGCGAAAGATGTTCGTTTTTTTTTCTTTTCCGGGATACGGATGGATGTATTTTGGGACTGCACTTCAAATGGAAATGGAGGAATGGGTCTTTTTCTCGAGTTAGTTAATGATGCCGGCATAGTGATCAGATTTGTATGATAAATGACGAAAACACCCTTTAAAACAAAACATCTTGCATTGCTCACACTCTCATCACCCAACCAAAAGCCTAGACATATCTAAAATCTTTTTTGTATTTATTCCAGTGATATATCTCTTGTTGATTTGGTTGTTGTGAACCAATATCATATCTTCTTTCTAGCCAGCAAGACTTTTTTGTACATCTCGCTACTTCGCCATCGAATCTCATGAGCTTTAACATCTTGCTCTGCTCTGCTCTGCTCTGCTCTGCTCTACCCTGTTCCGCTCTGTTCCGTATTTTCTGTTCTACACTTTCTTCGGCGCACCCGGATATTCCCAATCCCACCAAACACGCTACAGCTCCAATCATGCATCATCATTTCTTTTCATAATCATCTAGTCTCTTTATGGTGCAGCAGCAGGAGGTGGAGCCTGCTCTTCTGCAACCTTTCCCCTCAAAGGTATTTCTGTCTCAGCAACAGCAGATGACTCCTGAGCATCCTTCTTCTCAGCACCTCCTGCAGCCTTGGCCGCTCTCTCTGCTTCCTTCTTTGCCTTCTTTCTTTCCTTATCTCTTGCCTTATCCGCCTTCTTCTTTGCCTGAGCTTCTTCCTCTGCTAATCTCGAAGCTTGAGTTCCTCCATATTGTTTTCTCCATTCTTCGGCTTTTTTCTCATCGATACGTGTGAAGAGGTATGCTGGTTTACCGATCTTGTGCCCGCTCTTGAGGACGGCTGGGTTCCATTTATCGGGGATAGAGATGAGAGGGGCGGAAAGTTGGGCGACGATGGATTCGGAGGTGGAGGGCATGAAGGGGGAAGTAATGGAAGCAATGAGATAGGCGAGATTGAGTGCGAGTCCGATGACCGTGTGAGTTCTTTCGGGGTGTTCGGCAAGGTTGGCGTTATCTAGACGGTATTGAAGGAGATTGTTTCCGCTAGTTGAGATCTTCATGACTTGATCCAAACCCGCGCGAATCTTTACAGCTTCCATATCGTTGTTGTAATCTTTCAATTGTCCGTTTATCTCCTCAATGAAGGCAGGGAAGTCGAACGACTCGTCTTTGTATTCTGGAGAGAATTCTGGGATCACTCCGTCCATCTTTGCATTGACAAACTTGATAACTCTGTTCACGAAATTGCCCAAGTTGTTGAGCAAAACAGAGTTATTCAATTGAATAAAGTTTGCCCACTCAAATTGCGAATCTGCCGTCTCAGGTCGATTTGACAACAAATAGTATCTCCATACAGATGGTGGAACACCAGTATCCTTCGCAGTATCACCGAAAACACCTACACCTCTTGATTTGGAGAATTTGCCGTTCTCGTAGTTCAAGTATTCTGTTGTCGAGAGATGGTTGAGTTTAGTCCATTTATCTCCAGTTCCTAATTGAGATCCAGGGAAAATGACTGTATGGAAAGGAACATTGTCCTTGCCCATAAATTGGTAGAGCTTAACATTCTCCGGATCGCGCCACCAGAGCTCCCAGTCCTTTGTATAGTTTGCAGTAATCGATGGGTAACCAATACAAGCATCGAACCAAACGTAGAGAACCTTATCCTCATAACCTGGCAAAGGAATTGGAGTTCCCCATTTCAAATCTCGAGTGATACTTCGTCCCATCAATCCCTGCTTCAACCACGAGTTTGTGATACTGATACCATTCTTTGGCCATCCTCCTTCTTCACTTGACTTATTGAACCACTCCTCAATCGCAGGTTGACATTTGTCAAGAAGTAAAAAGATATGCTTGGTCTCGCGAGGAACCGGAGTAGCACCGTCAACCTTACAATGAGGATTGATAAGCTCCAAGGCATCGAGAAGACTGCCACATTTATCGCATTGATCACCTCGAGCATCGTCGTATTGACACTTTGGACAAGTACCCTCCACAAAACGATCCGCAAGGAAAGATTTGTGCGATTCGCAGTAAGGCTGTGTAGTTGTGCGCTCTTCCAAATACCCATTCTTGTGAAGTTTCATAAAAATATCCTGTGCAATAACTGTTTGTTGATCCGTCGTCGTCCTTCCGAAGTAATCGAATCCAATCTCAAACCAGTCGTAAACATCCTTATGTTTTTTGTGGAATTCATCACAAAGTTCCTTAGGACTTTGCTTTGTTTCCAAAGCCTTTACTTCCGTGGCAGTACCATATTCATCAGTACCGCAAATATAGAGTGTTGGACGATCTCTCAATTTGCTATAGCGAGAAAATACGTCGGCGCTGAGCACGCTACCAACGATATTTCCAAGATGAGGAACATTATTCACGTATGGTAAGGCACTGGTAATCAAGATGTTGTTCTTGCCCTTCTCGGGTAGGATGATGTTTGGGGTCGCCATTTTGATTGTTTTGTTGGAAGGAAAGCTTGAGGGAAGGAACCCCGCTGGCAGTGGATTTTGAAGTTATTACGAAGTACCTAGTACTCGGGTGAGGATGAGTCAAAAGTAGGGATGGGCAAAATATATATTTGGGGGCATGATTATATAATATCATATTATCACAGCTTTTGATGCATATAAAATATTATGCCAAGGTTATGCCAAGGTTCTTGCAGCCAATAGAATCGCTAAGATGAATGAAAGTGGAGCTAATTCCTAAAAACTTTTAGGTGGGTGGTAAAAAAGTTTACTATTATCAATCAACCCTTGAGTTTTTCCAAAATAATCATGTGATTATAATATTGAATTATGTAATCATTTCTGATATTTTAATTAGCCATTTGAATGCCTTCAAAATTACCCTTTTGGGAAGTGATATATATTGGCTTTGATGAATATTACATATTATATTGAGTTGATGAATATTATAAGATTATATAATGGCATTTTGCCCATCCCTAGTCAAAAGCCTTGGAGGGGCTTTTTTTGAAACAAGGCTGGCTTACATAAGCAATGACCCCTCCAAAATTATCACATTCTCTCAACGTCGCAATTGATAATCAAATTCAACGTAAATAGTCTTCAGTGCTAGGAGAACTCGGGAAGATATATACAAAATAGAAGGAAAAGTTTCATTCTAGCCAAGTTTCGGGTCGAAATTTTATATCTCAAATTCGATATACATTTTCCAAAGCCCATCTACCAGTTTTTCCAAACACATCAAATCACGTCTCATCACCAAAAATGGCCAACTCCGACCCCTTTGAAGATATTCTCAATCTCGAAGAAGAATTCTATTCTACCGGCTACAACCAAGGTCTCTCCGATGGTATAACCGCTGGTCGCATCGAAGGACGCACATTCGGACTCGAAAAGGGGTTTGAAAAATACGTCGAAATGGGCCGTTTACATGGAAAATCCATCGTATGGGCGAATCGGATCCCTTCTCTCCAAAAGCCCCAAAGTCTCACAGCTTCAAATTCAGTAGTAAAGCAAGAAAGCGAGGAGAAAGAAGGAGAAGCATCACATGATGTCAAATTACCCGAACTCCCCAAAAATGAACGATTAGCAAAACATGTGAAAGTGTTCTATGCCTTAGCAGAGGCCGAAAGTCTCTCAACCGAGAACTCGGAAGAGGCGGTGGGGGATTTTGATGATAGGTTCAAGAGGGCGGTGGCGAAGGCTAAAATTATTGAGAAGATGGTTGGGGAGGGGGGAGGCCAGGCTGGGGGGAAGAGTAGTGGGGATGGCGCGATTGAGGATGTCAGTGTTTTGAAGGCTAGATGAGGTTGTTTCTATGGTTTTTGGATTTTGGAAACTCGTTGGATATTGGCCAAGTACTCAGAGTTGTGCGGATTGTGGATTCTGTGCAGGAGATCCGGGGGTGGGAGGGACCTTGGTCTCTGGCTCTGTTGTGCGGATATGGAATTCCAGTACGTGGGATAAGAATGAATACCGGAAAAGCAGCAGGTCTATTGAATCACAGAGTCTCATATTGAGCTTCGTGGAGACTGGCTGCAAAACAACTGCCCTCCCTGCATACCAGCGCCCTTCGAGCGATTTCTAACAAACATTTTGTTAGCAAGAAACAAGAGTATCATTGCACACCCCAAAGGGCATAGGTTTTGGGAATCTATTCTCCAATATTGCGAAGATCAAAGTCTTTTCTTCAAGGGACATAAAGTTAGGATTTTGGCGAGCACATGGTCAATAAAATGGAAGTTTGTGACCCGAAATGGGAGTCCTGTGGTGTTGCAATGACTGGTAGTAGGGAAAGGGCACGGGGCATAAAATTGGTATAGATGGGTATGGCTAAGGGACCCGAGTTGTCTGAGAATCGATTGTAGGCTTTATTTAACCTCTCTTATACCATCGCAATAGAAATTCACGATACATGTGGCAGGTTGAAACCTAATATTAAATGAAGCATATTTGCCATATTTAGACAAGAGTGACTTTCCGTGCACTACTCTCCCCCCATAATTCCTTGGACCTGGTACCACCAATACCTGATATGTATTCCAAATATCTTACAAACACCACACCATGCCTAAAATATTGTTCAAGTTTGCCCCGAAATCAAAACCAAAACGCCTTAGTGAGCTCTCGAAGCCTCCACCTGTATTGCCAGACTCCAAAAGATATCTAAGCGATGTATATTTCACTTAAGCATCATTTTCGCTCTCTGCGGCCACACGCAAATCATAACTAAGCTCGAAACATTCTGCGAGGAGATCGTTGACGCTGCCTTGACCTTCTGGGATATCGGATCCGACCATAAATTTACCATCAACACGCATGTTGTCGATTGAATTCAACTATTAAAAATATTAGCCCAGTTTATGGACATGGAGACGTTAATAAGCTTACCTTCATGCTGTAAGGATACAATTCTCTTGGAGAACTAACTCCCCCAGAGTTCTTAACTTCAATGAGACATCTTCTCAAAGTCTGAAGTTGATTATAGACCGGAAGTAGTGCTTCAGAAACCGGTTCTGAGGACACCATAAGAAAATAAATGTAGGCATAGCTACGCCTGATGAGATAGAGTAGAGTCTAGTTTGATTAGCTTTGTGTAAAAAAGTGTGATTTTTGATGGCGCATACCCGCTGAACATGTAATTCGGCAAAGTTTCCTTCTGCATCAACAAAATTTCCATCTATCCGGCTTTCGTCGATTTTATCCAGTTGCCGTTGGAAGTCGTACAAATCTGTTTCCCGCAATGACCAGGCTTGAGTTAAAGATAGCTTTTCAAGCTTGTTTCGAATGTCAACGAGGGTAGAATAGGGTCCCTGGAAAGCTTCTGGAAATTGCCCATTTCTGATCGATCGTTAGTAGTTGAACTGGATGAGTAGATAGATAAATAGATAGATATATGTATATAAACTGACCTTTCTAGAACGAATTCTGCCCACTTCAAACATTTTTCTAAATGTTCACATACTTCATCATTTCCTGCAGGTACTTCCCCGGAAGCGTTTACAAACTTTCCATCCACCCTCTGGGAATCAACTTCTTTCAGTTGGGTTTGAAGCTTCGTCACCTCCGTTGTCGAGAACTGCATCCAGATAGTAATTAGTATAGCCCTCGTATATACTAGCTAGTAAAGCCGAGGTCCGACTCGCCACTATCTGACTCACCTTGCTCCTAGTATTCGCCAACGATATTGATCTCAATATCGATATAATCTTTTCATGGATGGGTAACAAATCTCCGCTAATTCGCTCTAGTCGTTTGGTCAAATTCTTCAACGACCGCTGGCAAATATCGATTCTTTTACCAAGAAGGGTAAGGAGCCTGGGGGAATAAGACGGCTTAGCGTTCTTCACAATACCCCCAAGCCTCTCAAGAGTTTGCGAAATATGTGCTAAGTCTTTCTCGCAATACAGATCAACTTCGGTCAAATGGTCGAGCAGGCGTTTGATCGTAGACGTGAGGGCATAAGCTGCAGGTGCTTCGTTGGTTTTGCCAACGGTCATAAAGAACAAGGAGAGTAGTTGAAAACATCCATCCAACACGCGATCCACTATAAGGTTTTCAGTCAGCAACTACAAGATACATCAATCTTCTGCCCTCTCCTAACTGACCTCGGTTCTGTTCATCTGGCTTATCGGCTCTTATCTCATTAAGCAGCGTTACTTGATCAACCACTTTATCATATAGAGTGAGTACATCTGCAGCCTTGATATATGTCGTTCTATCTTGCTTGAGAAGTGTCAATTCATCCCGTAATGAGGTGAGTGAATCCAATATCGGTTGCTCTCGAGGATCAAGGGGTAGCGGATGAGATGGTGTATCGGTCATATTCAAGGTTGGTCGGAAGCTCTAGACTTTGATGTCTTTATTGTTTCTTGTTGTGAGATCAATAGTCTGATTTGTATTTTGAAGGAGTTGAATAATAGTAATAGAAGTATTGAGATAAGAAATAGAAGAACTTGATCTTACTATTCATTGACTATTGGGTTGAATTGATAAACCTAGAAATTGATAGAATAGTGTTGATCTCAATAGGCTGTTTCCTTAGTAAAAGTGCTACTAGGTAGTAGGTACCTATGTCATGATTTCTGGGAGAGGCGGGGCAATTGGATGTTCCACAAAGAGATCTCAGCCTTGCATATGGTGCACCTCTTTACTACTACGGTGACCCATTGAGCTTTCAATTGTCAGTGAAATCATGGAAACCATTTATAGTAACAATTTTACATGTAGGTAAATCCGTGAACAAATACAGTTGCAATTTTTGAGATAGATGAGGTGTAAATAGATATTGAGACATGATTGATAGATAGACAGATACCTAATGACTCGGTTCCAAGGTTGTATTACATAACAAATTTCTCAAGCTTTTATCATACAATTGGTTAAAGTGGTTCCCCGTATTTGTCGCTTGCTGTCCAATGAAACCCTGGGAGATTATTAGTCACGCACACTTTCAATATTCCAAAACTCTCCTCATAACTTTTCAATTTCTTCGAACATCGACGACTTCAAAGAACATTAATCTACCGACAACACAACCACCTGTCGGTATGTCGTAAATACGCAATCGCATTCTATTTTACTGCGTCGCATCTTGCTAATCAACCAATTCTAGATATTCAAAATGTCTAACGCAGAACTCGCCAGCTCTTACGCCGCGTTGATCCTCGCCGATGACGGTGTCGATATCACTGTACGAATTCCTATATTCTCGATATTTGAGAACGATAATATTCGATGGGGTGGAGAAGTGGCTGACTCGATAATAATAGGCCGACAAGTTGCAAACTCTCATCAAGGCCGCCGGTATTGAGGATGTTGAGCCAATCTGGACCTCATTGTTCGCCAAGGTATGCGATTGAAATCCACACACAACTGGATTGGGAAACGAAGAAATTTCGAACAGTGCTGATTGTTGAAATTCATAGGCTCTCGAGGGAAAGGATGTTAAGGACCTTTTGTTGAACGTCGGATCCGGTGGTGGAGCCGCTCCAGCTGCTGCTGGTGCCGCTGCCAGCGGTGACGCCTCTGCCCCAGCTGAGGAGAAGAAGGAAGAGAAAGAAGAGGGTATGATTCTAATTCAATCTTGCTCAACACAGCAAGTTCACATGCTAACTATTTTTTTACAGCCAAGGAGGAGTCAGACGAGGATATGGGTTTCGGTCTCTTCGACTAAATTTACGTCTCACCTCTTTTCTCTGTACTTTCAAATGCATGGCCACGGTATATCTTCCCTCGGTGCAATATTGGGCTGGTAGGGTAGCTTACATAAAAAAGCAAGCATTATGAGTTCCTTCGAAAGATAAAACCTGCGTCCATTCACGCTGCCGAGTGCATGAACACCCCTGTGATTATGTATGATGAAGGTGGATTGAGATGCTTTTTTTACTTGAACCTTCGTGTTCGATGAATTTTTCCGAAAACCCCTTATGCGAACTATGCTAGGCTATCTATATGAAGGATACGAATCAAGTTACTCCATTCAAGAATTTCATGCAGGACTATTATCGTGTGTCATGATACACTCTGGTCAAGTTGGAGGCTTGTTGTATTTTTGTCTTTCGACTTTGGTCAACGGATCCTCATTACCTGCTATTATCCCGACCGGGCTTCAATTGGAACTGCCTGCTTCAGACATCTTCTGTACTCCCTCACCTTTCTCTTACCCACGTGTTCACTTACCCATTTCCTCACTCACACAAACCATCAATCCATCACATCACCCATGTCACTCCCTCTGCACTCCTATCCCCTCCTGTATCTGGCACTACCCCAAGACTTTCTTAGAGCCATACCTTAACCCCTTGCCATCATTAAGCCACTGGCTTCTGTGGTTGTCATTGCTGCAGTCTGATTTACCTCTATCCCTTTTCCTAACCTCCATTTTTCTTTTCATTCGTCGAACATTCAAACCACTCGTTTCGCTCCTCTTACCCAGCACAAGTTTGGCCCTCTGATCTACCGTTTCGACATCTCAATCCGTTCTGAACATTCAAGATCTCCATTTTTGCTTTCCTTATATCGCGCGTTCTTGCACTCCTTAATCTTTTAACATGCCACACATGACCTGATATTCGTCGGAAGCATATAACACTGGATCATGGCCGTACCTTTTGTCTCGGGTCAAATTCTTCAACACCATGATCAATGCCGTTATCTTATTCTTACGACAAACATCACTCCATCAATCTCTGTAGTCTACATTATTCCCAGCACGCCCAAAAATCTACCACAGCTAACTTACAATCCAATAATCCCATTCGCTGCAAGCTGTTTGAAACTTTCATGGGACTGACTGCACTAGACGTTACCTCCGCTATGCTTCTTCATACAATGCCAAATCGCGTTGTAGAAATCGGGGTTTACTCCTTTCTTATAGGGAATCATTTCTATCATCCTTTGTTACAGTAGCCATGGGTGAGGATTGCTTGTGATGAGAACTTTCTTTGATACTCAAACCCCTTTCCATACATCATGGCATAATGAATGCATCCTTATAGAGTAGTAACAGCTTTTTACCTTCTTACATATATTCCTCACGTTCTCTCCAATGCCTCGGGTTTGAAAGCCGAGTATTTAGGGTTCGTAGAGTGCTAATTTCCATATTGATGGGAGGATGAGAATGCCATACTCATAATGAGAGGGTTGATGTTGGTGTTGTCCGTGTGGATATTGGGCAATACCTATAATTGTAGTCATGCTGTTCTACTTTATCGAACTCTCTGAGAGCCGTCCCACTGTAAACTAGGTATACTCTAATATATAGAACGTTTTTTTCTGTTTCATCGATTCTTTTTTCGAATCGTGGTATTATAGCACTAGAAACTCGGACTTGTTGACTTTGTATGTATTCTCTAGCGTCCTTAGGATATTTTAGGATATTTTAATACCTAAAACAGGATAATCCCGTTATTTTACCTCCGTAGGACGTGGAGCCGTAGATAATTCTCCTGTAACACTTGTAACACTTCTTACGTAGGCTCGACGGGGAACCCAGCTCATGATTGAAATATCAAGTTCGGACTACCCATTGTCAAATTAGAACCGCCGTGCCAGAAGTTCCGATTTTTCTGCCCTTTCGCCTCTGGTAGTGGTACTGTTCATATTGAAGGGTAAAAATGAATTATGTATGGGATTCTGGTGTTGGTGTCTGGAACTATCTTCAGAATCTGGCATTTTTATAGGTGGTTTAGGTGTCGATGGAATGATGTGTGAACACCTAGACGGTACCGCAAATATTCATTTAGATGTGATCTCTGACTTCAAAGGTCATAGCAGGTATGCAGGTATGCATGTATCGGTTTTGAAGTCCTGAACTCTTTTTTTTACGCACATGTGTAGAGTTTCTTGTGTGTGTGGTAATAAATGTTGACTTCTTGCCTACCGATGTTAGAACGCTGTATATAATGTGAACTCTAATCCAATATGAATAAAGCTTTCCTTCTGGATAATTCATACAAATCATGTAGACCTCTTCGCCGACCGATCCTTATTAGAATACCATATCTGGTATCTAATACATAGGATACATTGGCAACGCAGTGTTTGCGTCAGAGTGAATTGAGTTGTGGTATCTGCTTGCAACACTGTTGAGTTGTCATCACAGAGACATTGGACATGAATGAAAATATCATCAGAAGATTGATTTCATTTGGTAAAAGGATCAACGCATTTGCATGAATCGGAAGCCCGAGAAAGCTTCCAATGTATATTTCGTGCTTCACCATAAATCTCATCCATAACCCACAACCTGCTTGCCTGTTTTCGCAAAAGAACCTCAATCTCTACGCCTCCTTTCTAAAAGCACACTTGAAAGGATAGATTTGAATCTACAAATATCAGTTATAAACCCCAATCGTGCAATCTTCATTCATCTCCTATACAGAAATATTTGCGTAGTGATATTATAATATAACATACCTTACTAAAATCCCAAACATCATTCTCAGCATAAATATCCTTCTTTAATGTCTCAATGACCTCTTCCTTGCTACTGGCAAGTGCAATCATGGCACTTCCTTGGAATTTCAAGGGGGAGTCGCCGACAGGGGGCTCGGAGAGGATGGCTCCTGGGGTTTTGTTAGTCGTTCCCTTTTGAGTCTCAGATGGAGATGATTCCGGGTCATAGTAGGAGCGAATGTTTGAAAGTCTAAGAGATTAAGAAACTTACCGCCCATCTTCCAGAATCCAGACTCAAGACCACTCTTCAGACCTTCAAAGTGCTTGCTATGAAATCATTAGCTCCAAATTCCATTCCACAAATCTCACCATACATAGGTAACCCCTCCCATCATTGAACAACAGATAAACTCACGGTCTAACACTAATTCTCCTCTCCAACGCCCCCTCATTATCAGGTAACACAACCAACCACTCAAACTTTTCCTTCTCCGCCGCTGGTGTCGCTGCTGCTGATGACATTTTTCTTGTATTTACTATCGGTACTATGGATGGGTATGGAGATGAAGAGAATGAGGTCAAAGGACGAGGACGAGGACAATAAGAGGCAAGATTCTTAGAATGTAATTTGCCAGGTACAAAACGTAAACGCAAGAAGGACATTGAAGAGATAATTACTGACTATAAGTAACTGTTAGGATGTCGATGCCAATATGTCGATGTGGTGCGAGAAGAGGGGTAGAAGTGGGGTTTGATATCGAGACGCGGCATGTTGATAGAGGTGCAGGGCGTACGTCCAAGTCTGTGCGCCTTGTCGGAGATGTTTCGGATTGGATTCGCATGGTGGGATGGAGGCTGAGAGGTTCGCTTCGAAAAGGAGACGACAGGCTTTTATTTTACTTCAACATAATTTCGCTTTTGCTTATGCTGATATCAACCATGTTTTTGATCAAGAAACATACACGGGATGAAAATAGCAGGACTATACAATTCGACTCCGGAAATCACAAAAAGACAGTTTAATAGCAAACTCAACTCTATTTACCCCAGATGTTGTAATCTTGTATAATTATTCCATAATGAAGGATTCGGTGGTGACTAGTCGTATTTTGTACGAGAAGTTATCGTCATTGTATTCATACTATACATAGCGTTCCAAGGTTTCCAAGGTTTCCATAGATTAAAGGTTGTTAGTTTTATAAAATAGTGTTATTCGGATATAGATAGTGTTATTCGGATATATTTCACTCTAGATTCGTCTAGAAAAGTTGTTGATTCTTATTCGCCTCTTATCCCATCGACTTCACTTGCGATGGCTTCACTTCTTTGTGAATTACGAAGTTATAGAAACTTGTAATAAGATTGAAGAATAGATAAATGATCGCAATAATAAGATATATTCATAATAGCCTTACTCATTCCACGAATGAAACTCTGATCTTTTTGTAATTATAATTAGCCCTCGAAATTCGAGAAGCATTTCAAAAACCACTCTAAACAAGATCATATTTACATCGATCTAAACACAAACCATACCTATCCAACAAGTTAGAATCGGATAAACACACTTCCTTCGACTTTACCATTGTATTGGGTAACCACAACCGGTTTTCTCTAGACTTAGTCTCAACTTAACACAAAACTAGAAAGAGACCAATCCCCTTCCTTCGACTTTACCATTGTATTGGGTAACCACAACCGGTTTTCTCTAGACTTAGTCTCAACTTAATACAAAGCTAGAAAGAGACCAATCCCCTTCCATCTCTAGTCTCTCCACCTACCCTGCGCCATATACCGGTATATGAACAAGTCATGAAGAAAAGTCTACCAGTAACAAACATTTCCATTCATGGTCTGGAGTATTCGTACTATAATATTTTTTTCCAAGTGTCTTCTAACCAATTTAATACCTAGCCGTCAAAACCGTTTACGCTACCTTGGAACATCCCACAAGCAAATGAACACTAGCGCTGGCCGAAAATTTCTCCAGCTTATAAGTTCAAAAAGTCTCCTTCGACTTGGGCAGCATTGAAAATTTCTCCAGCTCAAGTTCAAAAGCTCTCCTTCGACTTGTGTAAAAAACATCGGTAAACATTTTCATAACATAGATATTCATTTCCAAACATTTTTGGTCATTCGGGATTCTTGTGCAAACTGATTGTACAGTTTGCATTCTTTTGACAACTTCTCAAGAACGTTATTCTAATCAAAAGGGATCAACGTATCTCTCATCCAGATCAATCTTCACATTCTTCTCGCCCAGCCGCCGACATCTCTCCCGATATGGCACCTAATATTTCCTCTTCTTCGTCTTCGGATAGCGAAGTACCAAAAGGCAACATGATCATTCGCGCTCTCGATATGACGTCGGTCAACTCCACTTCATCATATTCCCCTTTTGGTCGTGCGCTCGGTACGACATCGACCAATCTTTCATCTTTATCGCTTACTTCGGCACAGGCGGACAGGGAATTGGCTCCTCTCACGGACTCTAGAAAGCGTTCGCGCAGTGATAATTTGGACATCCCTCTAGAGGAAGGACGACAGGCACAACCGGCTAGAACTAACCATTATATTTCTACCCAGCAGGATGAACCATCTACAGTCGGTCGACGACCAATGACGGCTCGTCGTGGTGCTCCATTTCGATTTCCTGTTGGTGGCCGAACCATGTACCGCCAAGAGCAAGAGCGCATTGCGAACACTTTTGCGAACATTAGCGTTTCAGCTCCACCAGCTCCACCAGCTCCAGCTCCAGCTGCTTCGCTTTCTGCCAACCGTGCAACGCAACCAATTACCACCCCTTCATCGCCTCAGCTTACTTCGCGTAAGCGTCCATATGCGGAGGAATCCGATGCTGATGATGAGGCAAGCGAATATGAACGTCCAGCCAAGGTTAGATGCGGAGGTGGCCCATCAACTCTTCAGCGCAACCCTATAGCACGCACAAATGTCAGAGCTGCTGCTGCTGCTTATCGTTCTCGTTTTGGACATGGGTTCTTCAACCATGACATGGTGCAAGATCACGATCTCAGACTCCCCTTGAGACAGAGGTTGGGGTTTTAGCTAACCCAGATGCCGTCGAGAGCCATAACTCGGAGGATGAATCATTATCAGCTCAAGGTGAGCTTTCAACGGCCAGAAACCCAGCTGCTCGAAATGATGAGTCTAACGGCAGAGACCTAGTCATCATTGATCTTACCTATGATGATACCGATTCAGAAGCAGAGGCAGAGTTGGAGGACTTGGCTCCGCCCCCTTCATCGGAAAACATTGCGGAGAGTGAAGAGGCGGAATGGCAACTTTTCTATCAATACGACCAATACGATCCTTCGTCTCCATCTAGGTCACCAAGTTCACCATCTTCCAGACAGATTCATAGAGGCCCAGTCATCATTGATCTTACCTCGGACACCAATATAGAGGACAAGGCAGAATGGGAAGAGCTGGTTCTACTTTATTCATTGAAAAATGCTTCAGATGAAAAGGAGAGAAGGCTCTTCCACTAATATGGCATATGATTCCGACGAGCCCTATTATAATAAACGAGGAAGTTCGAGAGATGGCATATCTTGGCCCCCGCACGGTACTCGTCAACGAGAAACGAAGTCGACCATTCGTTCCGGAGACCACCGACGAGTTTGAAAATTTACTAGCTTGCCGCAATGACAAGCGGGTGCACCTTCTTTCACAAAAGTGCGTTATCGAGTGGATTTGCCATCCGAAAGAAGAGTACCTGATAGTTGCAGAGACCAGCAATCTGCATAGGGTGACCATAACAAATGTGCCTTATTGTGATTGTCCCTTAGGCCTTACTGGTGTTACCTGCCGGCACATTGTATACGTAAGCTTTTTGTCTTTGTTCCCAAGTCAATCATGGGTGATGACTGATAGTTTTGACTGTAGGTTCTCGTGAAGATCTTGAAGCTGCCAGCACCACTTTGGCACCAGAAGGCGTTCCTGCGTGCTGAGCTTGATTGGATGCTGGACGACCATGTTCCATCGGATAATTACTGCGCACGCAAGCCCAGCGATGAGCAGGAATATTGCTACATTTGTCAAGATGATCTCAACGCCAAGGAAAATGTCCTCACGTGGTGTAGAAGCCAATGTAGAGTCAATTTTCATCAGAGTTGCATTTTAAAATGGGCAGCAACAAATTGGGAACACGAGGACTTTGTTGTAGACCGGAATGAAGTCAAATGTCCCCATTGTCGCACGGTGTGGGATTTCACCAGTGAGGAATTGAAAGAGGCGATTGAGATTGGCCGTGAAAACGGATACCTACATACACAATGGGGGTATACTAACGTTGCGAAGATCCTGGGGATGGGAGAGTCGGAGTACAGCGAAGCAGAAGATCGGGCAATGGAACGATTCGTATGAGGCCAGACTACGATTCTCACCGAGGTGGAGGTGACATTGAGAAGGTGTATTTGAGGAACCTTTGTACGGAGAGAACACTGATGATCAAGTTTACCTCGGCAGCGGTGGAGCTTATACTCCACATTGATTGGGTTAGATACCCTTCTAGTTTTATGCGATGAGGTTTGGGAGATTTCTGTACGAGGCTAGTGTGGTTTAATATCTAACAGTGATAATGGTACTTTCAATATGAACCATAATGTATAATGTGATTTCGTGATCGCCAAGATCACCATTGATTTTATACTCCGGAAGCGCCTTGGTATATATGCTAACTCAAATGTCTTTATACAATCTTTCCCTTCTTGACTACGAACGCTTCCAAAGAAGCTGAAATTGGTTAGCATGTATTTTAACTTGTAAGCAATTTGAGAACTTACAAATAGCAGAGTAAACTCTGTTCTCGGCCTCTGGGAAGACCAAGCTCCTAGGGCCGTAGAAAACCGCGTCATTGACTTCATCTTGATGTCTGGGTAGACAATGCATGAACTTCCATCCTTCTTTAGCACCACCTCTCTTTGCCATTTCCTCTGTAATTTGGTATCCTGCAAAGGCCTTCAGTCTCTTTGCTGATTCTTCTTCCTGGCCCATAGATATCCATGTATCGGTGACCAACACATCCGCATCCTTTATAGCCTCTTCTGGCACAGAAACCTCTGTAAGCGTTCCTGGCGTATCTGTTGTATTTGCAGCAGATTGAATGATCTTGCGCATATATTCTGGGATTTTATAACCTTCTGGTGAAGAAACCGAAATATTAATACCCAATTTCATTGCTCCAATTGCGAGGTCGAAGAGAACATTATTCGAGTCTCCAATCCAGGCGATCTTCATACCCTCCAAACCTAAGGTAGGTGTAATCTGTGACGAGCTTCTGGAAGGCTGCGAAGGGAACGCCTCGTGGATCGTGAGGTAATCTGCAATAGTTTGCAAAGGGTGGTATTCATCGGATAAAGCATTAATAACTGGTACACTTGACCACTTTGCCAAACCCGCAACATCCGAATGAGGCCCTACTCTAGCTACAATACCTGCAGTCATACTCGAAATGACAACTGAGGTGTCGTATAATGATTCATTGACACCTAATTGGATATCGCCGGAACCGAGAAACATAGGATGCCCCCCCATTGTTGTAACTGCGGATTCGGTAGAGACACGCGTACGAGTGCTACGTTTGGAAAATGGCATGGCAATTACTTTACCAGTCAATGAATTGAGGAGAGTTGTAGGGACAGCGCCAGATTTGAGCGCGAGCTTATGTGAATGTGCGGAGCGAACGAGTGTAGTAAGTTCAGAGGGAGAAAGGTCTGCGATTGAGAGAAGATGACGAGGTGCGAAAGGTGAGGTGAGAGGTGAAGAGGCATGGCTGTACGAACGCAATTGAGATCTACTGAAGTTCTGCAGAGCTCGAGATCCGGGACGCAATGAATTAAGAGACATACTGCTTGTGAGTAAGGAGATGTGAGTAGAAATTGTTGAGAGCTCGGTAAGAGATCAATGAATTGGGAGAATTGAGGAGAAATGTGAATAGATAGATGATTTCTGTTGGAATCCAGAGAGATATTTTATAATAAGTTCACCTACGAATCTCACTTCAAATCTGTTGATTTGTGAGTCAAATTTGTGAGTCAATTGTTTGTTTATCTTCGCAACTTTTTACGAGGTGTTGCTCAAAGCTTCATGTACGCCTTTTTTGTGACCCCGCATATCCGCGCTAACCATATCTGGAAATATATCAAGATCAATATCACCTGACATCAAATATACAAACAAAAATCCCTAGATATCTCTACTTGCGGGTATGAAGAGTATGAAGAGTATGATGCAAAGCTGCATTCATATTCATACTCACAAATTTAGCTATATGAAATCCGAATCTAAATCTTATAGGGTTTAGCAACGGCATTGGTCATGGTTATCATTGAATGATCCGTTGTCTCGGGTTGCAACTGCAGTTGAGGGTTCGGTGCAGAAATCAAGATTCAAGAACTGAGTGTATTTCTTGTGGTAGAAACTCCGCAGCCTCCCAAGGTACTCACTTCAGAGACACCCACCGTTACTGAACCTGAGACGAAACGCACCAAACAATCAGACCCACCAATACAATATGTTTACATCGTCAAGCATGAAATTTCAATGCAATATAGCCCGGACTCTTCCGAAATACCTGGAGTATTTACAGACCTTGAAGATGCCAACAATTGCGTTAAACGTATAGTGGAGCGGGAGTATTATCATGGGGATGATCTGTGTGAGATAATAACTCGCGGTGAAGGAATGGTGTAGGGGCATTGCAGTGATACAGGGGAAGGTGATACTGCAACTCTTATTGTGGAAAAACACAGAGTACGTGGATCAGGCTTGGAAAAGAAAAGAGATTGGCCAGAGGCTAAAGAAAAGGACGAGGGTGATGAAGAATGTGAGGACGACGAAGACGAGGAGGGGGAGGAGGAGGAGGAGGAGTAAATAGAAGGCTGAATTTAAGCCCTCGAAACATGAAGTCGTTCATCTTTCAACTCGATGGATAGAGAAAAAAAACTTCAGACAGCGTGGTTCGGACCTTCCATTCTATCATTTGATTCGAGCCACAACTCAAGTTGGAAGGAAGAAAGGTGATAGGTTATGAGCAATGCTGTATCAAAAGAGGAAGGTATCTTATGCTATATTATTGTATCTCAGACCTGATTCTCCTATCACCAAGATACAGCTCATACACAAACATCAACACACTACTTTTTTAATACATTTTGGTTAGTTGGAAATATCATCATGGAGAATTCATTACATTCACCACATTTGTATAATACAACTTATCAGCCCCCTGATGGTGAACACGAAATGGATGGATTATACGGTGGATTGTATGGAGCACAAAACAGTAGCCCATCGTGTGCATTTTCTAAGGAATCTCAAATACCATCATCTGAAAACGACTCTCCAACCCATCTCAACTCTTACCAGGGCCTTCATCGTCCAGCGAGGTTAGACTGGCATCAGATTGGCCCACCTCTAACAAAAAACTTCGCCAACGATGTGTGGCTCAAAACACGCCGTGCACTTGCTCCCAGTGATTCCGATGAAGACACAGAATCACTCAAAGAGCAAAGAACCACACCTCAAACCACAACCTCAACAAACTCCCGAAACCCATTCGATGACAACTACACAAGTCCCACCCCTCCAGGAACACCAATCTGCGTAATTCAATCTTCGCCAGGATCAATTGGCAGCCTAACCTACTACACCCCCACGCTCACACCTCTCCCAATGCCCTACCGAGATGTTACCAACATCCTCCAACATCGTGGCATGGCATCTCAAAGCCCACGCCAAGCACAATTCACATATATCGTGCTACACGACTCAGTCCCAGTAGCAGCCGAATCCCTCTCAATAACTACTGTCACGGGCGTTTATGCATCACTCGAAGAAGCCAATGGGTTTGTGGAGAGAATTGCAGAGGAAACTTGTAGAGATGTGCCAGAGGAACATTTGACGTTACGGGTGGAGGATGATGGAGGCTATGGGTTTGATATTCTGGATATGAAGAAGCATATGCTGCATCGGATTTATATTGAGAAGCAGGTGATGCGGGGGCCATGGAGTGAGAAGGCTGAGTATGAGAAGACGGGGGTGATGAGGAGTCAGGTTGATGAGGACCAAGATGTTTTTGATGAAATGGCAAAACTGTCTCTTTGAGTAATGTGGTAATTGGAGTCTGGGGACGGGGTGTTGGCGATGGGTTTCTAGTTTGGTGTATGGCTAAGTGATTCAGGAAAATTCATTATTGAGCATGAGTGGTATTGGCATTAAAAGTAGAATCAGATTTAACAGGAATAGTCCTGGGGTTATGCATTACGGTTACATCGCTGGCTGTATTGAGAAGTCAATAAAATATCAGTTCAAGGAGACATCAATCAGCAAATAGAAGTGCAAAAGTAACTCTACTGCCCACCACCCCATTATATACTTGAAAACATACTCATTTCTCAACTTAAATCCACCACCCGGAAAAACACTCCAACCTCTCGTCCCCAATCTCTAGCTCTTTCATACAGAAACACTTCATCCATCAACATCCCCTTCCCCTTCAGCTTCCGCTTCCGTCTCCGTATTCAGTTCCGTCCCCATCTTTTGGTTGATGAATAGGTACTTAATACCAACTACACTCAGTACCAAGTACATACCTAGTGATCAACTAACAACTCCCTTGTCATACCTACACATTACTCAGTAAATCAAAGCCAAGATCAAGTTCCTAACCACACTACCCCCCACCCCTATCTCTCTAGCTCCCCACTAGCTATTGAGGCAAAATAATTATCTAGTAACTTCATCTTGATCAGTACCAGTCGTGGTACTAAGCTGGTTCGGGTATATATGTAGTAGAATATAATGACCCCCTTCAAGTATGACACGAACTTCATTTTCTGTACCGCAAATCGTAGGATGAAGTGTGTAGGATGAAGTACGTATCTAGGTAGACAGCTCAACTTTTACTAATACTCCCTGGACTTTGTTGTTGAGATTTGTTTCTAGATTATATATGTAACAACCATCCACTCCAACAACCTAACATCTCCTTCTCTCCCTCTACACTCTACACTCTACACTCTACACTCTACACTCTACACTCTACACTCTACACTCTAAACTCTACACTCCTCAAAATATACACATACATAATACACAAAATATATACAGCCCTACCTAAACCCCCCTCCAATCCCATCAAACCCCCCTCAAACTACATCCAAACCTATCTTAGTATGCATTCGGTCGAGAGGAACTTTTAGGTAATACCATCCATAATAAGGTTTGTGAGCTGGAGTACTAGGTAGGCTGGGATTCGTTGGAGTGGAAGTTTCTTA
>NGKG01000010.1:466316-504840 GCA_002162505.1 Myriosclerotinia scirpicola | reverse complement strand
TAGAGGGGGTGGGTTAGTCAAGGGTGTTACGGGAGACGGGAGACGGGAGACGGGAGACGGGCGATGGGAGATGGAGTGTTATTAAGGTATTTTAGTTAGTGAGGGAGAAACTTGGATTGGGATGGGATGGGTTTGCGATGTTGATGTTGATGTTGATGTAAAAGGTGGAGAAAGGAAAAGGTAAACGGTAGAAAATTGGTAAATATCATAATCATATCAGCATTCATATTTCACTTTTAAATATCCACCCATTAACTCTACCCATAACTCCTCTCCCATAACCCCCTGTAAAAAACCCCCCTAAAACGCCCATCCAAGCGTCAACCTATAAATTTTCTCTCCCCTCGTCTCCTCATTGCTGCCCCTCTTAGCCGCTTCCGCCGCCAAATACTCCTGTTCCTGCGCATCAATCCTCGCCTTCCCACTAAACAAATCCGCTTCATGTGGTTTAATAATCTTAGTCTTCATGTAAAATTTATATCCAAAGAACATCATGAAGTACAATGGAATACCCAAATACGTCGTGATAAACGTGGAGTAATCGAATTCGGCTTTGGTACCCTTGGCTGCGGTTCTCTTATAGCAGAAGAGTGCGAAGCCTTTGAAGAAGGCGATGAGGATACAGAAGACGAGTGCAATGTAGGAACCCCAGATTCCGAGGGGTGCTACGTAGGCTAGTTCTGTGTTTTGGATGCCTTGGGCGCGACGGGCGCGCACAAAGTAGATGTGGGAGATGAGGATGGAGATCCAGGTGAGGAGACCAAACATGGTGACGAGATTGACGAAATAGCCAAAGACGGTGTAGGAAGCTGTGTTGACGCCCAAGAAAGCGAGGAGACAGAATGCAGTACTCAATCCGAGAGCGAAGATGGGAACGCCACGTTTATCAGTGCGTGTGAAGATGGCGGGGGCTTTTCCTTCAGAGGCGAGTCCGAAGAGTGTGCGGGAGGCAATGTAGAGATCGGAGTTTGCGGCTGAGAAGACGAAGATGAGGATGCAGGCGTTGAAGATGGCGGGGAGGGCTTTGATGCCGCTTATTTTGATGGCGACGACGAAGGGGGAGGCTGAGGCGTTGTTGCTCTTTTTGTTACTGTCGAGGAGGAGTTGGGAATTGTAAGGGACGAGCATGCCGAGGAGGAAGACGAGAACGACGTAAAAGAGGAGAATTCGGTAGAAGGTCATTTTAATGGCTTTGGGGATTACTTTGCGTGGGTTGGCGGCTTCTCCTACGGTTACACCAACGAGTTCTGTACCTAGGAAAGCAAAGACGGCGGTGGTGAAAGTAGACCAGACAGCTAAAAATCGACCAGCGTTTCCAGCTATATGTTATTAGTATAAATTCTGGATATCCAAATACATAGGAAACTTACTCAAAATGTACTCATGAAACGATCCTGGATCGCTCCAGTACTTGAAGCCGGTAGCTTTATGATCAGGGCCTCCTCCACTTACAAGGACTACACTTAGGATGATAAGACCCAAAATCACAACCACTTTGATACTTGACAACCAGAATTCGAATTCTCCGAAGAATTTTACACCAAAATAATTAATACAGACAATAGCAACTAAGAATATAGCAATCCAGACACCGGGATTAACTTTATCTCTTGGTAGCCAGTACTGTATAACCAAAGATGCTGCCGTGAGATTATTGGGTGTGACGATGATGTATTTAAACCAATAATTCCTAAAACGTTATCAGCATTTGCTTTATCGATTCATAGAGGGCGTCGTAATTACCATCCCAAACAGAATCCCAAAGCCGGATCGACAAATCTAGTAGCATAACCCGTAAATCCACTCGCTAAAGGCAACCAAGCAGCCATCTTTGATACTGTCAGCAATTGTTCATTTGGAAGGCTGCCGAATGATCATCATACCTCACCGAGAGCTGCCATAACCAAAAAGCACAATAATCCAACAAGTGAATAGCCAATCAGAAGTGGCGCCGGACCTGCCTGAGCAAGCGCTTTTCCCCTGTAACATCGTGTCAGCAAAACGACTCTGCGCCTTTTGCAGACATATCATGCAAGGGAGCAACGAAAAATCTTTGGAAAGAAATAAAGTACCTACGTTCCAATAATTAATCCAGTTCCGATAGCACCTCCAATTGCTATCATAGTAATTTGACGAGATTTTAAACCTCGATGGAGATGATGACTCGGATCATCATCACCTTGCATCAATTCTTGTGAATTTTGTCGCTCTCGCTCTCGCTCGACGGGAGAATTTACTTCATAAGTTTTCTCCGCGCTCGAAGGCGAGTAGTCCCGTGGAATGTTTGTCGCCATTGTTGAGGGTATCTATTGGTATCAAAATCCTTTGGCAAAAAAGACCAACACCAGATGTTGGGAAGAAAGAGAAGAGGAAGGGGAAGAGCAAGAGTAAATAGAACCAGAGTGAATAAGATCAACAAGTGAGGGGGAACATCTATATGACAGCATCAAGCGTACTAGGAGGCTGTCCGCTAGTTTAAGTAATGTCTAAACTTGCTGTTAGTCGCAACAGCTACGGTAACTATACCTATTTAGACGCCTGTTGACCGGTGAATATCATTCACTGAATCGTATACCACCCACCAAATTGCTAATAAATCAGGGTAACAGTAATCAAGATTACACCACCGCCAAGCCTTTCCAGATCCCATTATTCTACCATATCAATACCATGCCATGCACCATGCAGCTCCAGGCTATCTATCATAATCTATGTAGATAGGCGCATGCGCAAACTCGGGCAGACTTTGCATGTTTGCGGGTTCACCAATACCAAAACAATCCCACCTTGTGGCATCGTACAAGGATACTATATGGGGTAAAACCGGGCCAATATCGATATCAACACCCCAACCCGACATCGTAGCACGCTACAAGCCTACAAGTGTCTGGGCGCCCAGAGCTGTTATCATGTCACCCACAAAAATTCTGTCAGTGACACGGTGACACCCTAGGTACCTATAATTTCCATCCTATCATTATCTTGTCCCTATAAGAATGAGAGCCAAGATGTCCGCAAGAGAGATAGGTAGGTACCTAGTTAACCATGTTGTTTGTATGACCTTGGTGAATGTGATAAGACACTTGGCAGCTGAGGATATTGGATGCTGGGAATGTGGAGGGAGAGGCGAGGTTTGTGTGTGTGTTTATTTATATTGGATCTGATTGGTTATTTTTCGATGGAAACGGAGGTGGCCGGGATTTTTCATTCCTCCCAAGTTGTGGGGAAGTGTATTACATAACCGAGGCTCCTTTGTATTTTGAGAAGGCAACTGGGAGTTTATTTGATGTGAAAGGTTTATATTGATATATTTATGAGATATCATATGGCTCTGCTTTTCAATATTCAAGTTCAATTTAGACCAATTGAAGACTGAAAACTATGGTGACTTCCAAGGTTGTTTACATACATTTTGCGGGGTATTGACTTTTGTTTGTATCTGCCTAGTAGTATCTTTTACAACATCATTTCCATCACCTCTTGGCATTTGCTAATAAATTCAATGCGCTTCCTGCCAACACAAACCCCGCTTGATCAGGACTGAAAGTATGTTTTGTTTCGAGAATAATCTCTTCTCCGGATCCATGCTTCTTAACCCGTAGGCTCACTTCACCCTTTCCACCATTCTTCAACATGTCATATAAACCAATCGTGCTTACCTCGTCAAGAGCGTCGATCTTTCCATAATCTTCTCCGTTGGCAAAGGTAAGGGGTACAACACCTTGCTTCTTCAAGTTTGTTTCGTGGATACGTGCAAATGACTTGCAAAGAATTACTCGGCCTCCCAAGTAACGGGGTTGGAGTGCTGCGTGCTCACGCGCTGAACCTTCTCCATAGTTGCTTTCTCCCACGACGAGCCATTCTTTACCCTGATCCTTCCATTTCTGGGCAAGTTCGGGGATTCCAGATGTGCTACCATCAACATCATAGGCAACATTTACTTCACCTGTTGCAGCGTTTATAGCTGTAATAAGTGTGTTGGCAGAGATATTTGGAAGATGGCCTTTGTATTTGAGCCAAGGACCAGCAGCAGAAATGGTATCAGTGGTACACTTTCCAGTGACCTTGTAAAGAACACGAAGGCCTTCCAAATCGCTCTCTGGGAATGGCGCAAATGGTTCCAAAAGGGCTAGACGATCGGAAGTTGGAGAAACAACAACTTGCGTTTCAGGAGAAGGGGAGCCTGATGATGGCAAAAATTCCTCGTTTCCTTCTTCGAACCCTTCCTGGGGAAGTTCAGCACCAGTAGGTGGCTGGAAACGGAATTCTTTGCCAGATGGTGTCATGATAGAATCTGTGAGTGGATTGAAAGAAGTGCTTCCTGCATATGACATAGCTGTAACGATTTCTGGAGAAGCGAGGAAATTCATGGTATCTGGGTTACCGTCGTTACGGCCTCGGAAGTTTCGATTGTATGACGTGAAAATGGCGTTGGGCTCACCCTTTCCAACTCCATCGGTTCTACTCCACATGCCAATACATGGGCTTCAACAAGTCAGTAATTGTTGCCATGAAAGCGGGGTTACAAGAGGAATAGATAAGTTTGAATTGGAAAGTAGCGCAAAACACGTGATCGGCAATTCAACTAGAATCATTGGACAACCAGCTAGGCCTTTTAAACGGTGTTGGGCTACCAGATAAAATTGACCGTTCAGCCAGGCTTGGACATCGGGGTCCACGAGTTGCTTACCAAGAAGATTTTTCGGGGTGAAACCAAGGATTCGGGTGTATTGGGAAAGGATTAGGATGCAGAGATTAAACAATGCAAACGGGATTTTAAGATTATGGAATAAGATTAAAGAGAGCCGATAGCTTACCCACAAGCATTAGCAAGCACAATACCTCCGGCTTCAGTAAACGTCGATGAAATCTCATCTCTCTCCAAGGTAGCCCTAATCTGTTCGCTACCGGGTGTGATGAAGAAGTCGGTAGCTGGCTTGAGGCCCGCAGCGGAAGCTTGCTTGACCAAGTTTTGTGCCCGCGCCATGTCTTGATATGAACTGTTCGTACAGCTACCAATCAGACTTGATGATACTTTCTCTGGCCAATTATTTGCTTTAACAGCCTTTGCGAATTGTGACAATGGGGTGGATAGATCAGGTGTGGCTGGCCCGTTGATGTGAGGTTCTAATGTAGATAGGTTAATTGTAATAAGTTCGTCATAGTGAGCACCTTCATCGGCTCTCAGTAAGTTGTGGAGTGAAGGGCTTCCTGCGATAGTTTGAGCTTGTAATGCGATGGAGGATCGATGTGTTGATTCAAGATATGGGACGTGGCGTTTTGAAAATGGGAAGAGAGAAGTTGTAGCACCGACTTCAGCACCCTGGAAAGATGTTAGCGAATAGGTCATGGAGAGACGAAGTAGATGATTGAGTCATGAGAGAACATACCATATTGCATATAGTTGCCATTCCAGTACAACTCAACGAATCTACACCTGGTCCATGGTATTCTATAATATATCCAGTTCCACCGCGGACAGTCAATCTGCCTGCCAAATGTAAAATAACATCCTTGGGAGACGCCCAACCACTCAACTCGCCTTCAAGTCTGACTCCCAGGATTTTTGGGGCTTTCAACTCCCATGGCGCGTCGACCATAGCATCCACAGCATCAGCTCCACCAACACCAATAGCAATAGCTCCCAATCCACCAGCATTTGGAGTATGACTATCTGTGCCAAGCATCATCAAACCAGGAGCCGAATAGTTTTCCAACACAGTTTGGTGAATGATTCCTGCTCCGGGTGGCCAAAACTCGATACCATATTTCTTCGCCGCAGATTCCAAGAAATCAAAAACTTCCTTATTGCCTTTGATGGACTCTGGAAGATCAACATCTGCTCCCCTCTGTCCAACAATCATATGGTCGCAATGAATACTGGCTGGCACAGCAGTGGAAGGCAATTTGCAGGTCATGAATTGCAACAATGCCATTTGTGCCGACGCATCCTGCATAGCAACTCTATCTGGCTTGAGCTTAAGATTTGCATTTCCTCTGATATTAAGTCCATTATCCGTATTTGACAAGAGTGATTCTTCGGGGTTGTCGAGATGGGAATATAGAATCTTTTCCGCGAGGGTCAGGTTTCTTGATGAGCCTAATACTCTTCGAACCTCATGCAGTCGTTTGAGGAGTTTCGGGTAAGGAGGAGTTCGGGATTCAATGTCAGGCTTGTATGTAGAATTGGTTGTATTCACAGTTGCAAGAGTTCGTCCGCTTATCGGTCTTAAAAGGGTTGGGATATTAGTCCTCTGTATAGTGAGTCAATTGTATGAAAATTTGGACATAACTAGAAGCTTACCCTAATAGAGAGACCACTGCTCTTGAGAACCCCGCAGGACCTCATAATTTCGATCTCACCGGTTTGGGGAAGGAAATTGAAGCAATTCACAAAATTGCAATCTGAATTTCTTCAATCTACAATTGCGATATCGCTGTAGTACCTAGGTAGGTTAAGAAATTATTCCTGACATTCGGAATTAAGCCGATTGGTGAGACAGGTGAGGGATGCCGCTTTGACTTCATTTGAATAATGGATGTCACATAAAGTTGCATAACTAAAGCGGCTCTAGGGAGGGGCTAGAACACTTGAGGGCAACCCCACAAGCATTCTATGGACTTCAAGCCAACTCGAAAAGTTTCCTTCCGACCACGTCTATCCTGCAAAAACATCTCAACAATACCATGATTCAAGACTTTGAACTTCCTCCAAGATGTGCCTACTTAGTTTTCTCTTGAAAGTAGATGTTTGTTATATCAAAACCTATAACGATGTGGCATAAGTCCAAGAACATGTGACTTTCAATTTCCATATAGTTCTTCTCTCATCTCCAGGGCTACCATTAATGCACAAGGAGTATGGCATGCAGTGGTAGCAAGGGACTGGTAATGCATGTATATCATTTGCTTGGTTATGTCAATACCCTTTCATGTATTGAATGAACTGAAGTTGTCAATATTAGACAGAGAGTTGGTCATGAGAAAGGCAAAAAGTCATCAAGCATGAACTATTCCTTGGAATGTCATGTTACAGTCTTATCTTTTGCAATTTTCCAAAGCCTCTCAACTTTGGAGATACTGAAAGGAACTGAAAGTTTTCAGTATGGACAGAGAGTCAGTTGCAAATGATCTGAAATTTTCAAATGGAAGGAGATTCAGTCCTGAAGGGACTAGAAGTATCAATGTTGGACAGAAGACCAGTCATGAAGAAGGAAGAAAGTAAATGGATATGCAATACGAACTATTTTCTTGAAATTCATGTATACAGTCCCAACTTTTGAAATACTGAAAGGAACTGAAAGTATGGATGTTAGACAGAGAGTCAGCTGTGAGGGAACTGAAAGTATCAATATTGGAGAAAAGGCCAATCATGATGAAGGAAGAGGGCAAAGAACATCAAACATAAATCATTTCCCTGAATGTCATATTACAATCCCATCTTTTGGAATTTGTCAAAACCTCTCATATAGTGAATTTGAGATGATAGAAAGTCAAGAAGTTTCATTATTTTGGGGTTTAATGATAGGCTTGACTTGTCCATCCTTCGAAGTGAGGGGCTAGGGGCTAGGGGCTCACATTCATTGCTCTTCAGCAAGTGCACTTATGTAAGAATATAAGTTTTTACATGATGAGGTTGATGATTCTGTTTTGGAGTGAGTTTAAGATATCCATTGTCACCACAAGCTTGATAGGTACTAGGTACATGAGTAGGTAGGTAGAGAAAGAGAAGCTTCATAAGAAACCAAAAAGTGTCTTTCGCATCTTTACCATTGGGACAGCATCATAGTAAAAATAATAATAAAAAAGTTGATAATGTTTATAGGAAAGATTATATGTATACTGAAGCACCTAGTAGTTTTCCCATTAATTATCTATAAATTTAACCTTGGAATACCTACTAGGTAGACAGTATATAAAGGGGGAAAATTCAATATAGGATGACCTCGGGAACTCTATGAACTTTCAATTCGACAAATTCCTCGTACCCCGCACAATTCCTCGTCACCTACCCTTTTCCTCCTTTTCCTTCCCGAGGTCTCCTTTGCTCTTTCCTTTCCTTTCCTTTCCTTTTCGTCTCAACTTCACTTCCTCATTCATTAGTTTAGACCAATCATTTCTCTTCATCACGCTTAGCTTACCTGTATACCGACTTTGCTTTCTGCCATGTGAGCAACTCAATTGAGAGAAAATTCAAAATACCTACCTAACCTTACCATCCTCACATCACATCACATCAAAACAAAACAAAACAAAACAAAACAAAAACAAAACAACTTCTTTCAACCTCCTCTCTTCTACCCTCTTTTCCTTACTGTTTTCTATTTTCAAATCAACTCAATTCTTATACTCATATGAGTAATCCTTTCAATTTATTGAGAACTTTATAGTCTCACGTCTCGTACTCAATTCCCGTCTCGTACTCAATTCCCGTCTCGTACTCAATTCCGCGCCTGCGTTTTCTTCTTCTCGTATTCGAGGCTTGCCAGAGGGCAGGCGTCATAAACTCATTGTTAATTAAGGTACGTTTTCACTTTCTTCTAGGGATTTCGATATCACCATCATCAAATTTTCTCTCTTATCATATGCTATACTCTCAACCTGTTTTCGCACGATCCGTCTTGTTATCGGCAGAGTTCTATATTTCTTGCCTTGTGTTTGTTAATTACCGCGTTCTCTCATCTTTTAGATCGAGGCTCGACACGAGCATGTTATCTTCTCTTATCCAACCTACCCCTCTTACATGTAATTCACTTTGATGTAATCTTCGTCTGCTCCGCACATCTTCTTTCGCTTCCACATTTTGCAAAGCACGCTTCTAACACAGCAGCAGTTAATCTTCGGTTCGACGAGGTCTTCATTTCCTCAGTTTTAGTCTCTGGCCAATTCGAACCAGCTTTGGCATTCTCAAGATGGACGAAAACGGCGAAAATGGCCGAGAGCCAACGGAAAGAGAAAGGTCGGCGGCTGAGATGGAGGCACTCCATCAAGCCATGATGGTAAGCTATCACACAATCGCTCGCCCTATTATTATGTTCAGACGCGATCCTTGAACTTTGTAAAATTCTAATCTTGATTTAGGAAGAGCTTGGCATTGGTCGCAAAGATGCCTTGCCGCTCGAGGATAGAGCTGCCAGTGTTTCAATAGTCCCATTGACGTTCACTCATAAACGTGTCGCACCAGAGAACCCTGCATCTGTTTGGCATAGTAAGTTCAGTCCGCAAGAAATTCGACTAAGATCTACTCACTGACTTATCTCATTTAGACCTCAATCTTGACGATGCTGAACCTGGTTCGGAGAATCTTGAAGATATTGCCGGCGGACAATTGTATCGACTCCGAAGAGGGGGTAGTGGACTCAGCAATGGCGGAAGAGGTGGTCACTCGGCTGGTCGTGGTCGAGGCGGTGCTTCTAACAGAGGTGGCCATGCATCTGTGGGTGGTCGCGGAAATTTTGCACCAAGAGGCAGAAATGTTGATCATTCGAGATCTGGGTAGGTCTATATATCAGTTGCTGCCGTAAGCATGAATTGTCCATCTTGAGCTAACAAACCACCAGTCAAAGTCAACCCTATTTCAACGATGCTAGACGAGGTGGCAAATCAGCTGCTAAAGTTGATGCTGGCATTGCTCGTTTACAACGCGAGGCTGAGTCTAGCAGAATGCGTCGAACTGAAGGCCGTTCAGTCAAGATACCTCAATCGGCACCCAAGTCTACAAAACCTTCCATTCCAGCTGCATCTCCTGTAGTAGCACGAGCTGCTCCAGCAGTAGCTCGACCTACCGTTTCGAAGTTCAAGCTTGCCCCACCTTCCACGTTCCTTTCACATAACAAAATCAGCTCTAGCCAAACTACAAAAGTTGCGGCGCCTGTTGTTTCTGCACCGCAGCCATCACCGGCATCCAACCTGGCACCACAAGGTGGTCTTGCGGCTTCACAATGGGCATCGACTCCTGATATCCTTGTCGACACCTCTGAGCCAAGCCATTCTGACCCAGTAGCCACGCCCGTTGCTGTTATGAACACTCCAGAGGCAAATCGTTCTGTTCGATCTGCTACATCAGCTTTTCCTACGACCGCTTCCGATCCGAACCATTCTATTCAATCTACTACTGATGTCACCCCTCTGACTGTGGTAACAAATGGTGTAGCAATTCACCAAACACCAGCCATCATTCGTACTGTAGTAGATGAGAGACCTGTCAAGGTTAGAAAGAATAACAGTACGGCGATCAAGCAAGGATTTTTGAGGCTTATCAAATTTGATGAAAAATCCCCTTTGACTCTCGAACTTCAAATTGAGAATGTTATTCATTTTAGCGAATTGCTGACGGATACCGCGACACTCAAGGCTGATGCGAATATTGTCACATATCGGGCTGATCCTACGACTGAACAAACACCCACCTGGAAGTTCGTATTTCAGCTACCAGGTCCAGCCAAGAGTTTTGTTAATTACCATTTTTTCAAACTTTCTGAGTTGCGACGTAATGGTGGCTCATGTCAGTCTTCAGAACAGGGAAGTAACACGGCAATAATTCCTCCATCTCCAGTTCCATCATCCCCTGTCCCATTGTCGGCCATATCCAGTTCAACAAATACTCCATCACGTAATGATGTATCGTATTTTACAAATAGAATCAGCAGTTCTACATTTGCTGATCTGGCTGAGCTTAGCGGTCAAGAAACTCTTTTCTCACTCAACGAAGAGGAAGCTGCGGCTGAGGACAACCAACCTGCTACATATTCGTCTCTCCAAGACCTCTTGAGCTTAATTGAAGGAGAGATTGTCGAGGGTACACTCCAGGTTCTAAATGCAAATCACGGCGGTTCTTTTTTTGATCACGTTTCTCAGCTGGCAAAAGGAGTAGGGCTTGAAAACGACGCATACTTCATGAAACATGCCAAGAATGTTTTCATTGGGGGACTATCATCTTCTCGTTATTCAACTTCGAAGCCCATATTGTCGGTCACGGAAGAACTTGTTGCAGATTTTCTTAAAGGGTCTGAAACTTTACAACGATTCCCTCAGGAGTTTATTGACACTTACATCAGAGAAATTTCCAAGAAGATTCTCGACCAAGCCCAGAATCCTCAGAGTGCTAATCAGTCGGAGGATTTCCGCTCTGTTGATAGCTTCAATACGGTAGAGGCTAGCAAACTGGTCGATATGTCTGCAAATGTCGAGGTTGTCAAGCCTGCTGAACCTGTCAAGTGTGTTGCTGAAGCTGCCATACCCGTTGAAGTCGCCAAAACAGTTGAAGTCGTTAAGCATGTTGGAGCTGTCGAGTCCACCGAAACTGTCAAGCATGCTACATTAATCAAATGTGCTGGCGCTTCTGACGTTATCCCCAAACAAAAACGAATAACCTATTCAATTGAAGAAATGATGAATATGCGACCAGGTGCCACATGCACTAGAAGCGTGCTTGATGCACGAGATTCTCTTCAAAAGTACCTCCCTGGCCACAAACTGCAGTACAAGGACTCACGGAAAGCTACTGCTGCAAAAATCAAACCCTCTGAATGGAAGACTAGATTTGCTGCTACAGCTAGCAATGATGAAGCCCCACGCGGCATCCAAAAAGACAATACCCTTGAAGAGCAGACACCAGGACAAATCAGTCTCGCACCGGCCTCACTGTCTGTTGGGAGCACTAATCACGCTCCATCAGAAGGTATCGATCGTCAAGATCCTTTTGACAAAGAACATGGCACATCATTCCCCAAGCTGTCCCCTGCAGAATGGAAAAATAGGTTCGGTACTACTCCGAGAAATGATGCGTCGTTAAAAGTCACCAAAGTCAAGAAGGAAGTCTCTACCACCGGCAAAGATGAAAGAATTGAAAATGGTGTACTTGAATCTATATCCGCCGAAAATAGTGTCAAAAACCCATCAGCTGTTACCCGTCATCAGAGTTTGTGTGACAACTCTAGCAGTGCATCCCTCATTGCTCCCCAGGCTCCGACTCGTAATGTCCTAAAGGATTTTAATTCTGCTGCGGAGGGCCAGGTAGGGGCCAAGATGGTGTCTGGAAATGATGCTAGTCCTCCAGTACTTCCATCAAATAGAGGTCTGAGCACTTCTAGATACGCTACTCCTGACGTAGTCAATCAAGCAGCTGTTCTTCGTGCTTCGTCGAATTATAAACATCCTCTACGCCAGGTCGTCAGTAGACAAGACTCATCCAACAGATCAAGTGGCTCGTCAACGCAATCAAGATCAACACAAGTGCATGATACGGTCTTGTGGGAAACACTTCTGTCATCTAAGCAAAAGCAACCTTCCATCAAGGTCGAAAGCCCCGCCCTCAAGAACGAGCCAAATGATTTTGCTTTCACTCCCGAACTCGATAAGTCCATTCCTATGACAGTTTCTCGCAGTTTTGTTCCAGAGTCAAGCCCTACGGTTCCACCAACTCGAGCATTATCTATAGTCGACACTGGATCCAACTCTAAACAGGTTTTTGAATTTAATGACAAGAAGCAGGCACAAGCTCCCACTGCTGCATTAGAAACTGCAGAATGGTCTACTGTCAACAGATCTGGAAACCACATGGCTAAAACTGTCGACCCCCAAGAGGTTAATCCAGTTGCACTCGACAACGTCACAGAAAAGGAGAAGACCGTACCCAAACTCGTATTTCAACTTCCATCCAGAAGTAGACACATTGCAACCAATTCAGATATCGACAGACTTGCTCAGGTTTTGAGTAATTTGGACGTCAAGACTGAAAAGGAAAATGATGTAGTAGCGAAGGTTCTTCCGGTTCCAGAGCGTAGTACCAGCCCCACTATTGAAGAAATCCTCGAAAAGAAGCGTGCGAGTGGACTGGCAACATCAAAATGGGCAAGTCCTCAAGCTCCTGTTTTCAAACCCTTGTCTCGTACTCCACAAACAACTCCGGCGGGCTACAATCAACCAAGTTTAAATATGCCGCAACATGATAGAGTTTTCTCTCCTCAGAATGGATATAACCCTGCCATGCAAGCACAATCACCATATGGAGACTTCTCTCGACATCGTAATCAGTATCCCCCTGTTCTTTCAACCATTCTAGTCGAAGATCCATCCACAGGTAATGTTTCGGAATTGACTGGTATTTCAGTGGGAACACATTTTCCAGTTGTTGCTCATACGCCACCTGCTTATGTAGCACATTCTCCCCACACCCCAGGTGGTTTCACGTCAGCTGGTCCAGTTTCGTTTCCTGCTAGACCCACGATGTTCGATAAGAGTTTTTCCGATAGTGACAGCGAAGAAGTTTTGAAGGCAACTGCACCAGTTTTCACTCCTTCACGCCAGAGAGACGGCAGTGCTATGAATCGACCGGCATTATCACCTGTCCGTAATCGCCAGAACTCACAACAGGAAGCCATTCAAGCTAGACTCAATAAGAGCTTGGCAGAGCCACGAATGTAGGGCTTAGATGGTGAGGTGAAGGTATGCGAGCTATGGAAGGACTTTAATGAAGAGATCAGAAAATGAAGAAGTTTATTTGAGAAAGCGAAGGTTATTGAGTGGTTGCAGCTTCGATCAGATATTGGGCGGTAAAGCAGATATCCATGATCATCAAATGTAATAAATCTCTCCAAAAAGACTAGATACAATAGTGACGGGTACCGGCTTTTTGTCGGTCATTCTATAGGTTTCTCAAGATATATAGAATAGCCAGATATATCAACCAGACTTCTATTGCAACTTGATTACGAACCGATTTTGAGATGTGAAATGTATACTTCCACATGTCTCCCTTTCTCCCTCATCATTACAGTAAACTATTTAACTGCACGAACTATAATTTACAGGTACGGCTTGTTCATCTTCGATGCTCAACAAGTATATGATCATTGGGTAAATCTAACAATGACATGGAAACAGCGAAAGGGTATGGTATGATAAGATAAAGTATAATAAAAGATTTACCAATCCTCAGGTTTGTTGTATTGTGTTCTGGGGTAAAATCATGGAACCTGACTACAAGCTCTGGAGTTTACGGGCTTTGGTTTATAGATGGTGGTATTTTGATGTGCATGGAGTTGGTGGGATAGTCGTTGTACTACCAGTGTACGGATGGAATTCACGCTTGAGGGAAGAGAAGAGATGAGATGAGGGGGTTGGTGCTTGGGGCTGGGCTGGGATGGGTTGATGAGGTGAGATGAGTTGTCCGAGGTATAAAGTGGAGTCTGGGGGAGGAGGCAATGGGGCAATGAGGCAATGAGGCAGGGGAGGTGATGGGAAGGTCTACTTTACGAAAGTTACGAGGTAAAGACTGAGTTTAAGACCCGGCCATACCACTGTTCCAGACATTATTCTGGGTATCATGTTCGTGATTTGGGATATGTATGGAGATGCTAATGCATTGCTTATATCTCGTCCCATACTCTTCGCTCCCGAAAGGTTTTCGTTTCCTGGAATCGTGGAAGCTCCTCTTCATTATGGGAAACTGGTTCTGGTGGTTCTACTTGACATTCGCTTTTCGAGTTGAAGGCTTGCAGGTTGTGGTAGAGGTTGTGGTGGAGGTTGTGGTAGAGGTTGTGTGCGAGGGACCAAAAAATGGGATGGTTTTGTGAATTTCAAACTTGAATCTTGATTAGATCAGGGTTCCACAATGATTTTTTGGTGTTTCGATGAGTGGCATGAGTGTCTGCGTTTGATGAGAAAACAAGAAAGGTGGGTTTGTAAGTTGGTCTGAAATTTAGTTTGTTTTGTATGACCTTCGAATCGTTTTCAGCGGCTTTTATTGTTAGGAAGCTTATTTCAATGATATTCCTTAGCATGTATGTACAAATCAACCTTCATAGGGACTATTGTTCGCTCCGGACAGTGAATACGAGCCCAATGCGTTTTCCGGGTATTTCTCCTTTGATACTGGATCTAAAAATTGCCCACATATACGATTGTGGAATCCATTTCGGGTTCCCTTCGTACCTACCTAGACAAACTTATGCATTGAAAAAGAAATCAGCTATAGCTTACCATATTCTTCGATACGCCTGGACCAATCATACTCAACAGCTTTACTCTCAAACATCACAACCACTTGACTTGAAGTGTCTAGTAGGTGGTATCGCCCCGTATCGCTCTGAGCCAATATCGATCAAAGTCCACAGTCTTGCCGTGGTTACACCAGTGCGGAGATATCTGCATGCAGGGCCACCATGCATCTCGGATGCTTTTCCTCCACACTCCATCCCATCATCATCCAATGCAAAACCCGTCGCCCAAAGGAACACGCCATTAACGATCACAACAATGGTATTTCGACTTGCATATGCAAGACATCCTTCGCCGCGGAACGTTGCATCGATGGTGCTTTTTGACATATATTTACCAACTTTTAGGCTTCTCGTCACCAACTATTTGGATAGATCTTTTGGACAGCGTTAGACTCTTGATCGTTCTGAGGCTGGATGCTTATTTTGCTGATGGCATTGGCATGCCTTGTTGAATGAGCCTAGCTTTATATTTCTCCTTGGAGTTCAAAACATCTGATACTTTGTACTCGGTACTTTTGAAGTTGGTAGGGTTTGGACCGGGTTGGGGATGTCACGCATTGAAAGGATGGTCTGATTTATCTCCTCGAAACGAATCAAATCAAGATACTTGATGGTATAAGGTATAATCATGAGTTTCCAATCATTCAATATGGATCGCATCAAGGACATTCTCAATTCATTCTCACCCTCCAAAGACATTCTCTTGAACGCTCAAGCGGTGAGCAGAATACTTAGTGGAAGATATGAACCAGTCGTTCCTCCAAATTTCTGGCACACCCTTGCAACGTTGATGAAGTATCGATATGCTGTGGATATTAAAGAGAAGGAGAATCAATCAAAGTTAAAAATCATGATTTAATTCTCAAGGTGCTTTGTGAAACTTGATTTTCTGTCAGTCAATATGCATGTATGCGAAGAAGGCGAATGGTGTTCTGATGAATTTATCGCTCAAGCAATATCAATGTCTCACAGCAACATTCGGTCGATGACTCTCCTTCAGGAAACACTTAAAAGGAAGATTAATTCTATCTATGGAATGCTTCTTTTTCTAAATCACACAGTTCACTCTCATTCACTTCTTCTTCTATACCTTAACTCAAATCACGTTAGTCCTCATCGATTCAATCTCGACACTCAAGATGCATCTCGCTTCCACATTCTTCTGGGCCGCTGCCTTAGTGGCTCCTGTTCTTTCTCAGGTAAAGATCTTTTCAGATATATTGTATACGCAATCAAACAGCAGTTCTAACACTGAAATTATCAGATTGATCTCAAAACCGCTAAAACCTACGGCTGCCTAGCATCATCCGGAATTACCAACACCGGGTTCACTGTCATCACTGGCGACATCGGCACTACAGGGTCCACTATCACTGGCTTTCCCCCCGGCTTATACACGGGTACCAGCCAGACTGGCACGAGCGCTGTCACCCAAGCAAGAGCCGATGCCGCCGCAGCATACGATACAGCCCAAGGACTACTCGGCGGGGTGGATTCCACCGACAATTCCGCACTCGGTGGACGAACCCTTCTACCAGGTATCTATACCTATCATAGTGGTGCATCCCTCAATGGGATCTTGACACTAAACGCCGCGGGAAATTCTTCCGCAATTTTCGTTTTCCAAATCGCTAGCACTTTGCTCGTGGCTTCGAGTTCTTCAATGGTTCTCATCAATGGTGCAAATGCTTGTAACATTTATTGGGCTGTGGGTAGGTTATCTATCTTCTTCTAATCCCATTTCTCTTTTCTTTTAAATACATCGCTAACATTCCTTCTTTTTTTCTCTGCTCTTCAGGAAGTTCAGCAACCCTCGGCACGAATAGTGCATTCGCCGGTAAAATTCTCGCTTATGCATCCATCAGCCTCACAACCGGCGCTTCTAATCAAGGGGGCCTCTATGCAGGAGCCGCTATCACCCTACAAAGTAATGATGTGGTGGTGAAAAGTTGTTAAGGATGCAAATCTTGAGTAGACGTCTGCATATGAATTTGTCAATTGATCAGATTGATTAGATGGAAACTTCAATTGATTGTTTACTAGTATTATGTGGACTGAAATGGAGCGAGAGCATGAGGAAAGGGGTGATAGGTTTATTATCTGGAAGTGTTATGGTGGATATCTTTTCAAAAACGTGTCTTGATCAATGTTTCAAATGAAAATATAATATTTTGGTCCAAAAGGCTCTATGTCTGCAATTGACCGGTTGACATGAGACTTTGACTGGACTTGACCAAATTAACTGTACAATTTGAACTAATGGTCATCTCATATTCCTAAGATTATTGCTTCCTTGGTTATAAGATTAACGTCTACTACTGCAACGAATTCAACCAAAACCTCTTCTGTAAATATCTTTTCTATTAGAGGTTTCTAGGTGCAATTAATTTCTTGTATATGTATAATTAGGAATCGAACTAATATGGTTTCTTTTTCCCTTTTTAGATTTCGTCTAAATCTATCCAAATCACGCTTATTAATACTGTAGATGTATTCGAGCTTATAGTGTTTTTCGTTGGGTACGTACTAGGGGGGTGATAGTGTGTTACTTGAGACGGGGCTAAGCTGAGGGAGGCCCAATGCTATTTACAGCGACTCGCAGAGTTGGAAATTGCCGCATTTACGGGATCTTGCAGAAGGAAGTTTCTGATGAGGCGCTTCACTGAGCTCAGCTCACCTGGGCACTTGATACCAATAAAGAGACATATCGCGGCAATCTGCGTTCACACCGTGACACTGGAGTGACTGCATAGCCTTCCCAAAGTTTTCCTAGCAAATTGGACATTAATTTCACTCAGTTCAGCTAGTGATTACATCCAATACAGAGAAATCTCGCGGCAATCTGCATTTATATTCACATGATGATGTGACACCGCGGTGACTGCACAGCCTTCGCAAGGCTTTTTATTCAGGCAGACTAGGAGAGTTAGATGCACGAATTTGCTTTTTTATCATGGTGTGTAGTGCAGCAAATCCTCTTTCTGGACCTCTTTCGCACGCATGCGATCTTGAAATCAATAATTGAAATATTCTCCGAGACTTTCACTTAATAGAGGCTGTCGAGCGATATACGCCGAGTGAAATCATATTTTAGCAAACGGGTGAGAGCTACAGCGAAGATAAAATTGCATCGAAGAAATTATAGCTAACTCGAAGGTAACAGACCAATAGTCCAGTGCAGTGCACCTCTCAATCTCATTCCAAATTCAGTCCTATAATCTTCGAGCAACCGTCCATCTATCAATTCAAGCTCCCAATCCACTCCTCATTGCAGTCAAATTCATTCCTTATCCCTTGCCCCCCCTACTCCCCATTCTCATTCTCGTTCTCGTTCTCATTACCATCCTCATCTTCGTCCTCATCCTCGTCGCCATCCTCATTCTCATTGGCCTCATCTTCATTTGCATCTCCATCCTCTCCCACACGAGATGTCTCTGTTGGCAATTCATGTCCAGTCATCTTCATCATAGCAGCTATCATCTCTTCTCTCAAATATCGGCCCGGCGTTCCCCAATACTCGTCAAACCGCGCCCTCTCTTCTTGTATTCTAGCTACGTTTCTTTTCATTTGGGCGGCTGTATGAATACACACCATCCAATGATAGTACAAGTAACGCTTTCTTGGTCTATTCTGGTTTAAAAAAACCAGTTTCTGACCATGAAGGGGTGCAAATGTTGTAGCCATAAAGTTGTGATCCTGGTTGAGCAGGTGCTTGTCCATTATTCTGATCTCCCATGCATCTTTTTCATGGAGACATGGTACTATTGCTATTTGGCACCTATCGAAATGCTTTTCAAATTGAAACTCCATCATCAGGGCGTTGCGCGGCGAATAAAGTTCTTTGGCAGCTTCTTCTCCAAATATATGTTTGAATGGCAGTTGCCTCAATCTGGTAGGCATAATGTGACCCGCGGTTCGCTGCTTCGAGGGACCCCATGTGCTGGTGGCAACACACCAGCACTCGTTCGCGCCATCTCTGATTCTTTCGACCCCGTAGTATTTGATTGTATTGGCTCTAAAAGCCGATTGCTCGCTACTAGATCTTTCTTGCTTGGTGTACAGTTGTAGAACCAACTCAACTTGCGCTCTACCTGCTAGCCCTAATGGACTATCATTTTGGCGGGGTTTCGGGATTGCATCTTTTTGGTTTCTAGAGAATGCCTTTGCTATCATGTCTAGATAGGCGATCTTCCTTCGGTGCCAGTTTCTTCGACGATTTTGCACCTCTTCAATTGGTGTATCGGGCGGGGTGTTTCTTTCTATGTCCTCCTCCTCCTCGTTCATCTCTCTCAGACACAATCTCAAACCCTCCACATCCTTTGGCAATTCAATGTCGTTATCGGAACAATTCTTTCTTTTTCGTTTGTTGTCTTCTTTTGTGCGATAGACCATCGTGGTTTTACCTGGAGAAGACATGGTTCAAGTGTTGACCTCTTTTGATGTCTACCAGTAAAGGAATATGTAATTGAACTTGAGAAAATGCAGTGAATTATATGTTGTGCGCAACTTTCTGGGTTTACAGACGTCATAATGATTTAACGCACTAATCGATACTAAAATGTACTAATCAATACTACCTACTATGCACTAATCCATACTACTATGCACCAACAGATACCGACACGTACTCATCGGTATCAATATGTACTAATTCGCGCGAACTAACCTACCTATAGAAGTAAAATAGCAGGAAAATCCTGCTATAGGAGCAGGAAGGCGGACGTGTTTTGCTAGTGTGTCGCGTATTGAGATTGAGAATGCAACGAGATCAGGATTGAAATTGTATTAAAATAGTATAGAATACTAAAAGTAGCAGTAGAATCTGCTTTTTGTTATATACATTTTTAGTCTTTCTAGTTTTTTTAGGCCTTTCGGTTTTTCCAATTAGTTGATATACATATCATTATATCATTGTCACTAAAATTGAAGATATACTATTAAAAAGGTATTAAAATAAAAAGAAAGGAATGAAATAGAGGGGAAAGCAAATAAAAAAAGCAAAAAAACCTACTTAATATCATTTACTTTCGAAATCACTTAAAACTACTTACCTTCGAAATCATATATCATTTATCTTTGGAAAGTTGAAGAGTTGAAGAGTTAAAGAGTTAAAGAGAAAGTGGAAGTGAAAAAATAAAGAAAAGCTCCTCGATTATTCGAAAAGGGGCTAGTTCTTAGTTTTTTGCCTAATTACTACGTTCTTTAGTACAATTGCCACTCCGATATCGACAAAATCTCAAATCTTAATTTTGTTTTTCGATTTAGTATATTTTAGTATATTTTAGTACCTAAAGCAGGATATTCCTGTTATTTCACCTCCGTAAGGGTATACAAGGGGATTATTACATAATGGCTATAAAGGCGGATTTGGTAGTAGCTGGAAAAGAGGCCCACGGACGTTTCACAGAGGTCTTTAGGTTTTAAATTTCAAGTGCAAAATGGGTTGTTCGGAAAGCGTCTTCGAATTTCGAGGGTTGGAATTCAGTTTGTCAGTTGTGCGATGACTATTTGAGGCATTTTCGATGTGTACGACGCTGAGTTGTGAAATGTAACTGTGCTCGGCTAAATTAATAAAGACGCATCACCAAAAAAATTGAAATATTAATAAAATTGATTGAAATTCAAACATAGCATTCTTTAAGTAATTTATATACTATATATTGTAGGAAAGCACATGTTTTCAATGTACTTAAAATAGCTTAGTTTACTGTTACGTAACTATAGGTTTAATTGATATAAGCTTTTTGAAATCTTAAACTTATACTTATCAATTAATCGAACTGTTATTGTTTATTTGATTTACTTTATAAAGTTTTTTTTAAAATTTGATTAAAATTCTGCTAAAATACAGATTATTTAATAGAATCCACATTATAATAGCTAAACTTAAATGTAGAATAATTAGCAGAAAAAGAAGAATTATTTAATAGAAAAAAGCGGAATTTAATTATCAAACCAGCCCTTAATCTAGAAAAGAATAACCTAGTAAAACAGGTTGGCTAGTATAATACTTTAGTCCTACGTTAGTACGCTTGAGGTGTATAACACGTATTTCCAACAAAAATATAAGAAAAAGTAGAAAAAGCGATAAAAGCGATTTAAGGCTGACCTACTACCTGGCCGATCGTACTACTTACGTCAAGTCTAGTCATTCATGGAGTCGTGAATCTTACTACTAGAAAGTTGTATTGTCATTTATTTAATTACTACCTATCTGTATTCCCCAGACCTAGTCCAGTCCCCAGATAGTTCTGGAATAAGATACGAGCAGTTGAAGCTCCTATAACTAATAATATCATATTATTGCTCATCCCGTAACCAACCTCTCCTCATCACCTATCCACCCCCTATCACTTCTTACTCTTCTTATTCTTCTTGGAAACCCAAGCCCCACCATTTGTTTCCTTGCGGCGCCACCCTTCTTTATCTTCCCTGTGATGATGTCTCCTCCTACCCTCCCTATGTTCCGCTCCATGTCCAGCCTCGTCCTCACTCTCATAATCTGCCCTATTATCCCTTCCATGCCCTCTCCCGTGATCCCTCCCATGACCTCTCTCGTGGCCCCTCTCATGAACCCTCCCATGCTCTCTTCTTTGATCCCTCCCATGCTCTATCTCCGGCACCGTCAAGGGCTCAGCCTCCACAGCCGACCTCGCTATACCCATATTTGCACCAACTCCCCGCTGCGACTCCCGTAGACTTGTGCCTGGCGTAGGATGTTGGACTTGGATATCAGGAATCTCTGGTCTCCGCCTATCTTCACCTTCCATCGACAATGAGCGCCATCTGCCAAACTCAGGTATTGGTGAGTGAACATTGGTTCTTGCTCTATCACTGGGCAGAGATCCCATTCTGAAATTATTCCTCATGGTCGCAAAGCGTTCCTCACTCTCCCTATCTCTCTCACTCATTCTTTCCCAAAACCTACCATGTTCCTCCCAGATACCCAATCTCGGATCTGATCCCCTTCTCCGATCTTGTCTTCCCAAACCCGGAATTCCAATCCTGGGCGTAGTCCTCGGCTGACTTGGCTCCTGCGCATGATTGTCTTCAATCCCTACAGTATCCGGATACATACTCCGAGAAGTAAGAGGTGTAGGACCTGCCATTCTTGTATGCCCACGCCTGATGGTATCTTTGATTGCGTTATGAATAGCGCGGTTCTGGATATCATTCTGGTTATTGTACCCGATGAGATGGTAATTATCGGGGGTCACGGGGTAAGGGGGTGACTCAGATGAGAGTGGGATGTTGTTATCTTGGGCATTGTTATTCCGAGCGCTAGAAGATACTGAATTCCCCCGCATTATTGGATTAGCTGATTGGGTAGGGGGGTAGGGGGGCGAATTGATATTTCCGGGCCAGTCGTTGTTGGGAGTGAAATCTTCGGTTTGGGGTGCAGGTATGAGGGGTACGCCAGTAGGGTTGCTGGCAGGTGCAGTGGCGGTTCTAGGGGAAGGACTTGGACGTCTGATGGGACTGAAGGGAATTTTTGGTGGTACTTGAGGAGGTAGTCGTTGGTTCGCCTCTTGGTTTGCTTTGTGGCTATTTCTGAGATTCCTGTCTCTTCGTTCTCGGATAACTTCCTCTTCATTTTGACGTCGAATCTTTGATCGTTCGGCTTCATCATGGTGTAATGACGAATCGTCAATTTCATCTTCTACCGTTGGCTGCAATTTGGAACGCGACGAAGGTACGGGCTTCCTTGTGGGAACAACGTAAGGCGAAGTGGATGGTCTAGAATTTAGATAGCCACTAGAGTCTGGAGCAGATGAAAAATATGCTGTAGACTCTTTGTGAGTACCAAGAGCCATTTCATTCTGTGCAATGGCATCTCGCACCGGATCAAAGCCTAACCGAGGTATTGGCAAGGGTCTACTAGAATGTGAGGAGCCTTGCTGATCTGTTTGCCGAATGCCACTGCTTTGATGTGCATTTCCACTGGAAGGATTTCTTGCCTGAGAGGAGTATGGCTGGACAGCAGTAAATGCATCAGCATTCCTTGGACTTCCCACCTGCGAATTTTCGCCATTTCTATACGGTGGTATATAATTCTCCCGACTTGGACTTGCAGGAGGAATATGCTCACCCCATGGTCTTATGATTCCTCCCAAATTGGAATTTGGGTACTGAGAATTATCTCTTGGACTCCTAGCCGCCCGAGGCGAAGCCTGTCCTGGCAAATGTTCCTGTCCTGGCTCCACGGTCCCTTCATTCTGCCATGTAGGTCTCGCGTATCCATCTATCGCCCCATAACTAGGTGTTGCGCTAGTTCTAGATGGACCTGCGGCACCGGACATAAAGCTAGTCTCAGGAGCAGAAGTACCATTAATATCAGACCCAGCGGGGCGGAATGGAGGGCTGAAGGAAGGAGAAAAATCTGTAGGGGGATCATATTTGCCCTTCTCGCGGTATCTTCTTGGTTCGTTGGTATCGAAGTATTCATCTTCACTGTCACTTTCAAGTCCCATTTCCCGAGCAGCTCGATGTTGCTTCATACTAAATGAAACTTTAGTGGATGTTTTAGTTGGACTCGAAGAAAATTGTTGATGAATGCTCGATTATCCACCTAGAAACAAGAGAAGATTAGGGATTTCAGATACATACCTGCTTTCAGCAGAGTCTTCTTCATTCCTTTTTTCCTTAGCCTTATTAAAAGCTTTTGAATCTCCTCCAAGCCAACGTAGACCCGCATCGATGGCGCCATGAAAGTAATCAGCAGGCATTTTGTAATGTTAATGAGTAATTATATCAAAAGAAGTTTGGATGATGGCAGTTGAGGTTAACAGTCTTGGATGCAAAGAAAATGAACGTTATTTGGAATGTAGAGTATTGAAACTTTGTCATTAGTTTTAGTAGAAGATGGATAGAGAGTTGAAGATTTTAAGTATTCTGTATCTGCTGTACCTGGCAAGGTAGCGCGTTATTAAGGTCTAAACATTCTAATTTCTAGTACCTAGTGATTGGTAGCATAGCCGAAGTATACCGACGTTTCGATAAATCCTGCACTAGTCTCTTTTAATTGACCTTTTCGATTCTCCCTTCATGGTTATTCTGTATTAGTTAAATTCAGAATTAGGCAACCAACATAGGTCATTGACTAATGCACTGAGCTACTGTATTAACTATTTAACCAATAAGTAGTATAGATGAAAGTAATCGCAGATAGACTGAAGTATATATTGAAGTATTCACAAATAGACCCATATATGTATATTAACTATTACCTACTCTGGCTATATTGACTCATCTTCGCCTTACCTATAAGTAAATACAATCATATTAACGTCACTACGTCCATATTCACTATTATTCTAACCATCCACAACTAAATGAGCAGTATGAACTGATTGGGTACTTATTTAGAATCTAAAAGGAAAGATTCACTCGGAGATGTCCTGAAAAGCTAGTAGTTATATGCATAGATTAAAGTGGTACTAGCCCTATTATTCTACGAATCGCCCGTGAGCGAGGGGCAGTATGAGTGTACACTTTTCCGTTAGTCTGTTAATCACTCTTCTTCCTATTGCCTTTCTACATATTAATACAGCCTCTTCTGTTTGCTAGCTTTAGCAAGTGAAATAATGAAATTTGATGGGTGAGGTTGATATTGACAATGTAATGCCAAGGTTCCTTCACCCTTTAGACCTTCGGTTACACAAACGATATAATTCAACTTTTAATTTCATATAACATTACTTTCTATATTTCGAATACACAGGCAGAACTCATACATTCATAACACATCATCTCATCTCCGTAGATGAGTAAGCCCATTTTTCCTAACCCCATCCCAATCCGCCCCGCCGTCCAAATTTTGCATCCCAAGTCATCAATCCCTCGCATCCCAAACCAACTCTACATCTCCCTTCCTTTCCCCCCTCATGATCGCACCTCCATCATTACACCTAGCAACCGCACTCCGCAAATCAGCCCCAATACCCTTGGGTCCACTCGCAATGACTCTCGTTCGATATCCATTTCCTGCTCTTTCTTGCATGAACCCCGTCACCATCTTGTTTATATCCGGATGGCAGCATTTACAACCCCCCAGATACGACATTCGGAAGGCTTCAGAGCTTCCTCCTGATCCTAAACTCAATGCTGAATTAGTCAACACTTTTTCGTCCCGCTCCATCACTGTTTTCTCATCGTTCACCATGGCTTCCTCCGTTTTTCCTTCGGCCGGTGTCTCTTCTTCTTGTGTGACATAAATATGAACATGGAGATTTGATCCAGAATCATTTACCCGACGTTTGATCTCTTCCAGCTCCTCCGCAATCCACTTTAAACAGGAACTCCGCCTCACTATCCAAACAAAATCGATCGCTCGCCCTTCGTATATCGTTGCGTCCCTAGCAGTAGCAGCCAAAACGAGAGGCAGCGTTAATGAAATACCCGTTCCACCGGCTATAGCTAGGATATTGGTTGGTTCTTCTTTCGGGTCTAGAAGAGGTTGTCCGTACGGGCCACTGAGAATTACCGGTGTTGTGAGTTCATTATTCAAAGCCAATTTCTTCAGGTTTCCTGTTTCACCTGAGCGACATCGGATGATGTATGTGTGGTGGTTTGAGGGTAGGGATGCCACGGTTAAGGGGTGAGATTGCCAGATACTGAGGGAGGGGAAGCAGAGAAAGAAATGTTGACCGAGGGCCCATGGGGCGTATTTATGATCAAATTCTAGGCGGATGGCACCACCGTCTTTGTCGTCGAAATATTGAAGGGTCGATTGTGCTGGGTGAAAACCGAGACCTGTTTTGTTAGTCAATTGATCTGATTTAGTGGAGAATAGATTAAGAACTCACCTGCGTTACCGCTAGCATCAAAATATCCAAGATGTATTGACAAAGTCCTGAGAATCCTCACACCTCGATCAATAAAGAACAGCCCCAGAGAAGCAATCATCCAACATTTTAGTTGCTGCCAATGGCCCCAACATGCACCGATGTACAAGCAAGCGACCACATAATGAGTTTTCCTGAAGAATTCATATCCTGTCCACTGGATAACCCTTCGAATACTAAAGACATACAAAAAGCAGAGAAATAGTAATGCAATGCAACCCCATATGATATATGTCTCTTTCATCAAACGTTGGTACTCCGTAGGTTGTGGTTGGTATAATCTTCCTTCGATTAGCGTCCAGCCAAAGGTATGTATAGCTGCTTGAATAAATATAATACGACCAAGCCAGCGGTGTAAAAAGTTGAACGATTGATATGGAATTCCGGTAGCAAGACTAAGAGCTGATTCACGAGTGCTAAGGAGTACAGTGAAGGGCGTTAACGCATAAGCAAGTGCTCCTACACGATCAGAGAAGCCGCCAAGGCCACTACGGGTGTTATGAAAAGTTGTCTTCTTGACTGGAGTTATCCATATTTTGTAGACATTTCCAACGAAACTATTGCATATTAGTAAGTACCTTTAAAAAGGACGCAAAACTTACGTGAAGATGAGTAAATAGCCGAGCAATATCGCTAGTATCAATAGTTGCAACCTGGTAACATGTCCGAAGAATTTTACGAAACTCTCTGGAAGGAGATATCTTCGGAGAGTAGCTGTTGTTCCTCGCCATGCACGATAGTACCAGGATGATCTGCCCTCGCTATTTTGAATTTCGGAGTCGCTAGCTTTGGTGGTGGTTCGCCCTGCGGGTTTTATGAAACGAAGAGTTGTGAGTATAACAAGAATGCCGCCGATGACCGCCCATAAAATGAAAGTGTAGAGCATCGATACATCGTGCGTATGCTACGGATAGTCAGTCTTAAGATAACGGTTGTACGCAACGCGGGGGAAGATCGTGGAAGCGAATTTGTGACATAGGAGGCAATTGCATAGAAGCGAGGAAGCCTAGGGGTACGACTTACATAGACAGCATCCAAATATTCACATGAGCCAGCATCATTCGTACATGGCAACACACGATCAGCATATCCCCAATGTGGCTCCAGCCTTGATGTATTATCCGCCATTTGGATATGGCGAGCCTCGATAACCTCCATGATGCCTTTAATGTAGTGGTATGACAAACAAAAAGTAGGTTCACCAATAATCAAATAATGTCAACAGTAAAGAATGTGAATTAGAAAATAGGAAAGCTTCAATTATCAACCCATTGCCAAGGCATGAACCAATCACATATGAGCAAGTTTGAGCTCAACCACTACTGAACTAACTCAAATCACCATCACCATATAGCTGGCATGTGCAGTTTATGAAGTCCAGATGAAACTTTCATCGGAGACACGGCCCCCCACAATATTCATCATGGGTTGTAACTACCAATGAAAGATGTGTGTGTGGAAACCGTGAGAGGAGAACGGAGAGCGTGCCAAGAGATAAAAATCCACTATCATCGGTAGTATATATGACAAACTCGCGCAAATGCGCTCAAATTTACCATGGATTAAGGCAACTTGCTTTATACCTTGAAAACTATAAAACTCGCGTTATCAAATATTGACAAGCTGCAAAGATTTAGAAGATGATTTAGCCCCCGAACCTAGAGACTCTAGACTCTAGACTCTAGACTCTAGACTCTAGAGCGATAACAATCCCTCGGGCCTCAGAAAATAAACCCACGAGATTTTGCACGCGCTTGTAGTCCCAGTTCTCTACCGCGCTTGGTCTCCGCGCCGCCTACCATTTTGCTCAACAAGTTGTATTATCGATGTGGCTTGAAAGTCTCCAGGCGGCAAAACTACTTCCACTACTCAAGGAAACCGAAATATTTTGCCTGTTCATCTTTGACGCCGACATTGGGCCGTTGGGCTATAGAACTTCGGAGATTCTGGACCAAATTTTTAGATGTTTTGCGTTACAGGGCTTGTGATCGGCAAGTTTTAGCGTGATCCAAAAGCAGGTAGGTAGTTCGCTGTGTTTTTGGCACGTGACACGCACCAGAGAGCTTCTTATGTATCAACTAACATGTCGGGGTAATATCTCAAATGAATCTTATCATGACATACGAGATATATGCATTTAATGACTTCATTGATCCATCTATCTTTCCAATGCCGTCAATAGGTACAATGCTAAAGAACACCCATCGAATTGGGTCGTGATTATGGCCAGCGTTTGCTCCTCATCGCCACACGTTTCATCCAATATCCAACATCCAACATTATGAACGACCAGATTATGACCTCGACCCAGAGCGGACCTCTTCAGCCTCATTTCAATAATGTTGATAATATCTACATCTTACGAGAAGTTTCTTGTGAAGATATTTGATTATGGTGCTTGAGCTTATCTTGTACATCATTCTGTATTCAAGACGAGGACGACCAAACTTCTGAGTACTTAGAACCATCAATATGGGTTGTGTGTCCAGTAAATTTGATGAGGAGACTGAGGAGAAATACATTCGTTCTATAACTTCTCGAGATTCTAGTGGGTGATCAATATAACTACCTCTCAATCCATGCTGATCAGCCTCTAGACGAGTCCAGTCATCAAAACAGTCACCGCCGCGGACGATCTGATGAGCGCGACAAATTCCACCGCGAGAAAGAAACATGCCACAGCCGAAACAGAAACCTTGAATTCGACCAACGGAAACCCCTTGCAATAGATGAGAAACCACAAATGAGTGAAATGACTGAAGGAGACTATTCACAATATCGAGATGCTGAGGAAATGAGGATGGAGCAGGATTTGTTAAGGGATATAAGCGAGTTGGAGTGTGAAAATGAGTATATGAAGAGGGAAATGAAAGAGATTGAAAACGAACATGGATACGAGGGAAGATATAGAGACACCGATAGAGATAGAGATTATGAAACTAGTCCTGATAGCAGGAAATTTCGGAGAGATGATGATAGGTAAGTTTTCATTAATATTCTGGGGATAATGTTGCATCCAAGACGGGTCTAATAGGCATTAGATCATACTATAGTAGTGACGTTAGCTCCATGAGTACGATGCTTTCTGTACTTCATGAATCGCCGGATGAAAGCTAAGTTTACAGTTTCTTTTTGTAGAAACCATAAACCAAGTGTACATGTTTTGAGGATTATTCTCTAGATGGCCAAGAGCTTCTTGACAGAATTTACCCAAGACCGATTTTTTTGGGTCATTGCCCTGTCCACACCATTACTCAGAGTTTNTTTTTTTTTTTTTTTTCGTTTGTAAAATTGTTAGCTAGCAGGCAAGTCTTGGTTTCCAGGTGTACGGTTTTTGGGGGGTTTCTTTATATTGTTATTGCAAATATGCTCAAAAATCATAACATCGATACACAGATTCATCTCTCCATGATATTATAATGCTTCCATAAATTCTACAGTACTTGGTCGTGTCCCAGTCAACCAATCCTCACCCAAATACTCATGAGTTCAGTATAAGTGTGTCTACATACCGTATCAATCACCGATCCAATTTAAACATCCCCAACCATATGAACGCCTCCCACTACGCAGCGGCCCCAACACAACAGATCTATGAGCCGTCTAGACAAGCGCTTGCAACCTCGGCTTACCCAATATTCTAAAATCTCCGCTGTCTGATTTCCCGCCACATAACGCTCATACCATGACCGTGTATCCCTGAACAACCCAGTCACCAGGTCCGCAGGATGCACCCAACTCATCCTTCATATCTTGCAATGTAGTTCTTCAAGTATTTCCCCTCCCCCCTTACCTTTAACTAACACCAAATTCCAATGCCAAGATCAAAAAACTGCGGATCAAACATGACCCACTCAGCCCTATACAGAACCCACCTCGTCTAATTTGGGAATTGATATTGGAAATTGGGTCTGGGGAAGGCGGAGAGGGGGTCGAAAGGGGGTTTATTAGCTGTTTTTGGAAGCCGGAGGGTTAGAAGAGAGGGTTTTCGTTGCCGCGTCGGTGGGTTTTTCGAGATGGGTAACTCTTGGTGCTGTGGCAATAGTATTTTCCGACGGGGGAGGAGAGAGGGAGAAATNNNNGGGGGGGGTATATAGTGGATTGCCCGCGAGAGGTAGATCATAAGAGAGTATCTACTTTAAGCGATCCTAACTTCTTTCTCGATTCTTGCCATTATCATCATCACTACTATCTAATCTCGCATCTTAATAATGTTAGTGCAAACCCAATTAATTCAATATAACTATAATTATGATCATAATCAACGATGACCGTCACATGGAAAAAATCAAAACTAGCAGTCTTAACGAGATTCAAAACCTCAAGGTAAATCATTCATTTCACCCTCCATTACCCCTTTCCCTCTCTTTCCCTTCCCACCCTGATCACCACTCAAACGCTAACAATAACCAGCTCCTATCTATCCGTCTCCGCCTCCAAATCCGACAATGAACGTACTCTAGTCTCTTGATGAACAACCCAAAGCGTTCAGAAAAGAATGTACTGGACATAGTGAGTTTCCCCGTTCTTTAACACATCTCTTCCCTCATCACTCTCTCCTCTCCTCTTCTCTTCTATCTTTTCCTTTACACCAAAATTTACACTAAAGAATGAAATGCTGATAAGATAATGGAAATAGGTTGCAAAAAGAAGAGGAACCTGGAGAAATTGGAACGGGTGATTATTTTTTGTAATTTGTTTTGTTGAGTTGGTTAAAGGAGGAGGATCTTTTCTTGGGATTTGGGTTCTAGGTTTGGATAGGTAGCAAAACTGGGTGGGATGGATATGCTTGAATTGCGTTGGGAATCATGGCGTTTTGGCAGAGAGAGGGGGGAGATATTGGAATATTGGATGGTATTTAAAGGTATGCAAATGCAACCAAATTATTCAAGATTAGAATCGATCTATGTATTTTAATTCTCGGCTCTTGATTGTGACATTTGTATCACTCATTTGATAGATTTCATCATGCACAGAACTTCTTACCTATCAAAAACAACAGCATCCTCAATCTCCCTAACGTCTTCTCTAGAATCACGAAATAATACCAGCTCGTCCCCTCACCAATAATTCTCGCCCGTCAAGTCTATACATATATCACTAAAAGCCACGAATTAGCACTCACTCCTTCAATATCCCATCGCCATACCAGATCTCCACATCTCCACATCTCGAAACACAAACACAAACACATACCCTACCACTCATCCCCTCCACCTTCCCCAACGGAAACCACATCAACAGTACCACAAAAGCCATCAGCACTTCCAGCATGCGCAATCTCAAACCCCTCACCTCTTCCTCCCCAAACCCTCGCATATAAATCCTTGGAATCTCCCCCACAAACCGCACAAACCCCACCAATTCCCTAAACCTCCTCTCCACACACCCCTCATTAAAAGCCAACACAGTATCCTTCGCCATACCCGTTCCCAACTATCTACATAAACCCCTCAGCTGCCCCCAAAGCAATCTCACCCGTTCCATTTAACTCAAAAGATCAAGGTAGAAAGTTCTCGCACATTTAATTATTTGGATTGTGCATTTGTGCGTTTGAAGATGCGGACGAATTAGAAGCCTGCAGCAAAGCCTAAGACAGAAAGGAGATTCATATTTAACCAAGAAACAACGGAATGCAATATATGAAACGGATGACTTTGAGAGTTTCTGCGGTAAGATGGTAAAGGAAAGCAGAAGATATGTATCGCCAACAAAGCTGCGTGCCTCAACTTCGAGGGTTACTTCTTGGCGCTGCAAACCACAACTTTGGGGTCTGGGATGCAAGTCTTACAGCCCGAAAAGGGTGACCGAAACAGATATCTGTGAGGATATAATATTCCCACCCGATTTGAACAATGGACCATCAATGTACCAATTTAATTCGAAGAAGAGACTTTCAATGAACCAATCAGTTTGAGTCAATTCAAATGAAACTTGAGTTTGAATACTTGAAAAGAGACGACATCATGAATTCAATCTATGAGGTGCAAGACTCACTAATACAAACTTCATGAAAGCTGCTGTAAAAAGAGTAACATGCATAATAAATTTCTTTTCATTATTAACGGATATCACATAGCACAATAATATATACACATTTCCATCATGAAATGACACTGCAAAGCGAAGCCATTGCATTACGCCTTTTTTCTCCTTTTTATCGAACCACCTCCATCACCAGCCAATTCATCCACCTCATCATCGTCAGGTGCAACATTGCTTGTATATCTAATGCCCCAAGGTCCACCAAGAGCTTCTCTTTCCGCAGCTTCTTCGCTTCTCCTTTCTGCACTTCTCAGTGCTCCGATATCTTTCTCGACATCCATAAACATAGCTCTGGTATCTTTGACCAATGAATTCTCGTCAATTTCATATACCGCTCCCTTCTCAGACTCTTTCTTTTTATTCTCAAATGCTTTACCGAATCCGCGGTCTGGATCTGGGTTAAACATAATAGCATTGGCAAACATTCGCATCAATTCTTTTTCGAATTGAGCATAATTTATTATGCCCTTTGGAGGGATGAGATCTTCAGAGATAGGAAGCCATGCACTTGATTGACCTTGGTCATCAGGTGTAGCTTGAGCAGCCGCCACAGCCGCCGCAGCTTTGTGTCCAGCTGTAATGGCTGTGCGAATAGACTTGAGATCTTGTGGGCGAAGAATTAAATCTTTATAACCCGGAGCATCGCGTTCCTTGACTGGATTTGCAAATGTGCTTGCGTTTCGATGACCACTAATCGATTCCAATGCAGAGACACTAATCTTCGGAAAAGCGCGAGTCCATAAAACAAAAAGAGGTGGCCCTCGTGGTTCCCTAAGTTCTGGACTATCATGACGCTTTCGCTTCATTGCTTGACGAGGTGATGGTGGTACTTTAGACTGCCGATTTGTGCTTTCATCAGCCGCGATATCGCCTACATCACCTACGCCACGGGGTGTTGCGACTTCTTGTTTGAAATGAAGACCAGAATTTTCAGTATCTAAAGAGAGTTCGTCGGCATGAGATTGTACCGACTGGCTTCTTCTAAATGGCCCAGTGGTAGGAGTCGAGGTTGTACTAGCAGCTTGCTTACGTAATGTGCTTGGTGTATTCGCTTTGCCTGGCTTTGCAGGGTCCTGCTTTTGATGCCCTTTCTTATGCGGTGACTTTTCCATGGATTGAGGTAACACTTTAGGTTTCAATACAGGACTAAGAGGTTCGGCCTGAGGGCGAGGAGGTTCTCTATGTAATCGTGGAGTAGCCCCAGTTGGTCTCGGGGTCCATTTAGTGCCGCTTCCAGTCATGAATGATTGATGTGCTTGGGACAACGGAGTATGGGGTTGCGACATCTGTGGCCTTGGGGGTTGCACTGGAGTGCTTGTAGGTAGAGAAGGTCGTGGGCCTTGATTTGCGTTATAAGGTGAATTGTATTGCCTATTCTCAGGAGCAACAACAAGTTCTGGTCGAGGAAATGCTTGTCGGTTGTTTGGGGGTCCGTTAAATTGATAGTTTGGCACTGGGTATGGTGGTTGGAAGGGAGGGTTCCATTGTGGAGGAGGGTGACCAGTGGAAGACAGAGGTCTTTGTGGAGGTGGGGGCGGGAATGAATGTACATATGGTATATGAGGCGAGACTTGCGGCATAGATCCTTGAGGCAGAGAGACTGGAGGCAGAGGCCCTTGCTGAAGCATAGGAGACCCGGAAGGTGCACGATATTGCTGTCCAGCAATATCCGCTAACGTATCTAGTTGCGTCCCAGGAGATCCACCTGAGGATCTGCCCATTGTATGAGGGGGTGGCAGAAGAACACCTTGTTGATACTGGGGATTTAGTGGAGATGATGGTACAGAATGATGGGGCGGAGGTAAATGTGGACTCGGTAGAGAATTTCGGTGATTAGGGGGAGGATATGAATGAGGAGAATATGAGTTTGGAGGAAATTGTGGGGTGTAAAATTGGGAGTGCGGAGATGGATGAGGTGATCCAGGCTGGGAATTGTGGAACTGTGGGGGATTGGGTCCAGGATGAAATGGTGGCTCCCATTGCAAAGGAGGAGGACCAAGTTGGGGTGAATGAGCGTGGGTTTGTAAAGGAGACGGTCCGTGAGGACCATGACTACCAGATCTTTGATGGACCATTGGCGGCGCCCCATGTTGCGTGCCATTTCGAGGTTGCTGCTCCGTAACATGCTTTTGGGGAGGAATGGGATTGGAATTTTGAGTGTTTAGAACATCACTGATAGCCAAACCTTCTGATCGACCCTCCGTTCTTGGCGAATGGCCTGGTGATGGGGATGCTTTTGTTCTTGATTGCTCTCTTACAACTTGGGGCAATGACTGAGGAATCGCTATCTCAAATGACTTGATTTGTGGAAGCTGGGGCTCCAGACGTTTGGGTTCCGCCGGCCGTGGATCATGTATCCTGGTGTCCAGAGGTTTGAATTCCTGCGGTTTACTTTCCGTCACGATAGGAACATTGCTAGTGAATCCATTCGGTTTTGTGCTAGCATCCCCAACTTGTCTATGCCCATTTTTTTCCACTACAACCCCTTCTTCTCTCAATATTCTCTCATCCCAATCTCCTCTTTCAATCGCGGCAATATCTCGCTGAACAATTCTGTAGTTTTCCTCGTCTTCCTTGATCGCCCGTATCATATAATCCTTATACCGCGCATACAATCTCTCCACTAAGATTGGTAATTTTTCTCGATAAGGTTGGGCATCCTTGATCGTTGGTAAAGGTGGGCTTGAGAGTTTTCGTTTTTTCGACGGTGCTGGCCCATTTTCTTCTTGCACATCTTGTTCCGCATCATTTTTCAATTCCTCCCGCAAAAGTCGTAAATATAAATCTCCCAATAACTCTGCGCTTAATCTTCCAGCATCGTATGTTTCCCCATCCTTAACCAAGGAATTATTTGTCAAGAGTTGGGAAATTTGGACGAATGAGTTTGAATCGGTGCCATATGCGACTAAAGATTGAAATAACAATAAACATTCGAGGGGCGTATAGGCTGTAGTAGTATTCATGCCACGGTATCCTCCTCGCCAGCTTTCGAGGGGATTTCCACGACTTTGGGAAGGGTGAAGAGGAGCCACGACGAAGGGGAGAAGAAGGAAGGTGTGTTGGTGGATCAATTTCGCGATAAATCGATAAAAAGTCTAGAAATCAAGACAACTTTTTCAATCAATTAATGAGGCAGTTGAAGCGATAATTTTAACGCGAAAACCTACCGAAGTATTGAATTATTATCGAAAGTTAAGATTGATCCCGATTGATAAAATTTTGGGTCGTGGGTGATGGAGAGAAAATTGATTGATTTATGATCAAAAGGTAGGTATGATGTTATTCACATTCGCATGCTCAGACGATAGCTTCTAGCCACAAAAAAATTATAAGTGTCACGTGCCTCTTTCAAAAAGATCCAAAGGCAACAGGAACTCGGAATTTCAAAAGCTTTCTCTCTTTCTCTCTCTCTCTCTCTCTCTCTCTCTCTCAATCAGCGCGTTTGAAGATTTTCCAATTCTTTGGATTTTGAGGAGAATCGGCGAGGCATCCCGAGATTTCGAAAGCTACGGAGTAGGCACTTGTTGACATGTCAAGTTTACCAGTAGTGACTTGATATATCCCCCAGACTTATGGCTTACCAGCCTGTCCCCAGCCACGCCAGCCACACTATATCGAGATACAGTACTGCTGCTGAGTTGGCCATCAAGGGCAGTTTCAGTGATTGACTATACCCCAAAACAGCGCGGTGGATCGTTCAGCTACTTTCAGATACCGATACCGTACCTACTCTCTCTGTAGGTATTCAGATTTGATTTTTGACTGTCAGAGTTATCTATGGATGTACTGTACGTGTAGTACTGTACGTGTACGTGTACGGTACCGGAACCTATACTGGCTGGCTGGTACTTATGACGATGAATGCGGTAAAGAATGAACTTAGAACTATAATAAGTTTTGGAGTGGTGTCGGTAATCTACCGGTATTCATACTATTTCTCGAGAAGAGAAACCGCTTCTTATTATTAGCGTTAAAGGGGTTATAACTTATATATAATCGGTACCCCCGTACGGAGTACCCTTGACAAAAGCTTTTGAGAATAAGGTTCTCTATGGCATAAAAAAGATATCCTGTCATTTTATTCAAATATACTTCGTACTTTCAAATCTATCATCCTGGATTCATCCATCCCCCATCCTTCGTACAACCCCCCCCCATTCATCTGTCTATTATTGATTTTATTCTCCTTCCGGAATCCGAAGACATACCTTATGCGTTGCTTCATCATTCATGAACCCCCCAAACCATGCCCCTCATAGAAACTACTTTTACCAACTTTGGTATTGCTTAATGAAGATCTTCATGTCGAATACCTGAAATGATTTCTATTTGCTGTTGTCTTTCAATATGTCAATTTATACCAGCATAAAACTGGTCTAATCATTCTATTTTCATAAATCTATACCTTTTAGATGAATAGACGACTTATATGCATTCCTCAAAACTCCACTTGACAATCCCCTCATCAACAACACATTCAAGACAACTCACTATTTTGAACATTTTCATATTTTTAAAAAGATCATAAATCAAATCCTTTAAGAAGTGTTCCTGAATTTGGATCATACATACCCACTACTCGTCATTTTGTATCCCCCAGCTGACGGTTGGAACGAAAGAAAGCTTCCCCATTAATTTCATATGACACTAGTCTAGAAGCCCCTATTATTTCTCTTTCAAGGTGCCATCCAATCTCTAAAAACAGAGGATCCGCATCAAACTTATTACAATTCATTAACAAATACAAGAAGCCGGAATCTTCGTATCTCGAACTTTTCAACTTTTTTTCTCGCAATCATCCATTCATCCATTCATCCATCTATTCATTCTTACATCGAGATTTTTCTACCTTCTATCCTTAAATCATTCCCTACTGAACCAATCTCGTACCTGAAGATCTTATTACCGGATAAACACTAAGCTACAGCCCTATATTCAAATACCGGTAGCTTCACAAGCTCAATCCTTACAATCATGTCCGACGCCGAACTCGATAGTCAATATGTGCCAACTGGCAGGCCACAATCGTAGGTTTGATACTTTTGAAAATTGTATTATATGACTGATGGACATTTAGCCAAATGGCACGATCATTTGCTCTCGCATTGGATGACCTGTTCAAGCTTGACAGCACCGAAGATCTCGACGCTATAGTCACAGAGAAGTAAGTTCCTACTTTCTTATGATTCTTATCTCCCATTTAAATGTACCGTTTTCAACGATATTAAAAATGTATTTTTATCTATTAGGAAGATCGAAATATCTACAAAAACCTCCGAACTCGAAGAGCTCGAAGCCAGACTTAAAGCGACCGAGGAAAGATTAAGAGCCAAGCAAGCAGCGGCAAGCCCAGGAAGCTCCCCACCAGGGAACTCAACCTCCCAACAACAACAGTCTACAAGAGATCCTATCAGTCCATTAGAACCAAAGTTTGAAAATAATTTCGCATCGCGGGGCGCTGAAATGAGCGGGGAGAATCTCACATCAAGGCCAGCTGCTCCAAAGCAGGATCAATCATACACAACAGCTCTGGCATCACATATTCCAGGAGCTCTGCCACCCACTCCAGGTGCTAGCGAAGGTGAATACGAAATTGATGATGGAGAAAGGACCAGTGCTGACTATGTCGTTGTTACAAAAGATGGAGATGTTCCACCGGCAGGTACCGAATGAATACGACCAGTATTATTACACAACTTCATATATTCAACCCCCGTCGGGTCATCGTACCATTACCGTTATTGTTACAGCCGCAAGTTATTCTCCGACTGGTGGATCATTCAATTGTTTGACCACATCGTTACATCTCTGGCGTTACTGGTTCCGGTTCCTGAACTCGATTTCGATTACCGTCCCATCTTCGATTTTTGGATACAAGCGATGGACATCAAGAGATGGTTTTGCGAGTTTTGCTTTGTATATACCATGGAAGATTCATATAGAGGGGGATTTCTGGGTTTTGGAATAATCGATTTTATTTTCCCATTGAAGTGTCATGTTACTATAAGAAAATGTCCATTCCAGGGGGGCAGTTTTCCCCAGTCATCTCGATCCATAGAATGGACAAGCGTGCCTTTCTTCCTTTTTCTTGCAAACCTATGACAGCAGACAGCATATTACTTCTGGCCGACACTCACTAATCGAGGTAAACCGTCTCGTAGATACGAAGTGAGACAGAATCTTCAGCTAGTGCAACAAGAGGTCTCAGCAGACTTCCTGGAATCATTCAAGACTAAAGCTTAGTTGTGGGGGTCGATCGCAGATGAATTTAGCCCTATATGAAGTGGGAAAGAGAGTTTAAACGGCATGTGCGAATGTCATAAGGACCCTGTGTCATTTAATTTCAATGTCCTCGTGATATTTGACCATATTACTCTGGTGACCAAATAAACGAAGACACAATACTTTGTGATAATTCAGGGTGGTGTATACTGTGATTCGTAGCAAATTCTTGGGTTGGAGAAGTCATTTTTTGAATGGCCAAACTTACTGATATGCATATACTGAATGTTCAACTTAGCAAACAAAAGACTTATAGGCATCTATTTTCGGCAAATTAAAAAGTTACCCACTCAATCATCGCTATCTGAAAACCACCGAGTTAAAATTTGTTGGGATTATTTAAGGGGGGGG
>NGKG01000010.1:409587-466303 GCA_002162505.1 Myriosclerotinia scirpicola | reverse complement strand
GGAAGTTGCTTATGGGGGGAAGGGGGTTCATGGCTATGGGATGAGAGATGTTATATTATTCCAGGTCCGCGGTTTTTGGGGCTCATTTTTGGAAATTTTGAAAATGAAAAGTTGATATCATTCTTTATATCTCGGTTTGTATGCTTTTGGGGAGAGGGGGGGGGCTATAGGTTTAGAAACAATTGCTAGTTCTTATTTTCCCAAATTATTTCCTTTTAATGCTTAATATACAGAAAGTTCAGGGCTAGAATCATGTGAGATTGATGTTTCTGGATTGCAGATGCTGGGTATTGAGATGTCTAGATCATCTCTGGCTACGCTGTGGTTGCAGTTAACTTCCTTTTCATTCCAGCTCTTGCTTCTCTCGCTCCATCTCTTCTTTTCCTTCCTCGGGTTCTGTCTTCTGATCTCATAGAGTCGTGTAAATATCAGAGTCTTAAGAAGCTGGCATGAGATGTCGATAGGCAATTCTGACTGTAGTTAGTATGGTTGAAGGACAGGCTGAATACACATACCTTTGATGTATTTGAGAAGGGAAAATATAAGTGATTTCGCTACTTCCAAGACTAGGCTGCTCTGCGTGTAGGAACCCCATTTTATGGCAGAAGGCCAGTGCATTGCTACTATCCGATTCCGGTTCTGTATAGCCTCTAGGTAGTTTTGCTACTTTACGCATTGCGTCTGTAATATCCGAATATTTGAGGTGGCTGTAAGAAGGGGAATCACTCAAATAGTTTTTTATATGACCGGGCCAGACTCCTCTACCATGCTGAGAAAGAAATTCCTCTAGTCGTTTATGTTCAGCAAGAAGCTCGTGACAAAAAGCTGGTGATAATTTCTGAGCATTTTGAATGTCCTGTGAAGTGATAAAAGATTAGTATATTTCTCCAAAAAATAACTTATTAAAGATAGTCAAGGGAAAATTACCTGTGAAATCAACAATTCGAAAAAATCTAAGATTGCCCCAACCATGCCCGGATGACCGTTAGTAGCAGAGTGGATGTACTCGGCTATATTTACACAATCGACACTTTCAGGTTTCAGATGGTTCTTCATGACCCATTTGCTGATGACGGTCAATGTCTCTTCCGACTTGAAGAGCATGTACAGAGAATTGGATTTGGATGGGCGCAATTCTACTCGATCGAAAGTATCTACTGTCAAATTATGTGATTCGAGCTGTGATTGGATGCTGGGTATACCAGCAGCGCCATAATGACAGGCAAGCACGAATATTGGTAGTCGTTCTGAGGTGCTGCGGTTCTTGAATTCAGTGGACCAAAATTCTTCATCTTCGTAAGAATCTTGCGCTTCATCAATTAGATAAACTTTTCTGGCGTTCGGGTTATGTGGACGATATTTGGCGTTGTCATCTTGAGCCACAGCTGTTTTCTCGCTTAGATACTTTCTATATGTGAAATGGTTGCGCTCATTCTTGGGCTTCCAATCAACATATACAGGCTCAAGTTCTTGTTCATTGAAAAGAATATGATGACCAAGCAACCGGAGAAGGGTTGTCTTTCCCACTGCAGGGGTGCCACGAATAACCACCACTCTCTTCTTCTGTGCAAGTTGCAGAAGTGAAGAAACTAGATCTTGTCTTTCGCAAACATAAGGACAGTTAGGATTCCATGGACTTGAATCTTGGAGTTTGTGATTATCCATCTCGTGACTGCAGTTGATGCAGGTAGGAACTAATGATTTAAAGACTCCTTGAAGGCAATCACATTGACGACAAGGCCAGTGAGTAATAGTAGCAGAAGGGGCATTTGACGAATGAACGTCTGGGCTTCCTCCGGGAGGCTTCTCTTGGTTAGATTCTTGATCTTTGTGAGATTGCTTTCGCGATTGTCGTCTGGACTGTTGTTTTGATGGTTTTCTTGACTGTTGTTTTGACTGGCGTTTTGGTTGGCTCTGACGACGCTTTTTATTAACAACAACATCTTTTAGGGGATCATTTGAGGAAGAGTCTTTGGAAGTATGTAACTCTGCATCTTTTGGAACAGATGAGAGAAGTCTTTTAGACATAGATCTAGTAATTACAGGCATTTTCGGTGCTAGGTAAATAAAAGTAGATTTGTGAAGAGGAAGGAAAGTTCTGGCTTCTTCATAATCAATATATGAATAGAATTTCTATGCTCTGACGAAAAGTGAAGGAAAATACAATCCGTGTGTTTGCAAACAAAGGAAGTATAATTTGGTTTCGGCGTAGTCTTTCTTTTTTCATGAATGATCAAGTGAGGTTTCTGGGGATTGGTAGAGGGCAGGAATTCTTTGTGGTCGCTCCGAAGGCAGCTAATAGCTACTCGATTGAACAAGCATATTTTATTGTTAGACATAACTTGATGAGCCTACTATCCCGAAAATTAATAGCGAACCACAATAGAATGTATTAGGCTGAATTTAATAAAAATATATATAATAGCTTTCTTCTACTTAATAGTTATATTCTTTACAGTCAAAGATATATTTTGTGGATTAATCATATCAAGGTGTCCCGAATTGGCCATCAATTCATCACCATGGCCCAGGAGCCTCAAACAGTGTAACCATCTCCAATTCGGAGTTTGACGGTACTACTAAGTGGTCTGCTAAGTAACAAGCACCACTACTGGACGTTATACTTCACTGGATCCCAAGACACCGTCAGCTCCAAGGACAACTATATTCACATCACAAGTGGTCGCAGACCCAAGGTCGGAAGTTTGCACTCATCAGTTGAGCCCAATGTCTTCTTCCACGCTGCGAACAATTACTGGTCCGATATCGTGGGTAATGTTTTCCAGATCGGAAAGGGAGCTAAGGTGCTTGCTGAGGGCAACCTTCATGAGAGTGCAGTCCAACCCGTCAACTTTGACTTTGAGAACGCTTCCAACCCCCTCTGGTCTTTAAGCACTGGCGTAGAGGGCTGTGCCTCTATCTTGGGTCGCAACTGCTTGGCCAATATTCTGGTCACTACTAGGGATTTGGCTGGCTTAAATACTGACGTTTTGACCACGGCGAAAGAATTGGCTCTTGCTTCTGTTGTTCCTGTTACCAACATAAAAGCCATGGTTGTTGAGAACGATGGTATTGGCAAGATGTAGAAGTTTAGACATTGTTCCTCTTTGGAAGTTTGGAAGGATATTGTAAGATGCATTTGAGTGTTAAGGCCTTTGGGCGTTTGGACATTGTATATTATTAAACCAAGGTTTCGTTATCTGTATCGAACCTGGATTTGAATAACCATCGTATTATCGAAAAATTGTCTTTCGGGAGATAGGCTTCGCCTTGACATATCTTTGCAGAACCAATTGCAGATGTCATATGACTCAAATATCATTAAGCTTGCACGTGTTCCATCAATTGGAGGATAGCTGTCGGGTTTGGTTTTGTATTGGTAGCAAATGTTTTCGTTGGGACCAATAGATCATGCTTTTATACTCAGGGTGGGGTAGATCGACAAACCTACCCCGCCGAAGCAGGCCGCATGCTGTCCCTTATTAGTCGTGCGACCCCTCTATCTCCCCTTCTTGCTTTCTTTCTCTTTCTAACACTCTCACTCACAGCCAAAACTTTTGACTTCGACTTGAAACCCCCCCTTTCACTCAATTATTCCACTTTCACCAAATCGATTCAGTATGTTCGATAAGAACCGAAGCGTGGCTCTCTCACGCTATGAATCATCCTCAGATCAAGGTAACGTGTAATAAAGGCATGGCGGGTGTTCCAAATTCTGTCCGTTTTAGACTTCATGTCAAGGACGAACAGAGTTTGGATCTGAGATTATACCGTACATATGAACTTGATCTAGATAATTCTAGCGAAAGGACATGCTTCTCCTTCCTCCCCCCCTGCGAGTCTTCTAACCTTTTGTTAGCTACCTGATCAACAAAATGTCGACCGATAAGATCACATTTTTGATGAACTGGTAGGCTATACAAATTACATTGTAGCTTCAAGTGATGGAAAGGTCCATTTGAAGCAAAGGAAAATCTAACAAATGTGTTTTTCGATAGGCACGCAACGCCATACCATGCACCTGTCTATCTTGCTCAGAAGCTTGGTTACTTCGCCGATGAAGGTATCAAGGTAGCTCTTCTTGAGCCTAATGATCCAAGTGGTTAGCAACTCAACACCGGAATAGTCATATTCGAGCAGAAGCTAACCAGCTAAACCAGATGTTACCGAAATCATTGGGTCCGGAAAGGTTGATATGGGATTCAAAGCCATGATCCATACTCTTGCAGCGAAAGCTCGTGGCTTTCCTGTTACCTCAATCGGCTCCTTACTTGACGAACCATTCACCGGTGTGGTTTATCTCAAGGATAGTGGAATTACCACCGACTTCCGTAGCTTGAAAGGAAAGAAAATTGGATATGTTGGGGAATTCGGAAAGGTACGAATGTATTTTTTTCTCTTGGTCGTTCCGATCTAATGATTGGTGGCCACAGATCCAAATCGACGAGTTAACCAAACACTACGGAATGAAACCAACCGATTATGAAGCTGTTCGTTGTGGCATGAATGTCTCAAAAGCTATCATCGAAGGAAGCATCCATGCTGGAATCGGGTTGGAGAACGTACAAATGGTTGAATTAGAAGAGTGGCTTGCGGACCAAGGACGCCCTCGCTCTGATGTCCAGATGCTCCGCATCGATGAGCTTGCTGAGCTGGGATGTTGCTGCTTCTGTTCAATCTTGTACATTGGTTCGTTTTGCAGTTCAATCACTTGATGAAATAAGCTAATCAATCATAGCAAACGATACCTTCATGGTACAAAATCCAGAGAAGATTCGCAAATTCATGACAGCCGTCAAACGAGCCACTGATCATGTCCTTACTTCTCCAGCCGAAGCTTACAAGACATACATTGACATCAAGCCCGAGATGGCATCTCCTGTCAACCGCAAGATCTTTGAGCGATCTTATGCGTACTTCTCGAAGGATCTGAAGAATGTCCGACGTGATTGGGAGAAAGTCACCAATTATGGTAAACGTCTTGGTGTCTTGAATGAAGATTTTAGTCCCAACTACACCAACGAATTCCTTGACTGGAAACTTGAGGGCGATTCAGCTGATCCAACTGGTGATCAGAAGAGAATGGTTGTTTTGCAACAAGAGGTCGCCGATAAGGGTGGCTTCAAGAGACTTGATGTTAAGGTTGCTGTATGAGATGCTCATCGTACCTTGTATTAGGAACTTGGAATTAATTCCTCCTTTCGTAAATTGACGGAAAGCACACTCGTTTATATTAAGCTCAATGAAACTCATTCGAATAAATTAATTAGCACTGCAGGTGTTGATTTGGTAGCGGTGACTTGATGCATACATCTAATTTTGCGCGGTGTCGCACCAAAGATTATGACGTATGCGACTTATTGATATCTATTGCAAGTAGTTACGAGTATCGCCGCTGGTTGCATTATGGCGACAATCACGAACCCCTATGTCTAATTGAGTATAGATCGTAATAATTGCATTGTATCTAATAAAAGTATCAATCATTATTGTTAATTGTTTCCGTACATCAATCTCATCCCTTCCCTCATCGGATGGGATGCAGAACAAAGAATGCTCGGAAACGGAACAATAGAATTCTCTCGACTCATAAAGATAATTATGAGACTTTCGCTATTGTTAATTCTTAAACATTTAGTGTAATTATTTCGGATGACTGATTTCGTAACATTGTGAGAATAATTAAGAACTCATTATTAGATATTGAGCGAGGTGAGGGGAAAATGAAGGGGTAAACTCGGGTAGAATAATACGGATATGGAAAATTCTGCCTCGAACGTTCAACTACCTACCCCACCTATTCCGCAACGCAAATTTTCATTCTTTATCTATTGGAAGCCAAGATATCTTTTATATATAACCTAAAAAGTCTTGACCAAATCAGCAAACAGTTCAGAACATGAATTTCAATGGCCTGCTGGCCCAATGGCAAGGCGCTTGACTACGAATCAAGAGATTGCAGGTTCGATCCCTGCGTAGGTCAAAATTATGTTTTTACCATTTTTTTTTCGCTACAGCTTTCATGTGATTCGAAGAGCGAGTCTTTGGAGGGGTTTTGGGTATTTATTTTTGGCCCTTTTGGTGTGTTTGTTTGTAAAAGGGCGAGAGAGGGGTTGGATTTTTGGAGGGGTTTCTTGGAAGGTTTGGAGGGCAGAGCAGATGGGTACCTAGTGAATTCACATGGAAGATCTACACTTTGTGGGTTATTTCGAGAATATTCGTTAGTGTTAAGTCTTTTTTATATCGATGATCATGGAGCATTTGAGACGCAATAATATTTACTAAATTTATTTGATTGTGGTATGATGAGGTTTATTAATTGGATATTTTCACCCTAGAAATTGAAGTATTCCTACGGGACACGGATATAGGATTTTTTGAGCATCTTCCGAACCTGAACCTGAACCTATGAACAACAACGTTGAAATGGGTACAGTACATCTTCGAGAATAATTTTATACATTCAACTGCGATAATTCATTCAGGAGATAAGGATGTTCCAAAAGGCAATTCATCTGGTATGTTGTACAAAATTAAATTCATATACAAAGGTACATATTCCAGCCAATTAACAGCCCATTTTCCAGAACTCCACATCTCCTTCCTCCTACAGCCAACGTTCATCAAATACATCCTCCAAATAACTCCACATCTTAAGATGGGCATCCTGTAGATGGGTAGCTACAGCATGAAGTCTCACCACCTCCAGAGATTCCAACATCCGTGAAGGTGAAATCTGAGCAAGAATCACTTCCACAGAGAATATAATAATCATACGCATCTGAGCCACCGGTGGTACCCATCACGCTGCTGAAAGTAACACCCTTAATGGTAACTCCATTTGTTGGCTCGCCAATGGGACCGTTCAAGTAGTCTTGATGGATATCAATACCATCATCGGTTATGTTGGACATCTTGATGTTCGAATATGTGGCGTTCTCGATGGTTCGAGTAGTACTAGAGTTGGTCTCGATGCGACATCCATTCTGACTGTTGGTAATGGTAGAATCAGTGAAGGTAACACCGTAAATTGTGTTGTTTGATTTTCCACCAACAGATCTGGTTGAGAGACTATGACCACCGGAACAAGTCAGCCCTGTTACGGGGATATTGGAAACAGATGTGACAGCCACTCAATCATCTGGGTTCTTGACGATGATGTTTCTAAGGGTTACTGAGTCGGACCCAGATATGTCAAACTGGTCATCTTCATGGGCAGCTGGATCCTGTTTACTGGATAGAATCCTGCTTACTCTCACTAGTTCAAAACGTCCGTTGCAAACTCGTTTAGCACACTATACTGGCTTCTAAGTTCAGAATGTATCCTTTAAATACCTTTATTTATCACCATCTACAATCTTCAGCACGAATCTTTCTTTCAGCACCTAGATACACAATAATCAGGTCGATTCACTCCTTGGATACCTCCTCAAATGCCAAGTCAGCTCTCGCACTATTGACGAGGCTCCTCCTCTCCTGAGACACCACCTTACCATCTTCCAGCTTAATCAACACATCGCATTGGCCCAGGACTGTATTACGATGCGTAACGATTACTCGAGTACAGTTCTCAAACTTAGTCTCCATCACGCGATGCATGATCGAGTCTGTCTGATAGTCCATGTTGCTCGTCGCCTCGTCTATAATCACAATCTTGCTACCCGTCTTTGCGTGATGCATCAGCGCCCTGGCTAGGCTCAGGAGCTGTCGCTGGCCAGCTGATAGTCCTATCTTTGTAAGAGGCTCATGCAGTCCCCCGTGGCGAGAGATTTGGTCCCATAGACCAACGATTTTCAATATATCGGTTAAAACAGCATCGTCCTGTTTCTTGTCTTCATTATCATTCATAATCTCCAGGGGCAGAAGATTATCACGGACAGTGCCAGGGATATCAACATGATCCTGCGGAATTGTCGTGATGCTCTGACGAAGCTTCTCGCGAGGGATATTCGAGATATCGACGCCATCAATGGTAATGATACCCGTATGGTGTAAAAAGTTGAGGAGCGTCAGAATGATGCTGCTCTTTCCGCTTCCCGTACGTCCTACAAATGCTATTGATTCTCCCGATTTGATCTGGAAAGAAACAGCATTTATCGCTCGTCTAGAATCTGGCTCCGGGCTATATGAAGCTGAAACGTTCTTGAATTCTATTTCGCCATGACGGCCATGTCAAAGTTTGCTCCGTGACGTCATCTTTATCCTTTTCGGTAGGTGTGTCATTCATAAACGACGGCAGTAGCGCTACAGCTCCCAGTGAAGTCTCCAGAGTAGTCCACTCTGTAATGAGAAAGTTCAGATCTGCTTGTAGGTAGATCACAGACATCAATGCTAAGCCTAATCCGCCTTGCGACGAGGCGTTGACGACAAGAAGAGCGATACTCACCAACCCACTAACTATTGTAGTAGCAATCGCGTTCAAGATAACCACAAGCCATCGTTGGACTGCATACATGTAGTAGAACGACTTTTGAGAATGGTCCAGCATCTCATACGTTTGCGAAAGTAGTGGAACTTGCCAACCATAGGCACGAATATGCTCGACACCAGCAGCTGTCTCGCTAATTGTGGCAAATAAAGGTGTTTTGGTCTCCAAATCCAGGATTCTTATTTGTCTGGATGTCTTTAGGTAAACTCTCTGTAAAGCCCAAAGCATGCCGAAAAGAAATGGGATAAAGGCCACCATGTAATATGATCCAGAGATAAGATACACACATTGAATAATGACAATGGTCAAACTGAGGAATACCCTGAAATCGCTGTGTGGTAGTTTGAATGCAAAGAGTGTCATGTCTTGGCTGAATCTGTTGAGCAGCGCTCCGCTCCGTGATCCCGAGAGAAAAGGAAGCGTGGCTGTCATAACAGCATCGAGGAATATTTTGTGCATCCTGTTGGCAATCTTGGGCATTGTGACAATTTGCCATACCCAAACCATCAATACCGAGTTGAAAACATGTACAAAAACGCCGATGAGCAGAGGAACAACCAACAGCTTATTCATCGGGCCTATCGCCAGCCAGATTCGAGCCCATAGTTCATCCCAGGTACTGAGAATTTGCCAAACAACAGAGGAAGTTGCAACTACGATTAATAGATATCGCGGCACCGTTCCAAAAAGCAGTTTGTAAAGACTTTTATCAGTAGCCAACATCGTATCAATTTTCTCTTCGTTCACATCGCTCTCGGAATTAAGGTTCAAAACGACTTCTTCCTCAAATTCTTGGTCCTTGTTTCGGGTTTGTAACGTTAGTGCTGCTGTTTGCACAGCGGCGATGTCGTTTTTCTTAACATGCGAAGAAATAGATCCAGAAGAATCAAGAACAAGGACTTGGTCGGCGTCACTGAGCCATTCGACTAAGCAAACATGTTAGCCTTAGACTTCGAGCTCACAAGAAGAGCGAAATGATGATACCGGCGTGCGTAGCTAAAACAACAGTTCTTCCTTGACGCTTCAAAAGACCATCGGGGGCAAATAGCCGGGAGAAGATGAGTTTAGCAGTCGATCGATCGAGGGCGCTCAGAATATCATCGAGGATTAGAATCGGAGCCCGAGAATAGATGGCTCGAGCCAAGACCTGTATTTCGGGGATTGATTAGCATCGAGACTATAAGTTCCATTGTATACTTTCAGTTACTCATAACTCTCTGCTTCTGGCCGCCGCTTAGTAAGCCTCCATTATCATTGCCAGTCTTCGCTTGATCCGTCATCTTGCCAACGTCATAGTCGAGAGCAGACGCTTTGAGTACCTCTTGATACCATTCGTGATCATACTCGTTAGTACCAATAACCGCTTGTCGAATCGTGCAGTTGGGAATCCAAGCATTCTGGTGACAAAAAGCCATATTGTCCGTTCTTATATGGATTGTCCCATTAGAGAGGGCAGTTTCGCCTAACAGGGTACGAAGCAAAGTAGATTTGCCACAACCGACCGGGCCAATGACGATGTTTAGTGATGCAGTAGCGATGTCAAAGCTCACATTATCCAAGACGTTTATATGATTTTCAGTTGCTAGTGCTGCTACTGAAAGATTGTTGATTGAAATTTGGACAGTTTTAATAGCTAATGGTCTCTTCTCCAATATATCTGAGTTACTTGCAGCCGCTTCTCTTTTGTCCACATCAAGAGAAATCGCATCGATGCGATTGAAGAGTTGACGCGGATCCTTGCGCTCACTTTGCAAGAGAAATTCTTGAATACGAAGGAAGTTGGAAAATCCACCGCCCAGCATTGGTGAGTTAAGAATGAGAGCTCGCAGCGGCCCTTGGAAGAGAGCAGCCAGCGATAAGTAGGTATAAAGTGATGAAGCATCGAGACCGCCTTTCCATGTGGTCCAGAAGACACCCCCAACAAAACCTGCGGTCATTGTCCACACCGTTTCGATGCTGTGATTCGCTTGAGAGAACATTCGAAGGTATCGGATCCGCAAGGACCTTTTAATTTCAGCTTCACGGCTGCGCTGCATGAATGCCGTAATCGTAGATTGCAAACCAAGCATTTTGATGCCTTTCAATTGCAACAAAACAATACTCATTTGGGCGACGCGTTCTTGGATTCCTTCTACCCAAAGTTTCTGAGCCTTTGCCGCCGGTTTGGTCATCAAAACAGGTACAAAGCAGCCAGCTATGAAACATATAAGCACACATCAATTCATTATATGAGGTTAATTTACAAAGAGCGATAGCAAAGGTAAGGACAAATGCAACCCCGACTATTCGATGAATGAAGTATAGGCAACATGCAACAGCAGGAATCGCTGTGGCAAACTCGTGCAATTCTATGATCAAATCGCAGATTTGCTCGACATCTGTGCTCATAAGAGTAACAGCTTCTGTCTTTTGGGCTGATGTCAGTTTCAGAGCAAAGTTTTTCTTTGTGATTTGCGTCACGAGGAGTCCACGGGTGAGTGTACTGGTTTTGTTGATATAGTATGTAGTCATTGAAATGGTTATCTAGTAATGAGATTAGCGATATATTTCGATGTAAACGTTTCGATTGATTACCATCTTCATCAAGTATATGGCCACAGTTGCTAAAATTAAAGAAGTTGGTCGCCATCTCGGCTCATCTTGCCCCATTGAAGCTATTGTGGTCTGGATGGAGAAAGCCTGAGCCGATTCGCACGCGGTTGTAAGCATGTGTGAGAAGATGGCAGGTCTTAAAGTCCAACGGAAAGCAACAACACAGGTATTGATGAGAGCCCATCGTGAGTTCTTGTCTTGCCTTACCCAGATTCGATCAAATTCCGAGCTCAGCCGTTGCGATGAGTAGTCGGGACCGTGAGGAGAAAGATTCTTCATAGCTAAAGCCTGCCGCCTACCTAATGCAATCGTAGGGTTCACCCATAAAGCCAACGTCTGGCTCCAAAAGCCGCAAGTAGCTTCTTGGGAGAGTACCTGGCCTGTGGAATCGCACAATGGCTTGGGAAATTCTTGCAGCATGATTATCGCGAGCTTGGGTGCCGCGGCAGCGGCAGAGAGCGCTGCGATAGTGCTCATACTATCTCTCGTGAGAAAAGATCGAGTTTTCACAATATCCACGCAAAATGCGATGCTCAATATGGCACTACTCATATAGGAAGAGTGAAGCGAGTGTCGGTATTCCAGCGTGTTTATAAGTAGAACAGCGGCAGCGCCAACCGATGAGAGTGCTGTAGCCGCTTGGAAAATGGCAAATGCACCTCCAGGAGCCATTCTCCAGATCACTGCTTTGATAACCTCTAAGCAAAAGAGCGCGATGGCTGCAATCTGAAATACATAGTGAGGTCTGTTTAATACTAGAAAGGATTTGACATAGGAAGCCCTACCGTTAGGAACCAGAAGTGCATCCCAATCTTGGCAACGGCTGGTCTCTTCCTGTAATGCCAAATGTGAATCGGACAGACGGTGATCAGAATACCCAGGGGCACGATGGTTGGTATTGCACTTTCAAACGTAAGGGGGAAATCAAACGAGTGGTTGTATCCAGGACCGAGTCCGCGGTCGACAGCGAATATACTTTTGGTGGATATTTTGTATAGAGTGTGTGTGCAGTGGATGCCGCCAACTAGTTGAATGTATATGGTTGAGGATTGCGGGAAAGGACATTAAGGGTGACAAAGGCGAAAGCGCAGATTCAGGCTCAAAGATGTTGCCTTCAAGTGAATTGCAAGATGCTGATAGAGGTGCTTCTTTAAAGCTGGGTAGGGCTTTACGTTGCCGGTATCCAGAGTCTGTCGGTATAAAAAGATGGTACAAAGGATCTCCTGTCCAATGAGCCACTAAATCCCTAGAGGAACCAGTAGGCTCAGTCTTTAGTGGTTGAAGTTTGCTAGAACTAGAGGGGACTAATGTCGAGTCGTTGAACCACTCTTCCATTATGAAAGGTACCTTCTTGCTGTAGACAGTTTGAAAGCTGTCAAACCCGATCCTGGGTAAAGAGGAGAGGTTAAAAACATCAATATCCTCATTTTATGTCTGATCTAAAACCAGATTACGTGATTCGGAGATACTTGGGAATAACATGGTTCAAAAAGGTGACACAAAGCCTTCAGAAGAGTTCTCCAGTTGGTGTACAGGAACTAACAGTCCAATCAGGAAACTGAATTTACTTTGCTCGTGGTGGAACTGTTATCCCCCAGGAATCTGGGATCCGAAGCACAACTGACGAATCCATGGATGTGGTAATTAACCAACAGTTGGAATTACCCGAGATTTTGACCTAGCACTGTACGAATCAGCTGGTAGGATTACTAAAGAAAGCCCTGTAAGCCAAGGTGATGTATTGGTGTATTGCTTGGCTATTGCTTTCTAACCAAGATCAACGAAAGGGAAAGGCCACATTGGCCTAGAACGTAGGTTTACTTTTACTAATTGGCAACCAGGGCTCGAATACAACATTCTCACCCGTGACCCGCGCACCAACAAGACTAGCGCGATTCGAATCAATCACTTTCACCCAGTCGAAAAGGCGCTGCCTGACCGCGGGCCGCGGCGACGTCAGCCATACCTGGCCACACAACGACTTCGGTATCATCTCGCTCGCTTCCAGGCGAAGTGACAGGACTTGAATACGAGGATCGCAGTCATTCTGGCAATTTTTCTTCCCATGCCCTTCGAGACAACTAGTCCGAGCAGGAAGTTGTTGTAATTGTTGGCGAAATGATGCAGCGATAGACCAATAGCGGTTACTAACAGGACTGCATCGCGCTAGTCACCCCCAGGAAATGCAAGCGGAAAGGGTACCCGAGAGGTGAAGCCTGGTGTACTTCAACAAAGCAGATTTGCACGTCAATGATGGGCCTCTAGGGGGGGTTATCACGGCCGAGAAGAAGCCAATTTACGAATACTGGAGGGTATTGGAGTACCAGAGCCTGCGCAACTCTACGCACTACCTGTAGAAGAAGCGTGGAGCATTTGAGTTTGTTCCTCAAAAAACAGCTACAGTATATAATTCTTGGTAGGATCGGTGTAAAGTTGTTTATGACGCTCATGGAGGGCCTACGCTATTTTAGATTCGTTCTATTGAAATGCACTAGCATTCAATAAAACACCGTAAATGGGTGTAATTTGTATAATTTGTACTATAAAGTGATGAAGCAATTTACTCGTTTTGTATATGGAACTGATAAAGTGTGGCAGATCAGGAGCTAGATTGGTGTTAGTCATATGGCGATTTTGGATCCACAGACACTTAAACAGGGGGTTATTGAATGCAGTTGGTTATAAATTGCAGTTGGTTGTTGAATGCAGTTGTTAATGCAGTTAGTTATCTGTTTTCTTGCCTGAGCGATGCTAGCGCTGGCAATGTCTCGTCGGACGAAGGGACACAAAATAAAACTCTACGGCGCCGCTTTCTGCGCATACCGGACCAAGTTTTAACCCAATCTCGGTGGTATGTCCTCTCTTGTTCATTGTGCCTTCTTTCTTCCGATTAGCTGCCACCCGCTACGCCACACTCGTGCCTACCCAAACTGGTAAGCGAATTGAATTTCCAAATCGATGACATAATATAGACGTCCAATTTGCTCATGTCCCAACGAACAAATACAGCCACTAAATTCCTATAAAACGTATCAATATCAAATGTTCGCAAATCAAGTTTAAAGACGATGAGTTTTTGTGCAAGTTAATTTTGATTGGTCGGTGGATGGTTACCTCAACAATAAGCTAGGCTAGGCTCCTGGCTTTTTGTTAAGGATCCCGAGGTCAGCATTCATTGTTCTTGATCTCCAATTACGCTTCGAAGTGAAGTGCTACGGCCTGTCCATTTTTTCAGTACGGCTTCACATTCTACTTCACGAGTGAATCTTCTATTCTCCACAATATAAATACCAAAAATACGCCATGATCCAATTAGTAGACGGTTTAACACTGCGGAGACAGTAGAAATTGCTAGAGTTGTCGGACCACCTGTTCCGGTGCCACCTTATGCACCAGATTGCTCCCTCAAATACCTACCAAGCTTACTCGCACTTCTTCTCCTATTCACCACTACCGCATCAGCGAGGATGTTTTTAGTACTAGTATACCTTCGATTAGTCAGGAAAAACTATATTGCTTTGTTCAATGCTAGCTATCTACATGCGAATGACTAACAACTATATGATGCACACACAAACGAGAACAAAAAACGCCCGTCAAAATATACCACAATAGATTCACTAAACCAAAAGGGGGAAAAAAACTCTTCAAACGCCTCAAAATACCTAGGTAGACCGTACTGCTACTAAAAGTTTAATTTCACAAACAAAATATTCGAATTCCTTGAGAAAGGAGAAAAGAGAAGAGAAGAGAAGAGGAGAGGAAAAAAGGAAAAACATGATATTCTTTATCAAATTCTCGCAGGTAGACCCTCTGTTGATATCCTTTTGCCAGATCTATCCATTCAGAGTACTGAGCATCCGAGATCTGACTCATCTAGAAGTCTAGTAGGTAGGCAATATAAGACGGGAGCTGAGAGGAGATATGGAATGTGCCGGGGAGATAGGGATATTGAATATCGAGGATATTAGCTGTCATAAGTAGCGTGCAGGATATCGCATATGGATGTACTGAGCTGAACCTAGAAATCTTTTTTTTTCTCGTCTAGATATTGGCGATTGTCCACGGAGTCGGATTATCAAGTCATAGTGTTACAACCTCCTTGAAGCATGGATTTGTGCTTCCATTCAACTACTCAATATCCGGGCAAATCTTTTAGATTTCTTATATAGTTGATCTACGCCACAGGCCGAAAATTTTCTTTATCTTTGATCCTTTCTTCTTCTTCTTTGGTTCTTCTGGTGGTGGATAGAAATCGCTATGCTCAGTGTATAAAGGCTGGGGAGGCGGGGTGGGATCTATAGGCATTGATGCCTCTGTAAATTTACTGACTCCCCATCCTGTAGGGTTTGAATTTATCCGACCAGATGTTTGTTGTTTCTGGGGAGTTGGGTCGTTGGAGGAGATTCGTGTTGGCTTAGTCATTTCATGGCTTTCGATATGTTTTCTTTCATCGTGAGTAATATGAGCAGCTTTCTTCTCCCTTGATGAAGTCAGACCTGTTCTTACATCATCTTCAGAATGCCTTGGTGCTTTCTTTCCAGACCTTGGTGGTAGGTTTGGAGGTTGGGAGCCTTTTAAGATCTTGGTACCGAGAACTTTATGATCTGCGTTATTTTGACCTCTAGATTTCTCCATCTGATGTGATGATTTCGATTGAGATGCATGTCTGCTAGTATATGTAGGTGTCGAGGTGGTAGTGTGTGTTGATTTTCCGTGCCCAGGATTATGATTTGCTGCGCGAGACATCTTAGCATGCAAAATAAAATAAGCTTCAAAAATCCTAGTAGAAACCACAAGAAATGCTCTCCTTTTACTTGTATAAATAAACACCCCGATACTCTTGAGCCCAAGCAAAGACCCAAACTACACAACGCCAACAAAACTCACCAACTCCTACGCCGTCGATTCCTACGGATTTCCTTAACAAATTGTTACGACCGACCACACTAGGTACAGCAAGAAATCCCAATCTCATTTTCATCCTTAGATACTCGGAATGCCAACGAATCTTCTCAAGAAACATCAGCTATTATCATCAGCCACCAGTGACCGACATCTCCTAGCCGGGTGGTGAACCGGCCCGAGGCCCACGTGATACACCGTAATTAACGACTGTAGCTATAGGCGCGCGCTTGATGTACATTACCATATCTTTGTAATCATGCGGAGACCCCGAGATCATTCCTTCTAGATGTTTTGTTGGTCATTGGGATCGAGGAGATTGACGTCATCTGGCGTGGAGGAGGATGCATACTCAGTGGTCACAAGTGAAGTGCGACTCTACGCAGTGCATCGAGATACTTCCATTTGAACACTTCGCCATCAATGGCTCCATTCTGGTTCGCACCGAATCGCCAGTAAATACAAATGCCGCGAATATCAACTCCACTTTTATTTGAATTTGGGACATTTGCATTATATCTCTTAACAGCTATGTATCTAAACAATCACACTGCATCCAACAAGTTCTTAGTGTTGTGGTGGTTTAATTCTGACGATACATTCGCCCTTCGACCCAACAAGAGCCTCGTCTATGACGATGGCAATATTCAGTGGATAATACATAATTGTGCTTATTATGATTCATTCTTCATATTTTGATATCTTTGAAATTTTCTCATAGAAAGCTGACGTAAAGTCCAACTAGCCACTAAGCTTTTCATAGTGAAGTGATGTTAGGTACCAATGCGAAAGCGCAACTGTGATTTGAATATTGTATCTTTTGCAACATGATGCTTGATTAATTGACAAATATCAATTGATCCAACTTACCCGACTATCAAACAACTTGATATGGTACAACCTAGACATGCAACCAGGGAAGCAAAACGCATGCAAAAGAAGAAAGAAGTGATGTATGCGAGTAATAGAGATGAAATGATAACTAATACACGAAATTTCCAAATCAAAACACCAAAACCAAACCTTCATATAATATCGAATCGACCGGGAGTCAGAATACATCTATCTCTTAAGTACTGAACACAAATTGTACAACTAAGCCTTTAATTCTTCATTCACAACTGGAAACACCAAATACCCTACCCCTCAAAATCTCAACCCCCCAATCTTATCATTTCTCTGCTCTCGCCACCTCTTATAATCTTCACTAACAACCACCGGTATCCCCACCCCTCTCGGCCACATCCACCTCCCTTCTTCCTCCGAAATCCATACCTTGACCATGCCCTTAAAAGGCGGTTCATCACCTTCTTCTGGTGCGGATGGAAGCGTTTTGTTCAAATTGCATGATGCTATTTTCGTACTGTTAGTCTCCTTCCCTTGAAACAGAAGCAGAGTGAACATACAATCAACACTCCTCATCTCACCGACCTCATCCTGTTCCATCTCCATCCTCCCCCCATTCAGCCTGTACTTCCTCACAGGAACATCCATATAATCCTCCTCATCCGAATAGTAATCCTCTTCATTCAACAATAACGACTTCTTAACATCATCTTGTTTGTCAATTTGTACGTATGCCGAGCGGCCAAAGGCTGTGGATGTGAACATGCTGTTTTTGGAAGAGGGACCTGTGGAAAGGGAGAGACATGATCCCATTTTGGAGGGGGTGGAAGTGGGGGTAGAGGATGAATGGGGATGGTAATTAGAGTGAGATTTTCGGAAAAGGGTGGTGAGAAGTGAAGACATATGGGTGTAGGAATTGGTAAATGATGGCTTGAGGATCTACTGTAGAGCGAAAAAAAGAAGAGGCAAGAAAATGAATAAAGAAATAAAAGATTGTAATGGTATGGAATAATCACAGCGACGAATATGTGATATGAACGGTGAGAGTGACAAATAGAAGACAAAATCCCAACAAATCGCCAGCGGCCAAGTACCAGACTTCGAATACTTCAGAAAAATCAAAACAATCAATACACACGAGCGAACCTACATCAAAAGAATACTTCCTTTATAAAAGCAAATACTAATTTTGTTGTATAAACTGACCTCAGGAAATGAAGAGGCTCTTGTCTGTTGGAAATGTAGCAGGCTAGGCTGAGCTTAACGCCAACCTCAATGAAGCCGCACAAGACCTTATCTCAACCATGAATTAGGCAATCAAGGCAGGCCACTGGTGACCGCAATAAAGAAGGATCTAAATACCAGGGACTACCAACAATTTGTTGGCTTGTAAAATGATCTGTGGGATGGGATAGTTATCGCGTGGTTGCGGATATTTTAGCAAGTATAGTAGCACCCCCAATGTGGTACATTCCCAGGAGTTTGGGAAGAACAGCCGCACTGCAATTCAACGACGAGACATAAGAAACATTTTGTATAAAACCTAGACAAAGATGAATATTCGGCTATCAAATTGATCCCCACTAGGAGACAGGCGTATGGAAGCGAAATGATGTTTTTGGCCCCCTGTAGCTGATATTGATATCTCAAACCAAGAGAAAATGAAGTGGAACATGTTAGCATGGAATAATTTGGTGTCTATTGCCGACGCGTGGGATTTCCAGGGGTATCTATCTATCTATCTTGCTTTCATCTCAAACAGTAATATTTTCCGTCGTTGAATCTCCTAGCCATTTCCCCATGTTGTACCTATGATTTATTGTTTTCCTTGTGGTGCATCCTCTTTAGCTGAGAGGATTTGCCGTCCCGCATGTCCTCCACTAAACATCTCTATGTCTGTCCTTCACTCAATATCTCAATGCCCACCATTTCCCTTCGACTCCTTCTCCTTCTTTTGTTGTTTGATCATAGCATCAATTCTAGCAAAACTTCCATACCCCTCAATCAAACAACTCGTCATCCATTTCCACCACATCGAGCTTCCCCTCTTGATATTATACTTCATAAGTCGGCTCCTATCCATCCAGAAAGTCTCCGCAACATGTATAGCAATAGTCGGGAGGGCAATCTTATTAGAAATCCACAAGAAAGTTTTTGCTCCCCCTGGAAACCATGGCAATACATTATCGTAGAAGAATGTACCAGGTACGATATGTGATTTCGTAGCAAAGATAACCATAGTCATGAAACACAACCCGAATACCAATCGATGGAAGAAAATCTTTGGTGGCTCATATCGTGTGATGGTGTACGGGGAGATGTTGAGCGCAGTGCGACATTCATTATCCATGGCGACAAATCGAGGGCGGGCTTCCGCATATGAAGACATTGGAGGCTCCAGAGGAACCGTATGAGATTTGCCAGATTTCGAAGAAATGGTGAGGGAGGATAGAGTGATATCAAGGAGCGTCGGCTTAGAGGATTCGCTGTTTGAGAGGTGGCAGTAATGTCGCAGATAGAGGGAAAGGGAAGAGGAGTGGTCTGCGTTCATATGTGTGAGGATACGAGATTTTGTAGCAGCATCTCTCTCCGACGAAGCCATGATGATCGGTTGGTAGGGTACGGAGATCTGCGGAAGACTTTGATAAAACGAGCAATGCAATCTTGTCGAAGTATTGATCGAGAGATACAGATTGGGTCGTGCAGGTCGGTCGTGTTACTGTAGACACAATTTGTGCGGGACAGTAGCTGGGATATCCATACCGAAACCTCGGCCCATCGGGAGCTAATGTGGCGTATGTGGCGCACATGGGGGGAATGTGGCTTCCATCTGCCTTATTTCTGCTCCATGATTTAGTCTTTCTATACATGCTTATCAATGAATACTAATCAAATAGATTGAAAGGAGCAAACTGGATTTCTATCTAGTGAAGCTCGAATTTGAAATTCTCGAAAGTGTAAAAGTTCGAAGAGAGGTTAGTAGTATATATAAGGGGTATCGAGAAGAGCCGGTGTTACTTACATACGTAGCGAGGCCTAGTACCGGCATTATAGACGGACATCCCATACTTTTGACATCCGGTAGTTTCCACTGATTTTGACTGCCCAGGAATACTATACACTACTAGGTGAATATCGCCAAAGGCGGGACTGACAAAGCAAGCGGATTTAAAGTATCATCTGAGTCTAGACTTGAAGAGCAGTAGATAAAACTATCAAGATTCAATATAAACTGTCGATGTACATATGTTGACCGCATGATAGTATTACTTATATGTAAGCCTTCAAGATCCGTCGTGATTCGCTTTATTTAGCTAACTAGAAGATATCTACATTATCTTACCTTTGGCACTCCATTATATTCATATAGACTGAGCACTACGTCATGTATGATCAGTATCTTTCAGATATCTTTTGAGAAAGATAATCGATCAACCTTTATTATACCACCATTTTATATGTATACGAGTGCAGCCAAAATCTATCAAACCCATCCCTTTCACCAAATCCCCTCCATAGCAATGTCTTTCCTAAAAAACCCCTCGTCGGCCCACGGGCTTTCTCTAATTTTCGTGAACAAAAGAAACTCTTCGACGCCGATGTTTTATCCGTCATTTACGAAACGGGCCCAGATGCACTCAAAGTCCTCCTCCCTCCAGGGCTCAAGTTGTGAGGCAAGCCTCATGCTGAATTGATGACGAAAAATATTAGAAGAAAATAAGCTTCACTGCCCCATATAAGGAGGACGGGCCTGTCCATTTGCGTCACTGACGAACAAAACGGACTGGATGGTCGTTATATTGTAGCTTTGACTCTCGATGCGGATAGGGGATCATTTCTCGGCCGTGAGAGTGCTGCTTCCCGAAGACGCTCAGTTATGTGAATGCAATCTTCCTGACAATGAGTTGGCTAAAACATAAATGAGCTTCCGTTGGCACCTCTTGACGACCAAAAATCTGGCATGTGTCAGGGTTCTAGCCCACCTCGCTGCTCTCTTTTGTGTGTATATGCGAGAGGTCTCACCCGCTCTTTTCTCTCCTCGGTCCATAACATTGAGTACAATAAGATTCGACCCCGCATCTCTTGGCAATGTGCCTGTAATGAAAACCACTGAGAACATGCAAAAAGAAGAAGAAGAAGAAGAAGAAGCCGTGGACAGAACGAAGTGATGCTCCAGAAGGAATTGGATGCTAGGGTTCACTTAACATTACAACCCCATAGAAAATGCTATCGGTTTCATCCCTTATTAGCGGCTCCTACATAATCGTTGACTGGCACAAGATGTGAAAAAAAGTTCATCAATTAATCGACTTTTGAAAGCAACTAATAGTCCGGACTACCAGACTAGATGTGAAAGCTTTTAATATTCGAAACGCTGTGAATGTTTCAATATGATTTGAAATTCAGAATAGATTCGATTTTTTCGAAGAATTAAAAGCCCCAAAATGATTGACGATTCCGAGTGAATTGAATGTTCTAAATGGATTTAAAATCCATTATCTCTCATTGTCGGACTGCAGTTCAGATTAACAATTACCCCGAACGAAATATGAAAAGCCATTCCGAGATCTCATGGGATATAGCTTCTTTTTGTCTTGGAGACTCTACTTTGTGAGAACAGGCTCTCTCAAGGACTGGATGCTGATTCCAAAATCTAGAAAGTCATCGATCGGAAAGATAAAGGGGTCTGTATTGATGAGAGAGACTGAGACTGATGAATTGATTTCGAACTTCTTGGGCCCTTTCTCCCAATAAACCAAAGGTCGCAGGATATATGATAGCTGTTAATCGTCCGTAAATTCTCTTCTTCTGCGTTCGAGATCATCTAATGAGGTTTTTGGGGTTGCGAGTATGATCTCGGGATTGCTTGCCAGTTGGTCGATCTGTGATAACCCAGGTTTCTAATGTGGCGGCCTAAAGCCAAAAGGCGCCTTTATATAATTATTAATAAAATCTAGATTTTAATAAACTATACAATCCATTTTAACTAAAATATTATCTTCTATTTTATATATTTTCTAATAATTTATGCAGGGATAACTAATCCCTTTTTGATTTGCTTTATCTTTTAATTGTAATATTAAATTCTTTATTTTCTTTTTAGAAAGTTATTTTACAATATTGATATATGGAAAAATTGTATAATAAAAAATCATTAATTTTTATCAATTTAAAGTTTTAAATAAAATTATTATTCTTACTTAAATTTATTGTATAAAAAATTATAATACTTTTGGTTTTAATATAGTTTGTTTTTCTTTTTTCAATATCTTCAAATTTGATATTAATAAACTTTTTTACAATTTACATTTACTTTTTATATTTTTTTTTTTTTACAAAATCCTATATTATTTTACAATTTTTTTTAATATATACTTTTGTTATTTAATTTATTTTATTTTCTTTCAAATTCTATAAATTACTACAAAATCTAATACATTTTAATAGATTATTGTAAAAATTATATTAAATCTTTTTTATTGTTAAATCCTAATTAATAGTTTCTTTTTTTTTTTAATTTAAAAGTTATTTGGTAGATTTTTTGAGGATCAAAACCATTTATATTTACTTTTTAAAACAAAGTTTAAAAAAAATTTTCAAGCTATTTTTTTCCTTTACCAAATTTACTATTTTTTTAAATTTAATATAAAAATTAGTTTCAAAATTTGTAATTTATAGATACAAAAAATTTATAATCAATTATTTCAAGTTTCTTTTTAAATTTATTTTTCAAAAGAAAGTTAGATTTTTCTTGATTATTAAAAGTTTTTAGGAAAATTTATATTTATTATTTAATAATTTTTTTTTTAAATTTTTTTAAATAGAATATCAAATATTTCAATTTGAATTTACTAATAAAAAAAAATAAGAATATATATTTTTTTTTCTAATTTATATCGAATTTTTATATAATATAAAGTTTAATTTGGCTATTATTAAAGTGTAGTGGAAATTTATTAAAACTGAAAAAATCCCTAATTTTAATAGATTTAATATAAACAATATATTTTAGCTTTGAAAAGTTAATCAAGTTATTCTTTTTAATATTAATAATTTAAATTATAAATTATATACTTTCTTTAATATTGTCCTTTTTAAGTTTATAAGCAAAGTTAATTTATAAATTAAGAATCTTAATTAATTTATAAATATCTTTAATAATATAAAAAGCGTTACACCTAAACTTAAGAAATCTTTTGTTGCTATTTTTAAAACAAAATATTTTATTTAATAAAATAATATATTTGCTTTTGCCAATTTAATATTAATAAATAATTTGTAATAATAAAAAAACGAAATAATAAAGAAATATTTTTAATAAACAATAAAACTTTAATAAAATTTAGAATTTGTAAATATTTTATTTATTATAAAAATATTTTTTAATAAAGTTATTAATATTAATTTATAGAATACTTTTATAACTAATTTTGTTAAAGAATTTTTTAATATTAATTTTTGAAATCAAATTATTTTTAACAATATAATTTACAATTTTTTATAAAAATTGTATATTATTATTATAAATATAAAAAAGAATTTTAACTTTTAAGCTTTTTTTTTAATAAAAAAACTATGTAGTTTATTTAAAAGAATATTAAAAGGGTTAAATTTAATAATTTTTTTAATAAACAAAAATTACAAATTTTGTAGATTATTTTTATTTCAAAATCAAACAATTTTTTTAATTAATTAAATTAAGGTTAAAAATAAAGCTTTTAAAACTTAAATTTGAATTATATAACTTTTTTTCAAAATAATAATAATAATAATAATAATAATAAAGATATAAATAATCAAAATAGAAATAATAGAATTAATATAATATAAATAGAAAACGCTCAAGAATTGATACTTAATAAAATAATAAATGTTAATATTCCTAATCTTTTTATATTTTAAAATCCAATTATTAATAACTTAAAATTATACAATTATAACAAAAAATTTATTTGTTTTAATTATAAATAATACAATTATTATTGAAATCTTTGTATTTCAAATGTAACTTTTTTATTATAGGAATAAGTTGTTTTTAAAAAGTTTATAAATCTTAAATATATCACAATTCAATTTAATTTAAATTATATTATAATAAAAAGATTTAATTAAGAATTACTTTATTAAAGATAAATAAAGTTTATTTTATTATAAATTACTTTTAATAATTTGTTTTTGGAGAATTTTGTATTTTATATTCGTTTTAATTATTTTTTTAGCTTTATAAATAATATTAAAAGCTTTAATAATTCCGAATTTAATTATTTTGATATTAATACTAAATTTGCTCCTAAATTTAAATAAAAATCTTCTTCAAAATTAGTTTGATTAAAAAAAAGTATTATTATACTATATATTTATTCTTTAGGATTTATTAAAGAAATTGCTATTAATATTGATAATGAATTTGAATCTAAAATTATTATATTTAAAAAAAAACTTTTTTGTAAGCGTTTTAAAATTATTACAAATTCTAATAATAAAAATTAAACAAAACTATTTTTTTAAATTTATTTTAAATTAATTCTTTAAATAATATTACTTATATTTAATTTATTTCTTTTAGAATCTATTTCAATTGTTTTAGTAACAATTTTTATAATTATTCTGAAAGTTATTTTTATAATTTTTCAAAAGAAATTACTTTATTTTTCATTTTTTTTATATACTAAAAAAAAGAAAAAATATATAAAATCTTTAAAGCCTTTTTTTAATATTGTTATATAAAAAAGTTTATTATTAATTAATTATATTGAAATATTTTAGTGTTTTATAATAGAATAAAAAGGAATTAATATTATTGAATTTTATTAAATCTTTTTTGATATTGTAAAGTATTTGTGTTGATTTATTATTAGAAAGAATACTACTAAAAGAAAATATACTTACAAATCGCTTTAAATAAACAATTATATTTTAAAGACTTTATATATTATTATTTATAGTATAGACGATTTTCAAGATATTTTTTTTTTTTATATTAATTAGATTTAATTATATTTTTTTAAAATTAAAATTATTTTTAAATAATTTAAACTGCTTTTCTTTTACAAGCAAGACGATTTTAATTATATAATTCAATTCTAATAAATTATAATTAAAGAATAAAAATCAATTAAACTTAATTTTAAATATAATCTTTAATTTATTAATATTTATATTACCCCAATTATAATTCAAATTTAAAATAAAGATTAAACTTTTTGTATTAAAAGTATTTGCTATTTAAATTGTTTAAATAGATTTATTAAAATAATATTTAATAAATCTTATTATATTGTAAATTAAAAATCTAATAAAAATATTATCTTTTTTGTAATAATAAATTAGTTTAGTTTGTTTTAATACTTTATTTCTTATATCATCTTTATAAAAATTGTTAATAACATTAATATTAGTTTTAATAAATATATTTTCTTTAAGTTTTTAATAAACGATATTTGATATAATATTTTTATTTTTATTTGATTAGATATAAATAATAATTTTTTTTAAAAATAAAAAAACCTTTTTTTAAAATTATTGTAGTTATTTATAATTAAAAAACAAATTGATATTTTCAATTCAATTATTTCAATTAAAAACGAAAATTAGGGTAAAAAACGTATTTTGATTTAAACATTTTAATTTTATTAATTATTTTCGTATTAATTAATCCTTTACCTTATAAATCCTTAATATTGTATTATTATTTAAAAAGCAAAGTTAATAATAAAAACTAAATTAATTACTATTTAAAATAAAAAGAAAAACAAATATATTTATTTTAAAGAATATTCCTTATTCTTTTTTTCTAATTTATTTGATTTTTCATTTTATATTAAAAAAAAAAAACAAATATCTAAATCAACTTTTAATAATAAAAACTTTTTATTATTTTCATATTCCAATAAAAATACTTTAAATTTTTAAATTTTTAATAAAATTCTAAATTATTTCTGCATAGTAATTAAGCTTATTTATTTAAATCCTTAAATTTGCTAAATTAATTAAATAAATTTAGCATTTCCCTTAACATTTTTTTAAACAAGATTTTTCTAATACTTTTGCTATTTTTAGGTTTAAATTCAAATCCTATTTAAAAAATAAATATATTTCTATTAATTATATTAATATCTTTAATTATTCCAACAATTTTAAAATCCCTAATTAATTTTATTTTACAAATAAGCAATTTATATTTAGATTATTTTTAATAGATTTATAAGAAATAATTAATAAATAGTTAACAAATATATAGATTGATATAGGATCATTAACAACTAATAAATTTTATAAACAAATCAAACAACTTTTTTATATATATAGGAATTTGAATACTATAGAATTTAGGTATATATTATTAATTATAATATATACTTATTAAATCCGCCTTCGTTTTAATATTAAACTTTTCAAAGCCAAATTCTATTTTAAATTCTTTTTATAATAATAATATTAATTAAATAAAATTCTTATTAAAAAACAATAATGTGGTATATATGAATATATATAAATAGCGAATAGTAAGCTTTTTGATTAGTTTGCTATGCTATTAATAGTTCTAAAACTAGAAGTTATATATCTAATTAATCTATTTTCTAATAATCCCAGTTTTAAAAGATATATAGTTTTTGACTATTTTTAAATTAAAAAAATTATACCCAAAAGTTATTATATTTTAATTTAAAATGTTTATAAATACTTAGTTTATTTAAATTATTAAATATTTTTTTAATTTGATTTAAAATATACCTATTAAATAATATTTATTCATCTTAATAACCATTACATTTTTGCTTTTTTAATAAAAAATTTTGTTTAAAAACAATCTACCCAAATTCTTTAAAATATACAAATTATTTGCTTTTTTATATTTAAATTATTTTATATTGTTTTTAATTATATCCTTTTATTATCTATAAATTATTAATTTTTAAATAATTTTATTATATTATATAACAACTTTTTTCAATCCATTTTGAAACCCAATTCTTTAAATAATTTGGCTTTGATTAAGTTTTATATTAATAATATATTCTCTAATTATAAAACTCTTAAAAATGTATATAATATATTAATAAATCATCTATTCCCTCATCTTGCTTTTACAAAATTACATTTATCCTTTTAAAAAATATATATATTTATTAATCAAATAAAAGCTTTAAAAATCCTTTATAAAACTAATAAAGTTATTTTTACAAAATTAATAAAATCTCTTAAAATTAATATTTTCCCTATTTTTATAGATATTATTAGCATTTATAATTTTTTAATTATTATTCAAATAATTTAATACAGTATTAAAAACTTTGCTGAAATCTTTTACTTATTGTTACATTTTACCAATAAAATTAAATAGTAATAAAATACATATAAACAAATCTTTTTCAAAACCTTATATTCAAAATATTTTACAATCATTAAATCATATAGAATTAATTACTCCATTTTAATTTATATATATATAAATATTAATATGTTTATTATTAAATGCTTTATTTTTTAAAAACATTTATTATCAAATAATCCCTAAAAATTATTAATTACTTTTCCTATTTTTTATAATTTTTTTCTTTTTAATAAAACTTAAAAAGTTTATAGAATTTATAAACAAAAATTATTTATTATAATTAAATTTGTTTATAAATATTATTATTATTTTTATAATAAAGATTTATATATTATTTATATTAATCATTTGCTATTCATTTACTTTCTTATATCCAACTCTAAAATTCAAAGTATTTATACTTGCTAAATTATAAAATTGTTTTTTTGGATATAATAATTGAATATATTCTAGGTATTTGAAATAAGGTTATAGATACTCTTTTTTGTATTATTTTTTTTAATAAAGATTATTAATTAAATAATTTTATTAATTTTATTAAATATATAAAATACAATAGAAATAGTCTAAAATAGATTTAGAAAAACAATATAAATAAATATAAAGAATTTTTACGTTTTTGAGAAACTAAACATTTTCAAAAACTTGTTAATATTTTTTCTTTTTTTTAAATTAAATTAACTTTTTCTAAAAAATTTGAATTAGTTTTATATCTTATTATATTCTTTTAGAATATTCAATATAATTCCATACTTTTTTATTATAACCATAAAAAATAATATATTGATATTTATAATTATATTAATATAGGGACTTTTTTTAATAATTTATTACATTTTAATAAAGCATTTTTTCTCCACCATACAAAAAAATTTTTTATATTCAAAAACGAACTTTTTTATATTTTTTAAAAAATTATAAAAAAATGCATTTTTAAATACAAAGTTTTTAATATTTTAGTTTATATTTATAATTAAGAAGAATATTATACTACAGAACTTATTATTAAAAAGTTTAGGAATTATTATTAACCAATTTTTATTTTGAATATTAAAAAATATATTCTAAATTGTATTAAATATGCGAAATATAGAATTTGTTAAAAAATCATTTATTTAATACTCTACAAAATTGATAGATCTTTCACTTTAATTAGCTTTGATTTTATTGAACTATTTTTACTCATTCAAATCAATAAAGTTTAAGTTTTTAATATAGTATAGCTTGTAGTGCAAAAACTAATATGCTAAGGATATACTGTAGAAAATATAGATTATAATGATAATTTATTTAATTAAAAAGGTTTTATATTATTTATTTATGTTTTATTTATTATTAACTATTTCTTTTATTATATTTGAGCATTCTTTATTATTGATATTATAGGTATTGAAACAATAAAATGTTTAAATTGGCTTTTCATTTTAATCGGAACTTTAGTAAAAACTTTATATAATTCTGATATTTATTTTAAAAACAAAATTATACAATAATTTACTAAAAAAAGCGGAACCTTGTTTATTGCCTCTGTAGTAAAAGCAAAAAAATTTATTAAAATGGTAGAAAAAGATAATAATTTATTTGAAAAAATCATTAAGAAAATTAACTCAAAAATTATGGATTGGCTTTTAAAAGTTCAAAATTTTGTTAACTTCTTTAATATATATAAAATCGCTTATTTAGGATACTCTCCACATGAAATACTTTTTGGATATCAATTAATTAAATTCTTTGAAATTGATTATTTTATACAAAATCGTATGGATGTTTAAAACTTTATTATTACTATTTTCGATATCAATAAGGATTATTTCGAAAAAATGTATTAAGTTAAGGTTTTTGATTTTATATATTAACAAAAAATAATCCAACAAAAAGTTTTTTAATGTTTTAATTAAAAAAAAGCTCTTAATAAAAAAAAGCATAATATGGGAATTTATATTTATACTACTTTTCAATTAAATGATACAATAATACTATACAATAGTATATTTGTTAAGAAAAAGCTTTATTTTGTATACCACAGTTTATTTATTATTAAAAAATTCACCAACAATTATAGAAAATCTTATAAGTTGAAATAAATTAATGGTAAACTTATTAAATGTTTCTTTTATATTAATTACTTCAAACTTTTTAAACTTTGTATTAAATATCTACAAGCTTATTTCAAAAAAGATATTCTAGAGTACTAAAATTTATGGGTTGGTATATTTAAAACTACTTTTTTACAAAATCTATACATAAACTTTAATACCTAAAAATCTCTTTAAATACTAGTTTTTATTTATAGTTTTATTTATCTCTAAATTCCCTTATCTCACTTTTTAAAACAAATTTAAAAAATCTTTTTAACCATTTTCTATAACTCCCACAACCACCTTTTTACTAGTCAATTAGGTTTTTAACTTTACCCCCCCCTTCAAAACTTTTAATATACAGTCTTGTCTTTTTAACTAAACTTTTTTCAAGATGTTATTTATTGTTAAACAAAATCTAATAGAGGTTAATATTCTTGTTTTTATATATCTTTCTCTTTTTCAGTATTTTAGAATATTATATTAATAGTATTAACTACTCTTTCTTTTGTATATAACTTTTATTAATAGAACTTTTTAAAAATTATAAAGATTTATAGAAGTTCATAAGAGTTTTATATCTAAAAAACACTTTGCTTTGCTTTACTTTATTGCATATAGAATATAGTATTATAGTTATTTAAATAAGAAAATATACAAAAATATATATAGTTCAACTCCAATCTTGATAATTTAGGTTTTTAATGTAGTGGTTTAAGGCCAAAAGGTGCTTTCATATAATCATCGATAAAATCTAGATTTTAATAAACCACGCAATCTATTTCAACTAAAATATTACCTCCTATTCTACATGTTTTCTATCTGAAATGTCGATCTGAGAGAGATGATCTTAAATAGTAAGCACTAGGTAATTCCCTTTTCTGTGATTTAATAACCTTTTAAATGTAATCTTTTATAATATTAGAAAATAGTATTTAAGTAAGATAATATTATTTAAAAAATTAGTAAATTTTAATTAATAATAGAATCGGCAAATTACTCTCATGCCACTAAAAGTTAATTTAATTACTCTTATGCCACTAAAATTAGTCCATTTTTTAATCATTTTACTTTCATGCCACTTAGATTCTAGCTTAAAAAGGGGTAGAATCTAGCCTAAAAGGGTAGATTCTATAGTATAGAATCTACCCTTCTAAGCTAGAATCTACCCTTCAACTATAGAATCTACCCTTCAACCATAGAATCTACCCTTCAACCATAGAATCTACCCTTCAACCATAGAATCTATCCTTCAACCATAGATTCTACAGTAGGCTAGATTATACCCTTTAAAGCTAAACTCTACTCTTCAAGACTAGATTCTACCCTTCAATTATAAACTCTACAATAAGCTAACTAAACGCTACTCTTTTAAACTAAAATCTACCCCCTCAACTATACTTACCTAAATAGATTCTTTTTTAAAAGCTTCACTAATAAGTTAATCCGCCTAAGATTTAAGCGAATCGCACTTCCTACCCTACAAATTTTTGCTTTTTCTTTCAACTTTTTTCTCTCCAATATACCCTTTATACCCTTTACCCTTATATATGCGATAACATCGATGGTGTATAGAGCATATCGTACAAAGCATATCGTATTGTATAGAGTATATTGTATAGGGTATATCGTACAGGGTATATCGTACAAAACATATCGTACAAGGCAAATCGTACAAAGCAAATTGTATATGTACGGGAAAACTTCGGCTGATTATTTGATTTATTTTCTCTCAACTTATTCAACGATTTCAACTTTAACAATTAATATTTCAACAACTAATAAAGCTAGAACCTTAAAAGCTATAGATTCAAATTTGCTTAATTGAGAAAAGTAATCTAATATAAATTTTATTTTTTGAAGAGTAGAATTTAGCTTAAAATAGATTAGAATCTAGTTTAAAATAGGTTAGAATCTAAGTAGCATAAGAGTAAAATAACTTAAAATTTTACTAATTTTAGTGGCATGAGAGTAATTAATTTCACTTTTAGTGGCATGAGAGTAATTTACCGTAATAGAATATATATATTCCTTTTAAAATTCTTATAAAATAAAAATTATATAAAATTAATATTATTTTTAAACATTTAATTAATTAATAAAGTTTCTATTTAAGCGAAACAACGGTTTTTAGTATTTTAAAGGAGATGTAAATTATAATCCTTAATCTCTTTGATTACACTAATACATCATATGCTGTACCTAGGTACTTCAAAAGCTGTTGTCTTACTAACACGTGGAATGATGCAGGGGAGAGGGTAAATGCACTAGAAGTAGGGCTTTGTGGCTTTGTACCTGACACTTGTTACTTCTAAGTTCTGGTGCCATAAGTGACAAGTCCGCCCCCCTGCAGCTAGAGAGGACTGCAGGTTATCCAAAAGGGGGAAAGCCTGATAATGTGATGGACAAGAAATTGAACTTTAAAGACTTTCAAAGAAGGAGTTCATTAAATCTTCCGTTTATGAATACCACTAATATCTATCCCTATCGACTTACATACAATCTAAACCTACCTACAATCATATACTGGAGAGGGATGTATGATATATGCTTATGGGTGTCGAGGGCCCTAGACCTCCTTTCTAATTCTTCACTTCTTGGAAGTTGGAATGCATATGGGCAGCCAACAACCAGACAAACATACATATAACAAATGCATACATACATACCACATGAAGCATTCTAGCCATCAAACTTGTAACAAGATGCCAACGAATGAATAGCTTTCAATACCTAGGTACTTATGGTATGATACATGATACATAACATATACTCAGGGGGGAAACACTCTCCACATCTAGGTGCATCCCAAGTTCCCAATTAACCTTAGACTTCTAATGGTAGGTAGTAGGTATATATCCAGAAAGCTTCCGTCCCTCTATATAATAATAATATATACCGGTATCATCATCAATAATGACTTCCAAGGGCATTGAAAAAATTATGAATTATGAACCATAATATAATCAGAAAACCACAAATAAAAACATATCCATATTATATACCTACCTAGTAGTATTATTTAGCCTTGTGTTCTATCATACAGATAGATCAGATCTTATTTCTCTCGTTTCACTGAATACAGAAAGAAGACTGGCGATAAGTGAGTTATGAGGTACGAGTACAACATCGAGTATAACCTTAACTCGGGATATCAATCATTGGAGATATTACTGTATCTGCTGCATCCATTTGCACTTTAAATAGGTACCATCTCGTCCATCTCGTCCATGTCCATCTCGTCCGTCTGAGCGCACCCCTACCCCCTTCCAACTTTACCCAGGACACTTTATTACCCCGATCCCCAAGAAAGGTTACCATATTAACGGCGAGACTAAATCCCAAATCTCAAATCCTATTTCCCATTTTCCAAATTCAAACTCCAGTTTCATCCCTCAATTCTATTCAAATTCCTCAGTACCAAATATTCCCTCGACCTTGATCCTTGACCGACCTTGACCTTTGCCGATGTGATAAGGTACATTGTACACGGCAATAATTTTAAAAAAAATATCAACAACGCGAAACTGGGGGAAAAAAAAGAAAAGAAACTCCTCTCCTGATGAAGCAGATTTCTATCTATTCATCGCCGACATACCTTTGCTAATTAGCTTCGTCGCGCCAAGTACCGCATTCCACATTCCTCCCAATGCCCAGTTGATAATATGCCCTGGCAACCTCTCCCACGCATCGCATTCGCCGTCGCAACATTCCCTTTTGTTGCTTCCTCGCCCGCAGATCTTCCACTCGAACTTGGCGATGAATTATACATAATTGAGCAAGGTGGAAAGGATTCACAATGGTTTCGAGGGTATTTGGTTGCACCGCCCAGTCTGCTGGCTGGCTTGACAAGTACAAAAGGGCAGACTCTTGAGGCAAGGGTTTTCTCTGGAATATTCCCAGCCAGTTGCGTAGAAGTTCGGGAGGTGCTAGGGGATGACGAGGATGAGAGTCAGGTTTCTGCAGAGGATGGAGATGTTGACAATGGGAACGGATCTACAAATGGCATTTTGGCAGACAAAAGTCCAAGTTCTATTAATGGCGCACAAATTCATCAACCCAAACGATCAGCAGATCTCAATGGCGCAAATGGACAACCTGCGAAGAAGAAAAGAAAGAGTAAAGTTCTCATAAACGGAAATGTCAACAGATTTTCACTTATTGCAAAACGAGAGCCTGGTGCGCCGAAGCCAGCAGCTCCAGTGCCTATGCTGAAGATCGGAGACGAGACACCAACATCTGCCTCCGAACCGTTGGTGGACGAAATCGCATCCTGCTTGAGAGAATGGCATTCTACAAATTTGCACGAGCTCTTGCTCTCGAGACAATACCACGAATTGGATAAAATGTCAACTTTGGTCAAAACACTGGATCTCTCAAGAAGGCAAATTCTACATAATGTCTGTACGAAACACGAGCTTGAATCACTGAGGGAGAAGACAGTATGGGATCTCGTTCAGGGGAATAAATTATTAAATGGGGAGGTTATCGTTCGAGATCCTGCTGCCTGTGGTAGGGTTCTTACAGGTGATGATTCGGCTGTGGATGTCACAAGGCTTCAATCTATCATGAGTCTGCTGGATGAGAAACCACAGCCTCCGGCTCAAAACGAAAGTCTAGTGCTCCACCATTTACTATTGGATGTGAAGGCTTTTGTTGGCGTGTCTACAGAATCTACAACTCTATCGTTTTTTCTAGCTACCAAAAAGCCAGGTTCAGCGGGCGCGGCACTGTCGGAAACTTATATTGTGGAGGTACCTCCTAGTGCTTCTCTTACCAGTATGGGAAAATCGGGACAAATGAGAACGCTATTTACAGACCTCGCATCCACCGATATTGGAGATTTACCTTCTACTGAAAGCGAGCTATATCTTATAGTGAAGGTGCAATCGTCGTCACAAGTCACAGCGGGCAAGCCTCCCTCTCGTGGTGGATCAAGAGGCAACTCATTCTCTAGGGAAAGTGTCAGCAAGGATCGGGATAAACCACCATCTTCCAGTGGTGCGTCTAAAGCGGGCCGAAGGAGTTTGATGTGGGGCAAACCTAAAAATACATCCAATGCAACCAAACTCACCTCTCTCTCTGAAAATTTCGAGGCCAGCGTTGAAACGCACTCTAGTCGGGATGGAGCAACCAGAAGTTCTTCGTCACGAAATGGGGGAGACTCCAAGCCTGGAACCGTAAGTCAAATCATCTCCAGGACCGTTGGAATAGGGGCTCTAAGGTTGAGCTCACTCATGAAAACTCAAGGTGAAGCTGAACATGTAATGAGTATATGGGCACCATCAGCTGCTTTGGAATATGAAAAACCGAGCCAGAGTGATGGGTGGGAAGAAATCATTTGCGATTTGATGACAAGCCAATCCGGTCAATATGAAAAATCCCGAAGGGCAGAACGTTTACAGGTATATCTGAAAGCATTCGATAGTCCACACGCAGATGGGCTGATCAAATCCACTCCAACCCTACTATCTGGGATCTCGAAAACAAATAAGATGGGCTTTTCCGGGGCACCAACACAGCCGAGGTCAGATATTTATGTTACTATCGACGAGGCGTTTCTCCCTAAGCACGCTCTTCTCTCGCGATCAGCTGGTAGTGCGATGCCTATATCCCCATCATTTATAGGATCGAATCTTCAAGTAACTATGGAAGTGAGAAAGTCAAGCGGTGAGCGGCTTGAGGGAGCCATCTATCCATCATCAAATGCAGATGGGCAAAGTTCGTGGGATTCAGTAGCAGCTGAACGAGGCGACGCATGGAGCCAAACTCTACGCTTATCTATACCGCAACAGGAGGTTCCTAATTGCCATCTGGTAATGGTTCTTGCGGATGCACCAAGTCACCCTCTTGCCATATGCCACATTCCACTTTGGGATCAACAGACCTTCATGCGAGATGGACACCATTCTCTGCTACTGTATAAATATGACGAGACAACCATGTTGCCTCGAGGTAGTTCGGCTGGTAAAAGCGGATATCTCTCGTTGCCATGGAATTCTCGTGGCAAGGATGATGTGTCGAAAGATGAGGCCGTTACTGGACCGGTTGCGACTCTTCGTATTCAGACATTTTTATGTAGCACGAAGTTCTCCCAGGATAAAGTGCTCTTACGAATACTTAAGTGGAAAGATCAACCACCAGGAGACCTGCAGCAACTTCTACAACGATTAGTCTTTGTCTCGGAGATTGAGATTGTTAAGCTGCTGAGCGATGTATTTGATGCTATCTTTGGAATTCTTGTCGAACACACCGGGAACGATGATTACGAAGATCTAATCTTCAGTGCCTTAGTCACAGTTCTCTCCATTGTACATGATCGAAGATTCAACCTAGGCCCCTTGGTTGATCAATATGCCGAAACTAGATTCAATTACCCATTCGCATCGTCTTGTCTCGTAAGATCCTTTACTCGATTACTTGCCAGCCCTTCTGATCCAGACACTTCGAGGAAACTACGTGCCACATTCAAGGTGGTTCGACATATCCTAAAGTTCATCACCCATGCAAGAGGGCAGCAGAAGATGAAGGAAGTGGACATTGGCATTACCCATTCGAGTTCAGGGTTCGGCCGTCAACTTCGCCAAATTTTCAAGGCACTTGAGGGAATGATGAGAACAACGGCACCAATTTTGGTAGGAAGTCAAACGTTAGCTGTTCAACATTTCCATACTTGGCTACCAGAGCTTGCAGGTCTGCTTAGTAAGGAGCAAATTTTGCATATTGCCATCGACTTTATGGATTCATGTGCATTGGTAAAGGGCAAGCTCATATTGTATAAACTTGTTTTAATTATTAATTATTCTCGAATGGATATGTTTTCTGAACCCGAACAGATGAAGGCTCTTGCTGCGAATACGGCCAGGTGGATTTCACCGCACTGGGGCAAGACAACAGAAGTTACCGAACAATGGAGGGAACAGGTCCGACTTTGTTGCTCAATTTTGGCGATACAAATGGATAATCTAGGCCCCGAGATCCCCATTTACATACCCAAGATTATCGATTCGTATCTCGCAGTACAAACGGGCGAAGTGAAATCACAATCTCGCTTGTCATTTCTGTTCCCCACAGCATACCCATTTCCCAGCAAAACGATAGCTGAAAACGCCGACTTCGATGAGGTTCTTATTGAGCTTTCGGCAGTCTTGTCTGCCATGTCAACCTTACCTGCAGGCATGCAGCTTGATCTTGTACAAGGCGATATAGCAATACTGATCGAGGACTTTCTAAATATACTTTTAAGCATACTAGAATGTGAGGCATTTCCATCAAATTGGTTAAGCGTTCGCATCTTCCACCACAAATCTACGCTCAGAATACTCGAAGACTTGGCTGGCATTCTTCTGGACGGATTTCTGCCTCATCCTGACGATGCGGAGACCTACAATGTAGATTTGTGGAAAGCCTTCTTCACTACCTTGTTAAAACTCGTCGGTAGTGACTCCCTGGCACTGGAAACCTTCCCTGAACAGAAACGACGGGCAGTATGGAAGATTGCTGGTGATGTACGTGAAAACGGTGCCGACCTTCTAAGGCGAACATGGGAATTTACTGGTTGGGATACTACCCCGGAGGAGCGACAGAAATACGCTTTAGCCAAGATGGGGGGCTACCAAGTGCAATATGTGCCTGCACTCGTCGGACCTATTCTGGAGCTCTGTCTTAGTGTGCATGAAGGCCTTCGTCGCGTAGCAGTGGAGGTTCTTCAAACCATGATCGTCAGTGAATGGACATTGAGTGAGGATTTGGGTGCCATTCAAACTGGAATCATCGAATGCCTGGACCATCTCTTCAAATCGAAACCCTTAACGGAAAGCATTCTACAGAAACTATTCATCAATGAATTGTTCAGTCTATTCGATAATTTGTCTCGAAATCCAGATGATCCGCTTTACAATGCGGTAAAAGACCTAATTGGTACCACTGATGAATTCCTTGATCTCCTCGTTGCGGTTCATAGTACGGATGTCACCGGTGAAGCTTCTCATATGATTCATCGGTTACGATTAATGGAATTTCTCCGAGATATGCAAAAGGAAGATATTTTCGTTCGATACGTCCATCAGCTCGCAGAGTTGCAAATCAATGCTGGAAATCACACAGAGGCCGGGCTTGCATTGCGACTCCATGCCGACTTGTACCAATGGGATCCTTCAAAGATGTTGCCTCCACTAGATGACCCTGAATTTCCAGCTCAATCTCACTTCGATCGAAAGGAACGAATCTATTTCGATATGATCAAGAACTTCGAAGAAGGTGAGGCATGGAGTAGTGCTCTAGCGGCGTACAAAGAGTTGCAATTTCAATATGAAGAAAACGTTTTCGACTTTTCCAAATTGGCTAGGACGCAACGAGCAATCGCCACAATATACGAATCTATTTCCAAGGCCGACAAAATTGTTCCCAAATATTTCCGCGTCATTTATCGAGGAATGGGTTTCCCTCAAAGTTTACGCGATAAGGAGTTTGTGTATGAAGGCGCTCCGGATGAAAGAACCTCGGTATTCACGGATCGCATGCAAGAGCAACATCCTTCGGCACAGATTGTTACTTCTGGCGATGTCGATGATGTGGAGGGTCAATTCTTACAAATTTCGTCGTTAAGCCCACATCGCGATCTTACTCATCATGTTTTCCAACGTTCTAAGGTCCCTCAAGTCATTAGAGATTATCTGCTCTCTGCGCATCCTCGTTATTTCTCGACCACATCTCGCCGCACTACTTCGGGTCCAATAGGTGATCATTCAGCCGAGAAAATCATTTATACTACTGTGGATACATTTCCAACGATTCTACGTCGCAGTGAGATTGTCTCTGTGGATAGGTATAAGCTCGATGCTCACCAAACAGCCCTGGAACGAATCGTTCGCAAAACCCAAGAAATGGCAGCTGTGGAGAAGAGGATCGCAGATGGCGAAGAGGAAATCGCCCCACTTCTAGTCGAAGCACTCACAATATCCGTTAATCCCACTTCCGAGTCTAGTGTGGCTAGATATAGAGAACTGCTACCGTATCCTATCGATGATGAGGATGGAGAGGGAGAAGTGGTGGAGCTGGGCCCAATAGAAAATGCGCTGAAGATTGCGTTAATAGATCATGCAATCATGATCAAAAGATGTTTAGCCATGTTTGCAAAATCACCTCATCTTCACAGTCAAGATGATTTGCAACATTGTAAGATGCCATCTTTCAGTCATTATCACCATCATTTGCTAACGTATTACACAGACTTCGAGCAAACCTTCGCCTCAGAGCTAGCTTCTCTACAAATTCCTCAACCACATCTCTCAAATACTTCCCCCGGCCTCGTTCCAGGCTGGACACTTTCACCTTCGTCATCAAAGGGGGATCTGTTGAATAACTCCCAGGGTCATCTGGGACTCCCCAACTCTCAATCTTTCACAAACGGAACAATCGATACCAGCATCCTTGATAGTCCCCACCATACCCGCACAACCGGTGCTTCCAAACGTCTCAGTGCATTTCTCAATCGAAACGGAAATGTCGCAGATCGACAAACTCGCCCCACAAAGAAAGAAAGCCGCAAGAGTTTCTTTAGTGGAAATGGATTAAGCATGAACGGGATCTCCATAACTAGTGGCCTTACTCATAGAGACCGCGGCCGAAAAGACGAATTGATTGATGAAGTTCAGTTTCCGGAAGAAAACGAACATAGCAATCTTGAAGATTCGAAGGAGTGGATTACGCAGAGTGATCTTTCAGTTCAACCTCCACAAGGGAATTATACTACAAGTAGTATAGGCAACGGAAGGAGAAGCAGTAGTTCTCAACGTAGACCGGGGACGGGTAGTAGTCAGGGAATGGCTGGGCTAGGCATGGGCGGGATTGGAATGGGGAGTAGTGGGAGTGGGAGTGGGAGTGGATTTGGGGGAAGTGTGAGGAAGAGGCTCAGTGTATTGAGGTTGGGGAAGAAGGGTAGTACGGTAGGGAGTGGATTGAGTGGGGATTTGGCGGAGGAATAGGAAAATCTTTTGTGCAGAGATGGTTCGATTGATGGGTGGATGAACCTGGAACAATGAAAGGAGCGATGAGATATTTTTCTGGGTATGATTTCCATCATAACATACTTGTATCATGTTGTGTTATACCTGGATATTGTTTTTACGAGGGCTGGATGGAAACCACCCGAGGTTGGAGGACACTGGACAGTCCACCACGTACACTTCTTCTTGCACATATCTATCTCTCTAATACTTTTCTTTTGTCACATTTGTTTCAAGCGCAGGAGCTGGATCTGGAGGATGGGTGGATGGATAGCAGTGGTTGATTTTTTTTTTGTGTTTATTGTGCGTTCTATAATGCGTTTTAAAGTGCCTTCTACACTTGAAGAGGGAAGGGGGGGAGGAGAGGAGATGAAAATACCCAAAATACTCGAAATATCAACAGCTAAGATACCATGCAATACCTTTACAGTACATACAGACTTTTCTGTTTCTGTTTCTTTTTGTTCTTACTTTACTTTATATTATCTTAATTAAAACAGTCGTTGGGGATTTTACGGGGATTAGAGATCTAGATCGCATAGATGATTGGGATGGATTGGACTGGGTGGGCGGGGAAGCAATTGGGGGGAGGACTTGGGATGGGAGGGGGTCGAAGGGGAATTGGGATGGAAATAGAATGGGCTGGGATGGAAGGTGCGGGTGCGGGTGCGGGTGCGGGTGCTGGTGCTGGTGGTGATGGTGGTGGATATGTATTGGTGTAGTGGATATCATAGTGTAGTGTATAATATCATATATTAAGAACTAAAACTAAAATCGCTTGAAGATACTACTTAAGTATATATTGATTGCATTAGTACTATTAGATGCAATCTTTTTGTATTTTTGGAAATTCAATTCTACTTATCGATTGTTGATGTGAAGGTTAATGGATGTTATGTATGGTATCTAAGGTTACGATGACTCGGGGGGTTTTATTGCATGTGTGTAGTTTGTATCGGTAGTATACTTGAGTAGGTATATGTATATGTATATGTATATAGAGACGGGATTGAAAGGGATGATGAGGGGNGGGTCTATATTCGAGTATTAATCATAGTAGGATAGGATAGGATAGGATAGGATAGGATTTCATTCCAAAACGAACATGACGTCAGACTATATAGAATTAGTGTATTATTGTTTATTTGTAGTTTAAGTCCAATGAATGAACGAATGGTCCAACAATCCGGATAGATCTAGTGCTCCCTAGTGTTGAATATAATTACAACAATTACAATACCAACCTTGGAAGTAGATATATTATTCCCCAAAAGATTGGATGTTTCAAGCAAGGTGAATGAATGAATGTATCATATATGAGCTTCACAAAACAACAAGTCGAATGAAACGATGCAAGATATTATTGCCAACTAAAACCCCTCAAGGTATTTCCGAATGCGTTTCAACCAATTCCGTTTCAACCAATTCACAATACAGCGCAAGGTATCGATCAAGAGTAAAGGTCAAGAAAATATAAACACATCCTCGCCACCTAAATCCCCATTGCGAAATCCGACTCGACACATAAGGCAAGGAAAGATTGTAGACAAATTAACCTCATGTAAATCCGCTTTCAGCGCACCATTCCTCCATTCCTCCATTCCTCCATCCATCCAATTTCATTCCTCCATCCATCCAATTTCATTCCTCCATCCAATTTCATTCATTACCATCCATTCCAATCCTCAGGAGCTTCGGCTAGTCAAGACTTTTTCCCCTTTCCAGTAGCGGCTACTGGTTCATTCAATCCACCATCCCAGGTAATTTTCATAGTAGTAGGGAAAGGGAATTCAGAACCCATCATCTTATCCATGTAAACATAAAACCCACCCTCTCTTGGGATCTTCTTCATTTCACCCTGAGGGCCTGGTGCTCTTCTCAAATTATCCAATCGTCCGATACATTTCAGCATGGCTGTGAGAGCTACCCGTGATGCTTCACCGCCGAGACAAGCATGTGAGCCGATGCCGTAGACGATATAGGAATCAACTGGGCGATCAAGACGGACTTTCTTGGGATCTGGGTAGATTTTTGGGTCTTGGGCGAGTTGCACCTGAGAGTTTGGTTAGTCGGTTAGGTGAAAGATGAAAGGGGGCATGGTCATACGAAGCTTGTGAAAATAGAATCTCCAGGCTTGCACTCGACTTTTCTGGAACCGTCATTGATTGTGATGTTTTGATGACAAGTGCGATAAGCACCGAATGTGCCGTACATTCCTGAAGATTGTTAGTCGTGGGGGTTTATCAGAATATATGCAGGTAACAAAGCTCACTTATTCCTTCCAAGAGGTAATGTAAGAGAATGTCGTCAGCTTCAGCTGTATTGAGCTTTGCGAGACGATTAATCTCTGGAAGATGTTCTTTACCATCACCAAGATAGTAGTCGAGGGCTTGACCGAAAACTTGTGCTTGATTCGCCACCATCGCTCCTGCTGTAGGTAAAATTTGTGACCATCTATAAAATATCAGTAATTATAGTTGGAGATTGAAAGAACTACTCACACAGTCTCATGAACGCCCAAGCCGGCCTTTAGCAAATGTCGCACCATATGCACACCATAATCTTTGAGGGCGTTGTGTTCCTCCATGAAAGTATCAACGATACCCGATACGAGACTAGTCTTCGAGATAAAGTTGACATTCTGCTCGACTAGTGAACCAAGATCTTGTGTAACTGGAAGACCGGCAGCACGTAATGGGAAGGTTTTGGCCGGGTCAACATCACCGAAGAAGATGACAACGAACATAACGGCCAACACCATGTACAATTCATGCTCGGTGTATACGCCTTTAGGATTCTCTTCACTCTTGAGGGGGAGTTGGAAGACGTTCGAAGCAAAGTGAACATGAGCTAGATTGTGTTAGATATGAACGGAACAGTTGAAGTAAACGGAATTCTCACCGGAGTTACCAATATCGCGGATGACATCGACCTGATTAGTCGTGCCACCAATGTTATAGGACCATTTCTTGAGAAGCTTTGGTACAATGCTTTCATAATAGTTCTTGACGCTCTCGTGCCATTTGTCTTGGTAGAGGCATTCCTTCATTTGGTTGCGTCGCTCGGAAAAGAACTCGCCATCACCAGCCAACATAAAATTCGCCCCTAAAATTATGTTAGCATCAAGTCGAATGGCTCCTTCGGCAGGTTCATATACCTGGTTTGCCCATTAGATAAGAGAAACCTCTACGCCAGGAATCAACACCAAATGCTTCCGCGTTGGTAAGAACACTCTTGACTCCATCATAAGTGACAATATTCTTTCGCTCGGGAATCTTGGTTGGCTTGTCCCAGCTGTAGTCATCAATGCGACCAAGTTTCTCCATGATCTTTTTGTTTTCAGACGGGATGGTGAGAGGATAATGAGCATAAATACTGTTAAATGAGAAGTGGTTGGGGAAAGCCCGGATGAACAATTTGTAGAAAACGCAGCCCTGGTTGACATTCAAATCGTAGTCAACTTCAGTAACACCCCAGTTTGTGAGATTTGCTGGATGATAGTCGGTAGTGTAAAATCTGTCTCCGCGAACCAGTGTAACGGCATCAGAAAGAATGCTACGACTGATTGTATAGGTAGGTCCAATACCAACACCGGGATCCATAGGCTTCTTAGCATCTTCGCAAACCAGTCCGGCGTAAAGTTCGACCAAATCCGGCTCATCAAATAAAACCTTTAGTTTCTCGTAGACGGCTGGATCCGAATTGATGTCCGAGAACTTTTCATGTGGTGTAAGGCCAAAGTGTTTGCGGAATTCATTAAGAGTCGCACATTTCCATGCACGAGCTTGTTCCATCCCAAGAATTTCAACGGCACGGAGTACTGCAGGAACATTATTCGCTCCTGATGACCCAGCCAAATCTTCGATACTTCCGGTCAATTCTTTGACAAGATCATCGTCATTGAGCTTCCCGTCGCTGCCTCTCTTCATCCCAGCAAAGTCTCTTTGTAGGGGATCTTCTGGTGTCATTGTTTCGAGCTTACCCAAACCAATGAGAAGCTCCTGCATGGTGACTTCCTTGTAGCTTTTCCCAAAGATTTTCATGTATAATTCCTCGGACCACTTCTCGTCTCGCTGCGAAATGCAAGAGTGCCACCGATACACACTGGACATCCTTAGTTTGATCCAAGGGAAGTAAGTTGAATGAAAGCTCACAGATTGAATTCAGCAGCACACTGGTTGCCCACTCCAGCAACGGTACCAGGTTTACTATTTCTTTCCATTTCTATACGAGGGTCAAGAGTCCTATCATTGTTTAGCCAAGCGGGTTTCCTTCCTATATACAATCACTTCTCACCAGGTGGAATTAACCCGATTCAATCCAACAATTGTGCGCAGATAATCGAGCAGAATGATGTTGATGTAGAGACCGCAAGTAATAAGACGTCCAGTCTGGAAAAGATCGTTATCGTACTTCTTCCACGCTGCTTGCTTTTTGTCGTCAGGCAGACTGTCCTTAGGAGGTGTGAAGCGTCCATTCTCGTTGATTGTCGCCAATTGTTTGACCACATAGTTGTGGAAACGATTGAACATCTATAAAGGGTTAATTATCGGTGCAAAATTAATTCTTTAGTCACTCACAATAAGAATGCACCCTACTCCAGGTGGGAAACCTAGAAGTCTCTTTTCAGAGAAACAATCCGGCTTGAGCTCTCCATTCTTGAAAGTTCGCATATTATTCTGTTCCTCCTGATTGCTTCCATAGAGAGGGGAAAGGTCCAAGTAAGAGGAAGTCATGGAAATGTTAAAATCATCGTGTGATGTACGGAAACAGTCGTGAATGATAATGCTTGCGATATAGTACAACATCGAGGAGATGTTGTTTGGATGCGGTTTAAATCCGCCATTTTCTCGACTCATGATTGTGTCGAATATAAGGCCTGGATCTGGTTTTGGGTTTGGCTGAACGATTTTTGGAGTAACACTTCGAGCGTATGCTGTGCCTGCTTTTCCAATATCAGGGAACCTGATGTTGTTATATCTAGGGTTAAAGAAGCATTAGTAAGAGCATAATGGCGAATTATTCCAGTATGATACTCACGATCCATCAGCTTGTCGATAATTATACTTGTCGCCAAGCATTGAAGCTGGGGGGTGCTCTAGAGAACCCCATAGTTCATCAACCAGTGTTTCGGTAAGCTTCACTCTAGTCTTCGAAGTTCCAGGAAGATTTGCAACCAACTTTCTAGTATTAGCTTTCATATATGTAAACAATCGATGCCGGGTTTACCTGAATGGTTCTCTCCATGAGCATAGTCTTGTCGTCCGTCAATTTTGAGGTTCCCAATTCTTGCTTCAAAGTCATTTGCAATGTCTCCAGATCCTTGATCCGCATTGCTTTAAGGTCATCCAGCAAACCCGTCTGCTCCTGTTTTGTCTCATAAGAGCCATCTCCAGTTTCGGTATTCAAGGGACGATTGGCTGTGCTAATGACCTTTCCAAGTGACTCAAGTGTCCCAATAATACCAGCACGTTTTACACTATGATCAGGGCCCTCAAATGCTTGAGGATTGGAACTTGCAGTGCCGCTGGTAGATTTCTTAGTTACACCCAGCGTCAAACGACGAACTGGACCGCTTGAAGAAGTTGCTCCATTTTCGGCAGACGTTGGAGAAGTTTTAGTATTCTCCTTGTCTTTGTTTTTGAAGACTGTCGAAAGACGTCTCATCGTTACGATTGAATTGATGGACTGTTCTATGCTGGAGTATTAGTTTTTACCTCAACCTTCCAAATAAATTCAATGAATTAAAAGGGAAATCTGAAGATGCAGAAATAACAATGTAATAAGGAAATGGGACCCATTGAGTTGCTTATGACTTACACGAGAGCGGTGGTCAATAGTTAGTGTAGAACAGGAACGACTGTCGCATGAGATGAACTGAAGTGATACCAAATTATATTTGTACGTATTGTACTCAATTTAATGACGCGTTCTTGAATGGGAAATAGAACGGTCAAGAGAACTCAAAATCTTCAGTTGTTTATGTTCAAATGAAAAAGTGAGGGTGATGTAAGAGAGAGAGAGAGAGAGAAAAGAAGAGGTTGGAAAGCAAGAAAGAGCAAGCTACCTATGAAGCCGATAAAGGGGGAGAAGAGCTCTCCCCTCGATTTGATAGCTCCTGCCGTGTTCTGAGATTGGCGTAGGATGCAGTCAGTACATGTAACTTTACAAGTTCACAGCGAAGCCCTTGAGAATGTGAAGCCGAATTGATGACCACCTTCATTTTAATCCAATAAGGATTTATGAAAATCAAATTGAAGGGTTACATTGGAAATTGCTTGAGCGACCCTAACACCTCAGAGGCTGAAATACCCAGAATAGATTGGATAATGTGTAAAAGTCTCCAGATTTCGTACATTGAAAAAGTGAGACCTGAATGTATGCAAAATCGCACATTCGGGCATGGGCTCGATTTGACTAGGAGGAAAGGCCTGGACTGATTCGACGTATCACTGACTTGCCTCTTTAATGATGATTCATATGGTTGCACGAACTGATGCGGAGACAGATACGGATGTTCCAAAGCCATTCAGATATTGGATTGGTTCATAAAGAGGGAATTTGGGAGACACAACATCAATGTTCTGTACCCGACTCCCACCCCGCAAGCCACCATTCGAGGTATGATATTTAAACAATTTTCGTCATATGATACATGACGAGACATTGAAGATCGATCCATATCCACAGATATTCTCTTTTGCTCTGCTAGATGTATCGGTGTATGTTTGAATGTTGCTGAGAACCGAAGCTTTACGCATGTGAGACTTTTCACATCATCAGGGACACGTCGATCAGTACCTGAGGGACTCTGCATACTTAGGTCAAGCACTGGCTAATGCACAGTTAATCCTCAGCTTAACCCCTCAATTTCCTTCTCTCATTTGTTTCGAATCTCGATGACCTGCATCATTGAAGCAGGGGCTGTTGAAGCTCAAAACTTTCCGAATTCGTCCCCTCGCAGAACGATGAGGAGAAGATGGCTTGCAGAGCAAGGATTGTTCAATGTTGAGGGCTCAATGCAAGGTTGTAAAGTTGTATGTGATAGATCTCATGATTCAACTTTTAGCCAGTTTGTATGAAATGCCATTCAATTGTAAACGAAAAACGGGATGAACTAATTCGATATAATAATGGGATGAGCGAGGAAGAAATTGTCGCTACCAGGTCTCGAGCAGGTGTGATGAAGTTCATCTAGTTATCATGTGATCAAATTGATCGGTCATATCTTGGCGGATGTTCCGTGCCCTGTCAACAATTTTGAAGCTTGAAGCTTGAAGCCAGCGAGTACGCATGTCTACTTAAACCTGAACAACTTTGATCAAACCAATTTTCTGTATTATATACTGTTAGGTCTTCCAAGATGGCAGTCACTTTGAAGGTCACAAATCGCTGTAAGATTCCCAAACTGCCCATGAATATCTCCAAAAGCTAACCTCCAAAGCTCCTAAAAATCCCATCAAACGTCTTCCTACCTCTATCGATATCGACGAAACAACTACAGTTCAAGAGGTTAAAGATAAATTGGCCAAACAGGCCGGAGGCTGGGACCCCAATCGATTCGGTATCTGTGACCCGGAACATAAGAAGATTTTGAAAGATAGGAAAGCCTTCATTTCTCAACATAAAGAAGTGATTATTGGAAAGGAAATCTTGGTTAAGGACTTGGGTACATATCTGCTTCTGCCACTCAATTAATAGATATTAAACTTACACGGTCATCTATTACAGGTCCTCAATTAGGCTGGCGCACCGTCTATATAGTCGAATACCTCGGTCCCATCTTAATCCACCTTGGATTCCCCCTCCTTCGTCCCTACATCTACTCGCACCCCACCACCTCCATTGCCCCCCTTTCCAATTCTCAGCTTCTGTCTATGACCCTCATAATTCTTCATTTCCTCAAACGCGAATATGAAACGATCTTTATCCACCGCTTCTCCCTATCTACAATGCCAGCCAGAAACATCTTCAAAAACTGCGCTCACTACTGGCTCCTTAGCGGCCTTTACATCGCCTACTTTATATACGCCCCTTCTTCTTACGCCGCCCTCTCCTCCCGAAATATCGACTACTTAAATATGGCCGGGGTAGCTCTCTATCTCTTTGGCGAGGTCTCCAATCTCAAAACCCATCTCACTCTCTCGAACCTTCGCTCGCCGGGCGGAACTGAACGCGGAATCCCCCAAGGTTATGGTTTCTCTATGGTAACATGTCCCAACTACTTCTTCGAGATGCTCGCATGGATTGGTATGATACTTGTGACTAAGAGTTGGAGTACTGTCATTTTCACTATTGCTGGGACCGCACAAATGCAGCAGTGGGCTGTTAAGAAGGAAAAACAATATCGTAATGATTTCGGTGATAAGTATAAGAAGAAGAGAAATGCTTTGTTTCCTACCCCAGGGGCCTTCATCAAGGAACTCACTGGTTGATTAAGCTGGATAATTTGAGTGAGTAATCTGTGAGGGCAATATATGGCAGTGTGGCTGTGGAGCTCACATGCGTCCTTAGCACGTACTGGAGAGATTTGGAATGAAGAATGAATGAATGAATGGAAAGGAACGCCAAAAGCACATAATGGCGCATATTGCTTTCCTCTATTCCGCGAATACCAATATATGTTATGAATTTACCCTTCCCAAGTCCTTTCTCAACGTCAAATGATAGGTACCGATACTACCTACAACTAAGATATCCGCCTTAGATGCCCACACCATTTATAAGAAGCGAATAATCAACAAAAGCAGATACATAGAGATCGCAAGAGCCAATTTCTTGGCATACCTCGTTATTGCGATGCGCATGGGCGTGACATGCATACCTTCTCCATGAGGCAGATGCGAGTGCATCTAGATACCATTGTTATTCGAGAACTTAACTCATTCCAGCAGGTCGCTATGTGTTGGATTTGAATCAAACCTCCCCTCGATAGATTCTACTCGGATGGGAGTGGCAATTTTCAGTATGTTTGAAGAATACCTCCCAACCCCTCTTCTTCAAGCAATTTACGAGTATAGGATTCTTGAGCAAGATGGTCCAAGTCAAATAATTGTTCGTTTCAATGGTTTTCTTGTTTCCATTCGCGTTTGAGTAGCTATGACATTTCATGCGACCAATGATACCCCTCGTTTGAGGATCCGAACACACCTTGTTTCATGCATGCCTAGTACTCCACCTATCAATTAACCTTATTTTTTAACCTTAATATTTCGATTCAAGCCTTTTAGTGTTGTCGAGCATGTTATTCTAGAGAAATACCCCTACTTTCGCTTGCCCCCTTTCTGGTTTTACAAGTGTGCTTCAAACATTCGACCTTGTCATGGCGAATTGTTTGGCACACTTGATTCCTCGGAAGTCGTGAGTCTGTGCTAATTTATGTATACTAAAATCAACCACGGGCTTGATCTTTCGGCACCAGAATCTTCAAACCCCAGCACATATGGGTCTAGAAAATGTACTTGTGAGTATGTGCCTTCTGCGGGGCGTTTCCAAATGCCGCTTTGCGCCTGAAGGAGATCTTCCAGCATCACTTATATATATCTTACCTCTGACCCCTTTTATTCTTTCCTTGCTCGGTGATTTTGATAGTTATCCAGTCCTACCTATTCTTTTAATATTTGCAGTGCAAAGTATAGTTCAGTAATAAGTTGATCCTATTACCATTTCCTTCATAATCATGTATACACCATCACTGTTCTCTCTGGCGCTTTTCGCCTCAAGCGTCACTGCTGAGATGTCTCTATCCCAAGCCATCGCAGCCAATAATGGAACACTTTCCACCCTTTCCAGTAAGTCCTCTGCTATCCCCTTTAACGCTGTGTATTAACATTCGCAGTGCTCCTTGGGCAACAACCAGCTCTTGTCCGCGCTCTCTCCAACAGTTCATCAGGAATTACAATACTGGCACCATCTAATGCTGCCTTCGCCAAATTTCTTGCGGTACCTGCGAACAAGGCAGCGGCTGGCCAAAGTGATGTTGTCGCAGCTGTTCTTGAATATCACGTCTTGAACGGTACATTCCCAGCCAGCAAATTTACCAAAGAGGCACAATTTGTTCCAACACTTTTGACGAATTCGAGCTACACTCAAGTTACTGGTGGACAAGTTGTACAAGTTACTCTGGACGGTTCAAATGCTGTTGTCACAACTGGATTGAAAGAGAAGAGTACCACAATAATGACTGTAAGTCATTGACCAACTATATTTATCTTTTAAATTTTGTTGCAAGATTAAATCTGACATGGAATTCAGGATATTATGTTCACCGGAGGTGTCATGCACATTGTTGACACAGTCCTTACCATTCCCCTCTCCCCAGCCATGTCAGCCATGGACTCAAATCTTTTATCCCTTGCGGGTGCTCTCACAACCACGTCCCTCGTAGGACCAGTCGACTCTCTCAAAGACGTCACCATCTTCGCTCCTTCTAATGAAGCTTTTGAGAAGATAGGAGGCACAGCTGCTGCTCTTCCTACAATAGAACTCAGCCAAATTCTCGAATATCACGTTCTTAATGGCACTGTATGTTTTCTCCAATCCTTCTTCCACTCATGCACCTTGTATTCCGCAGAACCAAATTAACCCACCCACAGGTCGGCTACTCCACTCTCCTCACCTCCGGCCTAGCCAACGAATCCTTCCCCACCCTGATGGGTAAATCCCTAACCGTCACCTCCGAAGACTCCAAAGTATTCATCAATAGCGCCCAAGTGATCACCACCGACATCATTGTTTCAAACGGTGTCATGCACGTTATCGACAACGTCCTTAATCCCTCCAATGCAACAGTTGTTGAGAACCCTACTGCGACCACTCAACCAATCGCTTTTGCAGGTGCAACTAGTGCAGCCAGTGCACCATTTACTAGCGGGATCACGGCGACGACAACTGCGCCTAGTGCTGCTACAGGGACAAGTATCAAGACGGGAGCGGGAGAGAAGCTGGTGGGTAGAGAGGGCTTGGGAGGTATGGTGGCAGCGGTTGTGGGAGCCATTGTCCTTCTTTAGGTGGGAAGGGGTTTGAGTATACTACGGGGGAAATAAAAAATGCCTAGTTCAAGTTTTATAGAAGATTGGGATGTCAATAAGATAATACATATTACTGTCTTTCATTTTCGATTTTTGATGTATTGAAACACTTATGTCTGTGCTAGTGGGATATATCTCGAGTATTGAATTTGTGGTCTGTGATTTAGGGGTCAATGGGAGATACTCTGGGAAGTGCAATACATAGTGATACGATTGCGTTGAAATAATATAATGTTCCACGCAGAGTGACAGAGCAAAGACAATGATTACTGATGACAAGATGATATCAATATCATTCAAAATGATCAATACGGTATTTGAATGCTGCAGAAATCTATCGTGATCTACCTAAATAGTAATCTATTCGGAGGAGAAAAAAGAGGTCTGAAGTATTGATACGTGCATCAATATTCGATGTTACTTTCTAATTTTAATTAAAAATCAATTACAAATGGAAAGATCAAAACTAAATAGAGTTTTGAAAATTCAAGCTTTTTATTATATTTAAAGTTTTAAGTATGATACACTTCGAATAATAGATAATAGTCTAAAGAAAGAATTGGACTTTGCAAAGAAGTATACAGTGGTCATTCCGGCCTCTTATTTCTCCTGGAAATATACAAGCACGGACAAATTCATGATTACATAACCATCCATCTTCTGTTTGAACGTGAACCGCGACAACAAAACAGTATTGTCAACAATTCGATTATTTACTTGGCAACGATAACTCTCACAGACTATCTGAACATATACCCTCCAATCATAGCTCCAATATTTCTCAGATGATTTGCACATCATGGCCGAATTCGAAATTGGCCAAACGGTTGAACTTGGGAATGGTGCTATAGGAACTATTCTTTACATCGGAACCGATCCGATCTTCGCTTCAGGGGATTGGATTGGTGTAGAGCTGGAAGATGGAGGAGGCAAAAATGATGGCAGTGTTTTGGGGAAAAGGTATTTCCAGTGCGAAATGGGTCGTGGAATGTTTGTTCGTCCTTCAACTATTAGGATTATCGATCGACCTGCACCAGCCCCGAAAGCGCCTGCGCCTGCAAGAAAACCAGGCCGACCAAGTAGTGTTGTTGCTCCAGCGACACGAAGAACAAGCTCGGTGCCAGATAATGGTGTGGTTAAGAGGAAAAGCATGAATGCTCCTAGTCCAAGTCCTATGGCAAGGGGCCATTCAGGCCTGCGTGTATGTACATACTCATATTCGTGCTGCGCATGTGCTAATGCTATGTCTAGTCTCCCACAAGATCTCCTACAAAACAGCTATATTCCGCAGGTACTTCAGTAGCCTCAACACCCCGAACCGGAACACCTGCAAATTCTCGAGCACCCGCTGCCGGCGTTCAGAAACCACGACCATCATCTGTAACCAGCCGCACATCAATGGGTCCACCACCTCCACCTGCAGGACGAGGGAAACCATTAGTTGGAGGCAGTGGTGTAGGAAATAGAATAGGGGGGCCAGCAGCCAGGACAACTGGTGCTCGTCCAACATCTTTGGCTCCTAAACGTACACTTCGACCCGGTTCAGACCGCATGCCATCAGGCTCTAGTCAAGTTAGCGATGGAACTCACGATACGGTTGATGAAGATAGACGTTTGTCACCTTCATTGAGGAGTGACACAGATCAACTATCTCCGCAAGCTTTAAGTCCTGTGTTATCTGGAACCGGGCACGAAGCCTCGCCAGTAGCACCGCCGGCAGCACGCGGCAGCACTAGCACGGCAGCTAGCAGGGAGATTGAAGATCTGAAAACAAAACTTAGAGTAATGGAGAAGAAGCGAATGGAGGACAGGGAGAAGCTCAAAGCTTTGGAAAATGTGCAAGTAGAAAAGGAGAAATTCGAGGGGATTATCCAGAAGTTGCAGACGAAATATCAGCCTCAACAACAAGAAATAACAGACTTACGGAAACAATTGAAAGAATTTGCAGCTCAGATTGAGGAAGCTGAAGGTATTCAAGCCGAACATGAGTCGATACTTGAAATGGCTACATTGGATAGGGAGATGGCAGAAGAGACCGCAGAGGTGTTGAGGACTGAATTAGATGCTCTGAAGCAGAAGACTGAAGAGTTGGAGTTGGAGGTTGAGGTATTGCGTGAAGAGAATACGGAATTAGGAGGAGAAATGAGCGCAGAAGAAAAGACTAGCCAAAGCTATCTGCAAATGGAGAGAAAGAATGAGAGGTTGACGGAGGCTCTGCTGAGACTCCGGGATCTGACACAACAAACCGAGGCCGAGCTTAAAGATGAGATCAAGAGTTTACAAGAGGATGTTCGAGATCTCGGTAGTGTCAAGGAGAATTACGATGTGGTGAAGGCGAAGCTTGCTCAATCAGAAGCTGTTATCGAAGATCTTCGCCAACAACTGGATAATGCTCTAGGTGCCGAAGACATGATCGAGGAACTTACCGATCGAAATATGAGTATGAGTGAACAGATTGAGGAGCTCAAAGTTACAATTGAGGACCTCGAAAGTTTGAAAGAGCTCAACGATGAACTTGAGATTAACCATGTCGAAACAGAGAAAGAGATGCAGGAAGAAATCGACTTCAAGGAAAGCATCATCAATGAGCAAGCAAGACGAGCAATCCAACAAGATGAGACCTTGGATGACATGGAATATACACTGTCAAGATTCCGTGAGCTAGTTACCAGCTTGCAAAGCGACTTGGAGGATATGAGAGCATCACACGCCGTCACAGAAACTGAATCGGAACAACTGAACAACCGATCACGTGCAATGCAAGACTTGAATATGAAGCTCCAAGTTTCCGCTGCCAAAACACAAGTTAAGACAATCGATCTCGAATTACGTCGATTAGACGCCCAAGAGGCATCAGAGCATTTGTCAATCGTTCAGTTGTTTTTACCAGATGGATTCAGTGCAGAAAGAGATTCGATCTTGGCATTGCTCAGGTTCCGACGCGTAGCTTTCAAAGCAAATCTCCTGCACGGATTTGTTAAGGAGAGAGTAAATGGACAGCCACCTACTGGTCACGAGGATGATATATTCGCTGGCTGTGATGTTCTTGATAAACTTGTTTGGGTTGGTGCTATGTGTGATCGCTTTATTAATGCCATCAGCCACTGCTCGATAGAGGAGTTTGGCAAATATGAGGGAGCACTTTATGAACTGGAACCAGTGGAGAGAGCACTCAATGGATGGATAGACGGTCTAAGAAGGGACGAATTGAAGGAAAAGCAATGTGCCAGCGAGCTTCAACGCACTATCGCTCTTATGTCTCATCTTGCAGAGGTTCATATCTCAACTGGTCTTGCTAGTTATGCTGATGAGATTCATATGCGTACTCTTATCATGCAGAGTCAACTCGAAAATGCTGCTGCTGCGATTACATCTACCAGGACAATGGTGCAAGCTATTATACCCAGCCAAGAAGAAGATGATGAGCTCTTCCAACACTTTTCCAAAAAGACCGAAGCAGTCATCACTCAAACACGTAGTGCAAAGGTTATCGTTGGAAAAGCAGTTCGAGAAATTGAAGATTTGAGAGCTCGGTCATTATCACTCATGCCTAATACAATTGAGTCGTTTGAAAAATGCGAAGAAGCAACTCAACAGCTTGCAGAGTATACACGTCATGTAGGAAACGACCTATTTAATCTATTACATGAAGAAGGCAGAGCCGAGCCATATACATATGTCGAAGTACAAAGCACTATCTATCAGACTACTTCCAACACTTTCTCAACAGATGAATCCGACCTATTCTTCACCTACGCCAACAAGCTAAAACTCCTCAATAGCCAATTAATTGATCTCTCATCCCTGACATCCGACCTCGAAATGACCCAAGAATTTGAGCTCGCAACAGCTCCTTGGATACTCCGATCCCAAGAATTAAAATCCTCCAAGACCGTAACTATCGACACTCAAGAGGAACTCCGTCGTCTCAAAGAAGAAAATCACGAACGTCTCCGCCTCATCGCTTTACGCGATCAAACCCTCGAAGAATCATCCGTCAAAATAGAACTTCTCGAAAGTCGCATGAGAGACGCCACCAAGAAAAACGAACGCATTAATGAACTAGAGCGCAAAATCGAAGTTGCAAAGAACCGCGAAGCAGAACTCGCCGAGGCTATTGAGGCCCAGAATAAAGAGTTATCAACCATGGAAGCTGATCGTGAAAAGTGGAAGAAGATTGCTGATGAAAGTAAAGCATTGGGTGAAGTGGTATCAGGTTCTAAAGCAGGTCAAGAACGTGCTGTTGCTACGGCCCGAGAAATGGATGCTCTCAAGACCGAAATTGCCAGTCTCCAAGCTGCAGTTCGATATCTACGCGAAGACAACCGTCGTGTTAAACTTTCCGAGAGGGAAAATATGTCATGGTTGGATGAACCGTTAATTAAACCTAAATCGAGAGAAGAACAGAGGAAAGCATTAGTAATCGCAGAGGGTCAAGATGTTCTTAGCGAACTTATAACATTGGCGACGGGGGAGAATTCGAGGATTTATGATTTGGGAGCTATGCAGAAGGATCGCGGGAAATGGAGACCGGCGAAAAGTACGCCAGGTTATTGGGTTGCCAGACAGAGGGAGGAGTATGAGGATTGGAGGGCTTGGAAGGATGAGGTGGTTAGGAAGGGGAGAGTGCTGGGGGAGAGGGAGGGGAGTTTAGGAAGAGGGGTGGGGACGGGGAGGAAAGGGTTGAAGACCAAGACGAATGGGAATGTAGCGGCGAAGGTGGATTTGATGTGGAATGAATTAGAAGGGAAAGGGGCGAGGAGGGGCGTAGCGGTGGAGATTGTAGGGGCTGAAGAGTGGGAGGGGGTTAGGAAGGAGTGGGGGTTTGTTTGAATCAATGTGAGCATAAAGGGGGAGAGAAGTAAAGATGAAGATTATACCCTGTGCTCTTATTTATGCATACAGATATAGATATCTGGTACACTCAATTAGATTATTGATTATAATAACTACTCAATGAAGAATTAAATTAGTTTCGCCATGTCCTCTCTAAATCAATCTCCTGGTTGATTTTACGTGCTTAGCCTTATCGAAAAGGAGTGGGATAACGCAGAAGAATCATGTCGCAGAAGATGATACATCCCTAGTGGGCTTTATCATCTCCGTTGAGTTTCATACATAGGTGGTATCACAAGCTAGGTAAGCTGAAGTTGTTAACGCTATAGGTGGTGACTATTTGAGTATTAGAATTTTGTTCATAACATTCCGACACCAGCCATGACGCACGCAGCTCCTCGCTTGCCCTCGCTTGCCTCCTTAAAAACACCATCTCGTAGCACTCAGTTTCCTGGCCATTCATATTTCCTACATGAATACTTGTGTAAGGACGAGAATATTGAAGGTGTGGATATATACTTATGGATACGAAATAATAATTGAGGGGTTGCGACGGTATTGAAAAGTGCATCCGGTATCTGCACCTACCCGTGCGATATCTCCTTCTTTATGGAGGCAGTGGATTTTGCATTTAGTTTTATGCGTTGCGTTGCGTTGCGTTGTGTTGCGTTGCGCAATGAGCGGTTTATATATCGCATCGTAATATCAAGCCAAGAACATCTACACGAACCGTCCCCCGATACTCGTGTGATTGTTTTATAAAGGGAATGTGGATTTTGTAACCGGATGGACGTGTTGTGGATGGAGCTGGATTTTCTGTGTGTAGTTTGAGATTTCTATCGCCAAGGCTGTATGTAACATCAAGGTTTGGTGAGATGCGAGTATTTGTTGACGGGGACTTTATGGGCTACGCTGAGGTAGGTGTGGTGGAGGTGTGGCTGGAATTGCAACTGGAACTTGGGAGATGAGATGCACTTTGAAGATGTAGTAGTTGATGGGTATTATATTCATTCCATTGGTTTTCAACTTCCTACGATTGTGATCAAAGAGGATGGATGCCAAGCTCGAAGTATCCTTTCGTTTTGACTTTCCCGATGTATGTATGCATTGGGATCGAAGCTTGAGTAGTTAGTCTCTGGAGTGGTGTCGAAGAATTATATCTAATCGTGTAAGAGAGAGAATGGAAGAGCAGGAAAAGGAAAAGGAAAAGGAAAAGGAAAAGGAAGTTTAGATACTGTACTCTACAGTACATCAATTTCCCGACGAAACAAGAGAAATTCTAGGAGTCATAATCTACCTACTACATGGCCTACTAAGCTACTACATTAAACATCGCATCTTCGACTCACAGGTACGCTCTAAAGGAGTCATGCCATATCATATCATATCATAACATCACTATATCCACCACTGCGCAGTTCACTTCATCTTCCAATAACTTGTTCACAGTCACCACCATCCAAATTTCTAGATTTCTCCATTTGAGTTCCTCCTTCAATTTTCTCGATTCTTTTGACCTTTTGTCTATTGCAAACCCTCGACTATATACTATTCCCCTTTCCCGTTCACATTCCGAGTATGCAGGCTTTCTCTCCAATTCAATTTTCCCTTTCTCTCTTCCCTACCCCTTGTCACTCAAGCTCAAGCTTAACCAACCC
>NGKG01000010.1:373526-405109 GCA_002162505.1 Myriosclerotinia scirpicola | reverse complement strand
AGAAGAACTCAATGTGTTAAGAGCAATGCGTAAGAAGAGGTTCGTGTACAAGTCAGAGAGAGGGACTGACTGTACGAGTATGAATTGTGGAGTTTCTTTTTAAGTAATTTTAAAGATTCAGAAAGTAGAACTGTAAGAAGTAATTATGACTTGAATCACATAAGTCATGTCTATCTTGTTGATTCATAACACATTTTCTTCTTCAAAGTTAAGGAGTGAGTTTGTTGATTGTAGAATTGGTTGATCCTTCTGATATCGCCAAGTACCGGTGACACGAGATTCGATCGCGTCGGAGATTTAGTTTCCTTTGTCGCTAAAGGGGAAAGAGAGGTTTACTTAAAAGGGTGAAGATATTCTTAATATTCTTCTAGACGGTAAAGGAATGTAAGTAAAATCGATAGGAGTTACCTGGTATAAGTACTAGGTATGTATCAAGATATGAATGCATTCAAGAGATGGCAGGATCTAAAGAGACATACATAGGTATCTTTCTTACACGGTGACACCTGCCATCATTCACATGGGAAGAAGAGAAGTCTCCATACTTCATACTTCATACTCCATACGAAATGCATCGATTCATCAATTCATCAGTTCATCATTTCATCAACTTTCATTCAATGCAACCAAACAGGGGTTAAGAACGGAAGCTAAGTATTTTAGGTGACTAGGTCACATTTCTCCCAAGAACTTAACCATGTTACTTACCTAGTAGCCACATAACGACATGTTCAGGGGATAATCTAGCTGCTTTGGTGTCTAGCATGATATCCGTATCGAAGCCTCAAAAAGGATGGTTGATTATTGGTTTGCCAGATTCTATTACGGTACCGGTATTCATGCTTAAAGGCAAATCCTTGATGGAGATGGAGATGGAGATGGAGATGGAGATGGAGATGAAGATGGAGGTGGAAGGTTTAGCTTTTAACTTTTAGCTTTTAGCTTTAGATCTTCACCTTCCCCGACTATGAAAGTTTAAACTTTTCTTTCGATACTGTGAGTCTGTGATAGTAGTATCGGTAGTATCGGTAGTATCGGTAGTAATGTTCTTCTGTTGGAAAATTTGTGCAATGTGCAGAGAGAAGTACCGGTACTACATTCATTCTACTCCGTAGGTATATGTTTCAGAATATGAGGAGCTTCCAAACGGCTAAACATGACATTTTTACTAAAGTACGAAGTATCTATCTATCTATCTACCAATTGAATTAGTAGAAATATTTACTTTATAGCCCTAGCCCTGGAGGCTGGAGTAGTATGAATGTCCCTTGCCCAACCTCTCTAATTAAATTCTTAATTCTTGCCGGTTTCCGATTTGTTGGACAGACGGGGGGAGCGGGAATACGGTATGCGTACCTAGTGGGGTGTATATCAAATCAACTCAGTTGTCCATCATATACGGAGTATAAATATATATATATATATATCCAGCAGGAAATCGAGTTATATTATCACCAAGTGAAACAAATTTCAATAGTTTACACAACTACTTCTTATATCATCAATCGAGCATAGCGAGAAAGGCCTCCACGGCAGTGGCTCCCAGAGGGCCAGCGGAGCGTCATTGACAGCTACCTACTATTAATCAACTCACTACTACCGGTGTGGATTATGTACCTATGCACTGGGTAACTGTCAACAGTTATGGAAACTATATCGATACTTGCATGCAATTCAAGCTCTTCCAACTTTGTGACTATCAAGAATGGCCTTATACTAATTCTACCTACCTAGTAATAGACTTATCAAAATGATATTCTCCAATATCTTCAGTGTCTTCTCAAGAACGCCTCAATATTAATAAGACTATACTTGTACTGAAGCTTAAGAGACCTCTAGGGCTTTGGGTTGTCAAATATAAATTTGAAAATTCAAAATGATTTTGATACTTTTAAGACTGAGAGACCCTTTGATTGTCAAGTCTAGATTCCATTAGACTATTGAACGAATTCTAACAACTACTAGATAGAGTCTGAAAAGGTATATTCTCAGCCTTATCAGAAGGCTGAATAATTCGGTTGCTGCTGTTTGCAATAATGCCCAAATGATCATTGATGACAAAACCTTGGAAGGCTCAAGCTTTGACAAGGCTACCAAATCAGAACTTTTTGATAAGTACTACCTACTACCTACCTACCTAGGTAGCTCCAACATTTATTAGTTTGTAAATATCAGTAAAAGGAACAACCAATGAGAACAATGTAAATTATCCCATATAGTTATTATACAGCTGGAGGTTCGTGATATTCATTATTTAGTAAAAAGAATCAAATCAATAATTATTATTAGTAGGTAAGGTAAAGTAGGTAGGTACAGTACAGTAATAGTAAAATAAACTGACGTAGTTTTTTCTAAGCGATTATTTAAGTTTTGTTCAGCCTTGCCTGCCTGCCTGCCATATACGACTGACTGTACGGTACCTAGTAAAGCAGCGGCTATGAAAGGAAAGATGAGCTTCATCAAAATCTATCCATCTATCCATCCATCCATCTCCAACTTTCCTTCCACCAACCAACCCAACCCATACTCCAACGAATCCTCCGATAACCTCAACCTCAACCCCACCACCCACCACCACCACCACCCATAATAATTAAAAAAAGACCTTCATTCTACCTCAACAACATACGAACAGTTACTTTATTACCACTTAATTCATCTTTCAGTAACTAGCTGGTATCTTCTATCCAGCGCCATCAAAACTTGAGGAATTTTCCATTTATCGATCCGACAAAGTATTGAGAGGCGCCTGCACCGTACCTTTCAATATTATTACTCTTTCGATATCAACGAATTCTTCATTTGATTTCTCTCACCCACCACATCAAAAAGCAACGCGACCTTCAACATCTCGTCCTTCTTTTTACTTCGCCCTTTCTACAAAAACTTTATCTGTGGACAGATAACTATCATCATTTATTTAGGTTACTGATTTCGCAGGTTCATCGCGACTGTACATAGTTGCCACAAAATTCAACTTAATCTTACGGCGCAAACGAACCAAACTCAACCTTTTTACAGTTGGAGCTGTCATATCTTGAGACACTCCTTCTTTGTTGATTCGTCAAGAAATAGGATTTCTACAAAGATAGCGGAGGGGGTCGAAATCACTCTTCTTGCGGTTTTGCCGCGCCTGCCGTCATCATGGTCAGAATAACCAAGACGATACAGCGCAAGCACCTTGAAACATTAGTAAGAACTTTTACATCCCGTTGATTTTAATGCACAGCCAAACTGACATCGTACGTTTAGTCTCCTTTCGTCAGCGAATTCGAAAGAACCGCATGCTGCATATCTCTGCCCCTCCTTCCACTTCATCTCGCACAATTTCCTACAAGATGGCCATTTCCCCGTGGCGACTTATATCATTGGATCTCCCTGTTGAATCGCTTCGATGTGATACTCGAAAGATTTTGCACAACATACAAGTTAGCCGATGGCCCTCAAAAGGTAGAATTTGGTCGTGAAATGCTGGAGTCGAATGTAGAAGCAGCAACGGACAAGACGAAGACTCATGATCTGTCCGAGTTGGGCTATGAAGAAGATGGGGATAGAGAATTGATTGAAGCAGTCTTGAAATTCTCAAAGATGCTTTTGGAGAACTGTGGTAATCGCAGTATCTACTCCAGCAGTCCTCATCTGGGAAGTTTACTCAATACCACCTCCATGTCATTACTTGAGAATACTCTGCTTGTCACATCTCAATTGGCTCAGAGATACAACTCTGCTATGAAGCGTGTTGGATCTGCTAGAAGTAGCAAACATTTATTGGCCGAACATTACAATCTTGATCTCAATAAAGTTCTCCAGCTAGCACTGCCTTTCAGCAAGACCATCACAACATCACCAGACACGGCACCCCCCACGACACCTAATCCCACAACTCCTGGAGCTAAAGGCAAAGAGAAGGACAAATCCTATTTCAATGCTCCAGTAAGCCACAAGACTTCAACCACCGTTGTTTACGCAAATGATCTTGTTTCCATATACAAAGGTGGATCGGGGGTCAGCACAAACACGAAGAGTTCTCGAAGGGGTTCCGATAGAGGCTCCGATAATACTTCGTCACCCGTATCGCAGGCAAGCTGGGACGAATGGGGAGAAATCAGGATGACCTATTATCCGAAAATCAAAACTGAATCTGAGCCGGTCAACAATGCATTAAAACCTGCTGATACCATTAATACTGCTTCACCCATTACCCCAACACCGATTCGCAGATCATCGAATCTCGGCCCTAATGCCCACCGTGCGAACCGTTCTTCTGCAACAGAAGAGACGTCTCCATCATTGGCACGTACACCAATCACGCCTTCGGATGATGCTCAACGACAGAATGCTAAAACCATAGAAATTTCTTCGGCGAAGCTCAGATCCACAGATATCTACACTCTGATGCAGGAGTATGGTTTGGATCTCCCACAAGACTTACAGTACGAGTTATTCACAAAGATTCGAATTGCAAAGGCTCTCACATCTTCTTTAGAGACTCGACAACAGGCCCTCGTGATTAGAATGCTTGCTGTCGCAAACATGGCTAATGTCTACCTTGAGCCCCTCTTCCTTGAAAACGTGATGAAGCAAGATGGCGATGAGCCAAAGCGTTTACAGTTCATCTATCAAATTGCTGATTTGGTGCACCCCCCCGCAGAAGGTGACATTGCCGTCTCTACATACATGCAGACGCTGGCATTCTCGACACTCGAAGCCATCGCAGGTGTTTCTACAAAGTTTCAAGATGTTTGCAAAGCTTTAAATACTACCATAAACCATGGAGTAATGCTGTACGTTATCCGTAAAGCTGTGGCAGAGATGGCCGTGGAAGATCTTGGGGATAAGTTGACAGACAAGGATCAGTGGCGAAATGCTTTATTCTCCCTTATGACTAGTCTTTGTCAGTATCCTCGTACTGCAGAAGGCCTGGTCACAGCTGGTTTGATACCCATTATGATTGAAATTCTCGGACTTCGTACTACTGTGGCCCAGCGCTACCAACCGAAAACTTTGTCATTTCTGGATAACGTTGTGTACAGTGCTCGTGAAGCATTCCAGATACTTGTCAATGCAAATGGCCTTGATCGGGTCTCGGATTTGATTGTCCACGAGACAACCACCGCTTCAGGTATTGCAGAATCTAGCAATGGAATGCCAAAGAGACATCGTTCGCCTTCTACTGATTATGAGATACCCTTCTATCAACAACAAATCCTGAAATGGCTGTTCAAATTCATTCACCATATGATGTCATCCGCAAATAGTTACGGAGGTAACTTTGATCGTCTCTTGCGAAATCTCATTGACTCCTCACAACTCCTTGGTAGCTTACGTCAAATCATTGGTAACGGTCGCTGTTTTGGCTCCATTGTTTGGACTAACGCCGTTGGTATATTGAACGGGTTTATCAATAACGAGCCCACCAGTTTTGCAATTATTGCCGAAGCTGGCTTGAGCAAGGGGTTTCTCGAGGCTATCACTGGGAGTCCAATTGTGATGCCACTACCTCCAAAGACAGAACGTAAATCTGGCGAATCAAACCAGGCTGATTATGGGGACAGTTCATCAGCATCATCCGACGAAGATGAAGATGACGAACCCCTTTTCGAGGTAGATACCACCCCACACCCACCAACTCTAGAAATGCTTCAAGCTCCTCGCAACGGCCCATTGGCTCGTGGTATCATGCCAACCCAAGAAACTATCAATATTGTACCGCAGGCGTTTAGTGCACTTTGTTTGAACAATGCTGGTATGAAGATGTTCCGAGCCTCCCGTGCCCTGGAATCATTTTTTGAGATATTTGAGAGCCCTGAGCATGTCAAATGTATGGAGTCGAACGGTGAATTGCCATCTAGTCTAGGCGCCACTTTCGATGAATTGGCACGTCACCACCCACCTCTAAAGGGTGCGATCATCAACGCCATCCTTGATATGGTTGTCCGAGTCGTGTATCTTTGCAAAACCAAGGCTGAGAAGGATAGAGCCGGTGCTAAGTTATGGACCTTCGATTCCGCTGGTAATACCATCCCAGCAGGCCCCTCGAGCAGTTCTTCGGACTTGAAAGGAAAGGGCAAGGCCACGGATACTGATAGTGACGTTGAAATGCGAGATGCCGATGACGCAGTGCCCACTCCGGTATCATCTAAAGACTCTGATACTTCCATGACACCATACATCACCTCCGTCGCTTCTTTTCTTGCGACCGTACTAAACAACTCTTCGGTTCGTACCGAGTTTTGTGCCAGAGGCGGTATTGAGTATGTGCTTGATCTCGCCGAATCTCAAAGCCTGCCAGCCAATTTTGGTGATGGCGTATCTTCACGAAATCTACAAAACGTTATCGCTCTTCTCGCTGAACAAAAGCCATATCTAGTGATTCCATCACTTTTGAAGCGAGCTCAAGCTGCCGCAGATATTCTCGAACCATTCGCCACACATGATTTCAGTACATCTTTCTTTGCTCCATTTGTAGACAAGACAAGTCGTTCTCATGCCGACCCAGCAATATTGGATCAAGGAACTGCTTTCGCGAAAGCTTTTGTTAACATCCATTCCTTAGTAGCTAATCTGACAGCTTCCATACAAGGATCCCCATACAGTCACAGAAACACCCCGTCCGGATTTAATGCTATGAATTTTGCTGATCACTACAATCGTTTGATTCATACCCTTGGTCCTCTCTTGGGGGCATCTCTTAAAGAAGGACTTTTGGTGGAAAAGCTTGTTCCCAAGAGCTGGCAACAAATACCATCGGCACGAATCAAGGATAATGGAATTAGCGATGTGGTTCCAGACGCTGTCGTCAGTACTGAGCCATCTCCACCTGCTCCAAATGCACCAACACCCGCTGTTGTCAGTGATCCACCATCGCGACCTCTACACCCTGAACACGTGCCAACGCCAGCTCCCGAAGTGGACCTTCAATCAGCCGCTGACCAGTCACCGTGGGCAATTTCTCCATCGGAGACAGACGCAAATTCCTCTCCGGATACTCCCGCCAAGTTATCAAGTCAGTTAACCCAGAGTTCTCCAGAATCCCGAAACCTTGGCAACTTGAAGGATTCTTGGGAATTCCGGAACTTTGGAACGCTGCGTTATCTCCTGGGCAGGATGCCTCGAGTTATTGGGCCCTTCTTCCAGAACGTTGGCAAGGTTCTCCTCAGCAAGCGCAATGGAGATCTCTACTACAGACAGAACCACGCCACTATCGCTGAAGCTTTGTCCGAATCTATTCTCAAACAATTGGCCCGTCCTGGCGATGATAACAGCATCGAAAATTTCTCTTATTGGATCGGAATTTTACACGTATTGAAGGACATGTTGATTGATTCTTCTCGTCATACAGATCGCCAAATTCAAGCCATCAGTCTTGTCTTGCAAGCTTTCAAGGAAGGTTCAGGCTTCACCACACTAAATCACATCCTAGAAGCTTTTACCTCCGAAATTCGTGCGAAAGATGTTCAGTCACGTGAGCATCAGGGGGAGGAAAAAGCACCCGAAAAGGCCATGAAGTTTGAACTGGCGACCATTGGCGCCAAACATATTCTCTCTTTCTATGCAATCATCGTCAATTCCAAGCACATAGTTGAAGTTCCACAGACTCAGGCTATGATACCTGGCAATGAACGATCTCGGGGAGCTCTTCGACCTGACCAATTTACACCCGGTCAATTCATGGTGGAACTTCGCATGGCCCTGTTACCTACCGTCCGTGGTTTGTGGGAATCTGATTTGATTGAAAAAGCCCCTAGTCAGATATCCGAGAAACTCATCGAAGTGATCCGTACTATAGCCTCGGCAGAAGGTGAGACTTCAGCTGCCAAGAGAGAATCCCAGACAGGCCGACAAGCAAAGCCTCCCCGAAAGACATTCAAGATCAATTCTGATCATGTTAACTCGCTCAAAGATCAGGGTTATGATGAGGACTTAGCCAAGGAAGCCTTATATCGCTGCAGCAATAACCTTTCCACCGCTACTGACTATTGCAAGGAACAAAAGAAAGAAAGAACTCGTGGGCGCTGTCCAATTCCTGAAGATGATATTGAGGTTGCTCCCGAGCCTAGTGGTAATTCTAGACCTTCAAGTGGATCTACCGGATCAGCAAGTCCAAATGAGCAACCACTGGGACCCATGGGTATTAATCCTAGCCCAGAGGTAACAGCTATCATCAACTCACTTCCTGTCGTCAACACACTTCCCGAGGGAGCTCAATTAATCGTACCTGGATCAGATGATGACTTTTTCACGCCCCGTGGTTTAGCACGTCTCATTAATCGAATTGAGAGTAATAGAAATCAGGATGCATCGAATGGTGCCGGACCTAGTGCGCCTGTTGAATCCCCCCAAGTGAAGCCTCAACAACCTGTCAAGGCCGAAGAAATATCTGTCAAGCAAGTTACTGTTGACGACTTGAACGATGAACGCAAACTCATTCGAGATAACTTGATTGATAAGTGTTTAGATGTCATTAATGCTCATGGAGATGTGACCTTTGAGATATCTGACTTGATTACTACTGTGGTAAATAAATCTCCCGACCCTAACGCTCTGAGAAAGGTTGTCGGTGAGACACTTGTTGTTGCGTTGATGTCTTTCGCTGGCGAAGAAGATGCTCGCAACGGAAATAAGATCGCAGCCTATGCTCATTTATTGGCATTGATGTTGCGTGAGAAGCAGTTTTACGCTGCTGCAGTGGGAGAGCTCAAGGAAAATCTCTCTACCTTGCTCACTTTCGTCAAATTATCCCCATCGCATTCCGCTGAGGAAACATCGCCATGGATTGCACAGATTCTTCTAATTGTTGAGATGCTTTTGAGTGAAGATGCCAAGCCACGAAAGGCTAAGTGGACACCGCCAAAAGACGAAAATGAAAAGGTTGAGGCGCCTGTAATTGAGCATGTAGAGCTCGCCGTTTCCGAGGATGAAAGATCTCAACTTTTAGAGTCTATCCTAGATATTCTCCCACGAATTGGAAAAGAGGAGTCCCTCGCACTCGCTGTACTGCGAATCCTTGTCATATTAACACGTACCCGCTCAGTTGCTCAAAGCATGGGCGAAAAGAAGAACATCCAGCGATTGTTTGTCATGGCGAAGCAGCTTGCAGGGGCCAGTTCGACCCGCATCCACAGCCCTCTTTTACTAATTCTCAGACACATTGTTGAGGATGACGAGACCATCAAGCAAGTCATGCGATCCGATATTAAGGCATTCTTTGATCACAATGTTCGACCGCAACGAACACCGGTTGATTTATCGTTGTATTTGAGAGGACTGCAACACGTCGCCAATCGTGCCCCGACACTGTTCGTTCAAGTAACCAACGAAATGGTTAGGTTTACAGGGTGGCCTTTCCCGTCGTCTGACCCAACAAGTCGGGCACCATCCTTAGTCCTCAAGGGTGACCCTCCAAGTGAAAACACGACATCTGTCAAGGGCTCTGAAGACGCCGTTCAGCCAACTGTACAAGCTACGGAAGATTTAACTCTCCAAGATCTAAAACCGTCTACCGAGGTTGTTGATACCGACATGCCAGATGTTGGAAAGCCAGCTTCCCCGGAACACAGAACACCCGTAGTCGAAAACCCAGATGGCGTCATTCACTTCCTACTTTGTGAGCTCTTGAACTACAAAGATGTCGAAGATAAGGATCGTCCAACCACTAGCCATGGTGAAAAGCCTACCTCGTCTAGCAATGGGGATGTGAACATGGTTGGTGCACCATCCGTGCCTGATTCACCTGCACCCAAAGACGGCCAACCTGTTCAGCCACCCGCCAAACTTGAATTCAAAGCTGAAGAACATCCCATATATATCTACAGATGTTTCCTTCTTCAATGTCTCACAGAACTTTTGTCCGCTTACAATCGAACCAAAATTGAATTCATCAATTTCAAGCGTAGTGCTCCTCCTCAAGCCATGACTCCATCGAAACCTCGATCTAGTGTGCTTCACTATCTTCTTTCCGATCTTTTGCCCATTGGAACATTGGATTATGCAGAAACCACCGCTCTTCGTAAAAAGCTTACCACTTCACATTGGGCCGACTCTGTCATCACTGCCCTGTTGAACAAGACTGGAGAACAGATCCTTGACAAACTCCGAGAGCAATCCGATGGAGAAGATGAACCTGACCTCTTGTTTGTTCGACGTTTTGTCCTAGAGAATATCCTCAAGGCCTACAAAGATGCCAGTGCTTCCACTGAACCTCTTGAGGTTAAATATGCTAGGATGCTTTCACTTGCTGATCTCATGATGCATATTATGACCGGAAAAGAGAATATAGGAACTGCGGATGCTTCTGTCAGCAAGAGATCGCAGATGCAGCTTAAGCGCATTATGTTTGAGAAAGGATATATTGCAGCATTGACTGCCTCGGTAGCAGACATCGACCTCAATTTTCCAGGTGCAAAGCGAGCCGTTAAATACATCTTGCGACCTCTGAAGCAACTTACTCACCACGCCATCTACCTCAGCGAAAACTCACTTATATCTTCTCTCCCAGGACAAGCCGACGAAGATGATATCGAGTCTGCCACTTCAGTATCAGATTTAGAGGATGAGCGAGAAGAGACACCAGATCTATTCCGAAACTCGACTTTGGGTATGTTTGAGCAGGGAGACGAGAATGATACATCATCTGATTCCGAAGATGGTAAGTTATATCCACTGTCGCTCCCAACATATAGCAGCTAATCCATATAGATGATGAGGATATGTACGAGGGTGAATATGACGACGGCATGGAGTATGATGAGGAAATGGATCAGGATGATGAGGAGAATGTTAGTGATGAAGATGAGGATGATGGCATGGGTCCTATTGAGGGTCTTTCTGGCGATCATGGTGTCGACGTCGAAGTCATCATGGAGGATGATGATGAAGATGATGATGACGATGACGAAGATGATGATAGCGAAGATGACGAAGATGATGACGAGCATGGTTCTGATGGTATGGAGGACGATGATGCTCGCATCGAAATTCTTGATGAGGCCGGAAATGTCCAACAACTTGCCGAAGAAGATGAAGATCATGAAGACGAATGGGAAAGCGAAAATGATGACGAGATTCTGGAAGATGATGAGGAAGATTACGAGGAAGGTTACGAAGGACCAGGAGCAGACAATGAGGAAGCACATGCTCACGCTCATTCTATGGGTGACATGGGTCCTATTGGCAACCTTGTTCGCGTTCTTGCCGGCGGTGGCGATGAAGAAGATGCTGTTGAAATGCTTCAACGTCTGGAAGAAGAAGGTGCGGGCGACCGTGAAGATGATGAGGAAGAACAGTTGGGTGAATACATGGAAGAAATTGAAGAAGAAGGTAAGGTTGATATCTTTTTGATCTGGGATTATGGTTTTTGATGGTATCTTGTGAGCATTTGCTAATTTTTATTTCAGAAGATGAGGAAGATGAAGAAGATATGGACGAAGAAATGCTCTTTGAGCACGCATATCCAGGTCAGTCTAATATCAGACCAAGCTCTACGGTCCGACTAATAGATCAAGCGGACGGCCCCGGTCCCATCTTTGGTTGGGAAGGAGATGTTGAGCCCCCAATGGTCATCAGCCACCGTGGACACCAAGGCCGACATCGTCATGCATTCCCCAATCCTTTTCCATTCCTTCCTGGAGGTTCGCGCGATCCACTTGGTGGTAGGTCTCAACTCTCTGAATTAGAAGCTATTCGTAGAGCCGCAGAAAGACAGACCCAGGAGCTCGAATCTATGATGCATATGGTGGAATTGATTAGTGGCCAATCCAGACAGAACAGAACTGATAGAGTTGTAGTTCCAGATTTCCGTTATCGAGGACAAAGATCCGGCGCCCCACCCCCACATTCCACCGATGACGGCACAAATCCCCTGCTTCAACGCAATGGCCCAAGTAGTTCAGGCCGACCTTATCGAGGACCTCAAATAGGCAGCTGGATTCAAGCACCGGGACCAGGCGGAAGCTTGATAGACATGAGCAGTGTTCTTGGCGGACGTGCCTTCGGTGATAGCCCTGAACAAATTCTTGATATGATCAGATCCTTACGTATCCCAGGATCAATCGCTCGTAATGGACAAGCTTTGCAGTTCCATATTACCGCTGGTCCTGGGCAGCTGCCTAGAGAACTTGAAGCAATGTTCGGCTCGCGTCGTCCTCGTTCTGATAATCACCGCGATTCCAGCGAGCCTGGAAGCGCTACATCTTTCTCTACTCAATGCACTGCTGCACGATGGTCAGAAGAATCCAAGATGCTCTTTGGATCAAGCAATATTGAAACAGCTCAAGAGCTAAAAACCGAAATTAATGCAGCTCTTGTACCTCCTGCCATTGAAGCCGACAAAATTGTCAAGGCAGCAGAGATCGAGCGAATCCGCGTACTGGAAGAAGAGAAGCAAAAGCGACTGGAGGCAGAAAAGCTTGCTAGGGAAGCTAAGGAAGCGGAGGAGAAGGCAGCCAAAGAAAAGAAAGAGGCCGAAGAGAGAGAGGCCGCTGAAAGAGCTGCAGCTGAGCTTGCGGCTGCTCGAAGTGCCGAGGTTGACGAACAAGCTGAAGAGTCTGTTGAAGCTAATACTGCCAACGCGACTGATGCCATGGAGGGGGTTCAAAGCGAACTACCAGAATCAGCTACCAATGTGGAAACACAGGGAGCGGAAGCCCCAGCTGCTGATCGACCTAGAGTTATGACTGTAATTCGTGGCAATCCATTTGACATTACGGATTTGGGTATTGATGCAGAATTTCTTGCTGAACTTCCGGAAGAAATCCGCGAGGAAGTCATCATGGCTGCCGTTGCCGAACGACGTCAACAAGCAACTGCCACAGGTTCACAGCCAACCGACATTGATCAGGAATTCCTCGATGCCCTTCCAGATGATATCAGAGAGGAGATTATGCAACAAGAGGCGCAAGAACGCCGTCGTCGTGAGCGTATGGAACGACGAGATGCTTCTGCTGCTGCAGGTGGCGCTCCACCAAATGGAGACATGGATCTTCCAAGTATTCTTGCCACCTTCTCACCTGCTCTCAGACAAGAGGTTTTGATGGATGGCGATGAAGATTTCATGGCATCCTTGCCCCCAGATCTCGCCGCTCAAGCACGTCAATTACGCAGAGGCCAGCCAGACCATCCTGGAAGAGCACCTGTGGGCGTTATCCGCCGTGTTGCTCCGGGTGAAGAAAATCGGGGTGCTCCTCAGCAGCCACGAACTCGTCGGGCAATCGTTCAAATGCTGGACAAACAAGGTGTAGCAACACTTCTTCGTTTGATGTTCATTTTCCAACATAGCAGTTTCCGAAGTACCCTCAACTCAGTCTTACAGAATGTTGCATTGAACAAGCACAACCGTGCCGAGCTTATTAGCACCCTTCTCCATATTCTTCAAGATGGTAGTGCTGATATGACCGCGATCGAGCGAAGCTTTTCGTATTTGTCGGTGCGAGCCAAACAAACATTAGTGAAAGATCCAAAGACCCCCACACAACCTAGTCGGAAAACAGCTACAAATCTCGGTCCTATTGCGCAGACAAATTCTGAGGCATCACCACTTATGGTAGTCCAACAGTGTTTAACAGCTTTGGTCTATCTTGCTCAGACCAATCTACATGTCGCATCTTTCTTCTTGACTGAGCACGAGCCATCTGGCGGATTCAAACGAAGTCTCAGTCGGAAAGGAAAGGGAAAGGATAGCAAAGCCCCAAGATACGCTCTCAACTCTTTGCTCAGTCTTCTAGATCGCGACCTCATCATGGAAAGCGCGACTATCATGGAACAACTTTCACTCTTGCTCAACATTGTCACTAGCCCGCTTATTGCGTTAGAACGAAAGCAAAAAGAAGCTATCGAAGAAGCCGAAAAAGCTAAAGCGGCTACAACTTCAAATGAAACAGCTGAAGCCACCGGCACTACCGACGCGCCTAATCCTGAAAATTCCACTACAGGTGAAAGCAACCCTGCCGAACAACCATCAGCACCATCCGAAGCAACCGTTCCATCCTCTGGTTCGAATCCTGCTCCCACCCCTACGGCGCCTGTCATTCCAAACCCTAATGGTGGCGAGGCCTCCGCCGTTCCAGATACTGACACTGCTAAACCAGAAGATGCATCCAAGAAAGAAGAAAAGAAGGTGCATGTTTTCACCCCTCCCGTTGTACCAGAACACAATCTCCGATTGGTGACCAATATTTTCTGCTGTGAATGCAACTCCAAAACCTTCCGAGAGACAATTTCAACCATCAAAAACCTCTCTACGATTCCTGGAGCGAAGGCCATTTTTGGAAAAGAACTTATCGCCAAGGCCCGAGCATTAGGAGAAGTCATCCTGGTAGATCTTCAAGACCTTCTTCCCCAGATTCAAAAAGCTAGAACTGGAACAGAGATTCAAGGTGTCGCATTAGCAAAGTTCTCTCCACCGGCCTCCGATCAGCACAAGCTTCTACGTGTTCTTACTGCCCTGGATCATTTATTTGATCCTAAGCGTGAAAAGAAGGATGATGCAGCTAGTGAAGCCGAAGCCTCTTCTGAAATTGTCGAGAAGCAAGATCTTTTGTCTAGCCTCTACGAGAATTCTACTTTCGGTCCGATGTGGGAGAAGTTAAGTGCCTGTCTCAGCACAATCAGACAACAAGACCACATGCTTAGTGTCGCCACTATTCTTTTACCTTTAATTGAATCCTTAATGGTCGTTTGCAAGAACACCACCTTAAAGGATACACCGCTTAGTCGGTCTGCAAAGAATAAGGAAATGGTTCTCGCCAGTCCTGTTCCCGAGTCTCGTATGGAGAACTTGTTCTTCACGTTTACTGAAGAGCATCGAAAGATTCTCAACGACCTCGTCCGACATACTCCTAAGCTCATGTCTGGTACATTCTCCCTCTTGGTGAAGAATCCTAAGGTCCTTGAGTTCGACAATAAGCGCAACTATTTCAGTCGTAGCATCCACAGCCGAAGCCAAGGTTCTCGTGCAGTTCCTCCTCTACAATTGTCTGTCCGTCGGGAGCAAGTATTCCACGACTCTTTCAAATCCCTTTACTTTCAGACTCCGGATCAGATGAAGTATGGGAAGCTAAGCATTCGTTTCCACGGGGAAGAGGGCGTAGATGCAGGTGGAGTTACTCGTGAATGGTTCCAAGTTCTCTCTAGGCAAATGTTCGACCCCGGCTATGCTCTGTTCATTCCCGTGTCTTCTGATCGCACTACTTTCCACCCCAATCAATTGAGTAGCATCAACGAGGAGCATCTAATGTTCTTTAAGTTCATCGGTCGTATCATCGGAAAAGCACTATATGAGGGTCGTGTTCTCGACTGCCACTTCAGCAGAGCAGTTTACAAGCGCATCTTAGGCAAGGCTGTTTCGGTGAAGGACATGGAATCTTTGGATCCAGACTATTACAAGTCTCTTATATGGATGCTCGAGAATGATATTACGGACATCATTACCGAAACCTTCTCTGTGGATAACGATAAGTTTGGCGTTGTTGAAACCATTGACTTTATTGAAAATGGACGCAACGTTGCTGTTACAGAGGAGAATAAGCACGAGTATGTCAGATTGATGGTCGAATGGAAACTTACAGGATCTGTCAAAGCCCAGCTTGATGAGTTCTTAAAGGGCTTCCATGATATTATCCCTGCCGAACTGGTTTCAATTTTCAACGAGCAAGAACTAGAATTGTTGATTTCTGGATTACCTGAAATCGATGTTGATGATTGGAAGAGTAACACTGAATATCACAATTACTCCGCGTCGTCCCCACAGATTCAATGGTTCTGGCGTGCTATTCGCTCATACGACAAAGAAGAGCGAGCCAAGTTGTTACAATTCGTCACTGGAACCAGTAAAGTACCTCTCAATGGCTTCAAGGAGCTTGAGGGTATGAATGGCTTTAGTCGATTCAATATTCATCGCGATTATGGCAACAAAGAGAGACTTCCGTCTTCTCATACATGCTTTAACCGTAAGTTATACCATCCATTTGAAAGTATCTACTCCAATACTAACTAAATACACAGAACTCGACCTTCCAGAATACGAAAGTTATGAAACCCTTCGTGCTCAAGTTCTCACGGCCATCACAGCAGGCAGTGAATATTTCGGTTTTGCATAAATGCGATTGCAAGGTCAAACATTTTTTCTTTACATTACGATATCATGCATGGCAGGCTTTTGATCAGCATTTTGATGGCGTCGAGCTTTCTTTTTCGATGATATGTATGGGGCATGGGTGATCTTCCAACGAGCAGAGTGATGATGGTATTCGGAGGACGGGATTGCTTTTCAGTGGGTTGGAGGTTGTGAAATTAGGCAATTTTAGGTGATGAAAAGGGTGATGGATGGTAATATTTGGTTTAAGTTTCCAAGGAGGATATCTGTAAACGAAGTGCAGGTCGTTTACGAGATGAATTCTTAGGAAAGGAGGATTAGATAGATGACCCGTCAGAATAAAAAGCTCAAAGGGAGAAAAAAACGGATGTAAAATAGATAGCTTCAGTTAACTTTCGGAATCATCATAAAGTTGACGATTTACAATGTTTGCATTAATCCATTCAATTAATGCTTGTTAACTTGAGTCGTGATGGCCACGAGGAGAGGATCTAGACTTAAAATCTCAAAGTGCACGTGATGACTAAAACCCCCCACTACAAGCCAAACCGGAAAAAGCCGATTATTGGCACACAGACGTTAGTCTCTTTTCGAAACCCCGCAAAAATTATTTGCTCTCCTCTGTGCCGGGTTCTTTTTGTTCACACTTTTGATTGTAACTTCACGTCAAGATTTCAAAGAATATTTATATTTCAACAGTCTTATCTTTTGTATACATTGAACTGCTACATATGATCTGCGCAAATTGGGAGAAGGCATTAAAGTGAATAAGAGGGTTTGCTTGAACGGAACCTAGAATAGAAAGAATTGCGACGTCAGAATTTAGAGAATTATTGTAACCTCACATCACACACCTCACACTTGCGAACGGACAAACAACGAAGAGAACCGAACGAAAGGGGCGCCAGAGATTATTAGTCTGTGACTGTGAGCTCGTGAAGGGAGCTATAGAAGACAGGCGATAGCGACCGATAAGAAGGAGGGAGATAATAGGGAGTAGGACGGAGCTGGAAGATATACGAAAAGAGGACAGCAGGAAATAATAAGGAGAAATGGCGACTAATTCGATTAAATTGCTCACGGGCAATAGCCATCCGCAGTTGGCGAAGTTGGTTGCTGATAGGTGGGTTCTGGTTTCTTTCTTGGGGTTGTGTGGGTGGGATGAGATGGGGTTGTTTTGAGGGCGATAGGATGATGGACTTTGGGGTTTTTATTTGGAGTTTTGGAGCCTTTGACTGGAGATGCAGTGTTAGCTAAAGTGCTGGGGTTGTGGATGGAGATGAGAGGAAATCTGCTAACGAGATTCATTTCGTAGATTGGGTATTGAACTTGCAAAGACTATGAGCTTGAATTATTCAAATCAAGAGACCAGCGTCACAGTAGGAGAGAGTGTTAGAGATGAAGATGGTTAGTTTTCGTCCCCCTTGCCATCCCCATGGCATCTCAAATCCTAAACATCTCTCTAGTATTCATCCTCCAATCCACCGCACCCGGCGACATCAACGACGGACTTATGGAACTCCTCATCATGATCAACGCATGCAAAACCGCATCCGCACGCCGCATCACCGCCGTCATCCCCAACTTCCCCTACGCACGTCAAGACAAGAAAGATAAATCCCGCGCACCTATTTCTGCGAAACTTATTGCAAATATGTTGCAAACGGCTGGTTGTAATCATGTTATTACCATGGATTTACACGCGAGTCAGATTCAGGGATTCTTCAATGTTCCGGTCGATAATTTGTATGCCGAGCCAAGTACTTTGAGATGGATTAGAGACAATTTGGAGGTTAGCAAGTGTGTTGTTGTTAGTCCGGATGCTGGTGGTGCTAAGAGGTGAGCTATTTATCTTTTCCTTATTCCTGGATATACAAGTAGATCTGCGAGATACAGTAAAGGGACAAGACAGGGTCTAGATTTTTCTATGAATCATAACAACTAATACCACTCCAAGAGCAACCTCCATTGCCGACCGTCTCGACCTCGGCTTCGCCCTCATCCACAAAGAGCGCGCCCGCCCCAACGAGGTATCCCGCATGGTCCTCGTCGGTGACGTCGTCGATAAAATCGCCATCCTCGTCGACGATATGGCCGATACCTGCGGCACCCTCGTCAAAGCCGCCGAAACCGTCATGGAACACGGCGCCAAAGAAGTCGTCGCTATCGTTACCCACGGAATCCTTAGCGGTGCCGCAATCGAAACCCTGAACAAGAGCAAACTGAGCAGAGTCGTGGTTACAAATACGGTACCATTGAGAGGAAAAGAGGAACAGTGTTCTAGATTGAGGGTTATGGATATCAGTGCTACGTTGGCTGAGGCCATTAGGAGGACGCATAATGGGGAGAGTGTGAGCTTTTTGTTCACTCATGCGCCTATGGATTAAGGGGGGGGTGTGATTATTGTGGTGTGGTGGTGGTGGTGGATAGAAAAGTTTCCTGGGTTACATTTGGGGTGGAGTGGGTAGATGGACACTTATTACTCGGTATGGAAATTGCAAATGTGAAGAGGCGACTTTAAACTTGACAGGCTGAATGGTGGGAATTTGCAATAAGCTTGAGTGGAGCGGAGCGGGGTTTGGGGTTTGTAATTACTCGAGTAGACATCCGTCTGTTTGCATGGGGGAAAGGGAATGGTTTCTTCTTTACATACATATGGTCACTCCATATATAGATAGGTGCATGCATAGCAGTACAAAAAAAAATGGAATCAAATTGGAAATCGCTGTTTGTATAGATGATTCATTGTGTTGGAAGGGGAGAGAGATTGTGTATAACTTCTGGACTTTTTGGCCTAGGTATCCATTGCCTTATTTTGTTTAGTGGGCCTGATGCGGAATGGGAATTCAAAGGGGAGAGGGGATGAGAGTAATAAGGGCCAGGATAAATGTCTTTTCGTAGTGTTTTGAGAGCTGAGACTTGAGAGGCTAGGGAATTATGGTGTTGTGGAATAGAGTGGAACTTAAGAGATATGGAAGATATCAAGAAAGATTGGAGGATGAGCAAAGGTCAAGAGGGAGAAGCTGAAGCGCAAAGTTCTAGTTGAAAACCACCAGAGAATAAATTTCACTATATCGGACATGTCGAAACGTATTAATAGCACATCATTGGATTCCAGAAACGCCTTCCTAAAAGTAGTAATATGCAGTCCATTTTAAATTTGGTATCTAGCATCTTGGTATAATGCTTTCGTGTAAGACACCTCGTGAACCCGGCTGAGAATTCATTCCCCACGCCAATCATCCATAAAGACTACCATTTTACCCAACTTGTACCCTCTACTTACGCATAGAAGAAGCTCTGCGCTTGCGGGCATCAACCTTGGCGTTCTTGGCCTCGGAGACACGCTTGGCGAGGATAGCGGCGTACTCGTTCTGCAGAGTAACATTAATTTGTGTATCGTAGGAAAATATTGACAGAATAACTTACGGCAGCATCCTTGGTACGCTCAGCATTGCGACGCTTGAGTGCGAGTCTATGACGCTTGTGTTGGAGACGTTGAGGAGTAACCAAACGTTGGATCTTTGGTGCCTTGGTGTAGACCTTCTTGCCCTCACCCTTTGGCTGAACCTCACGACGGATAACGAATTTACGGACCTAACCCAAATCTATCAGCATTTCGCTTTGGTTTTACTTCTCACACTCTATCCTCAAGCACCAGCACGAAGCGGTTGAGAGAGATAGGCGATAGAATGATGTAGGGAAGACGTACATCATCCTCCTTGGTGAGCCCAAAGAACTTTCTAATCTTGGTGGCGCGCTTGGGGCCCAATCTCTTTGGGTGGACAACGTCGGTGACACCTGGGATGTCGCTCTCTCCTTGCTTGACAATGCTCAAAGCGAGAACGGACAAATCCATGGCGACGATGCATCCACGGACGGATTTACGCTTGCGCTCACCAGTTCGGCGTGGGCGGTAGCAAGAGTGACCCTCAGAAAGGAGAAGGCGGACACGGGTTGGGTGCATAACACCTTGCTTCATTGGGAAACCTTGCTTGTCGTTACCACCGGTAATCTTGAAGATATATCCCTTGAACTCGTCTCCGACGGAGTCTCCTGGAACCTCAGCGCCCATTCTGTCGAGAAATTATTAGATTCTGTCGTTGTAATTCGATTTCGCAAAAATATACCTCTTGTCCATGAAGACACGGAGCTTGCGCTCGTCTTCAATATCGATGAGCTTTTGACTGCCATTGGCAGGCTGTGAATTGTTTTGTCAGTTTAAATTCTTGGGTCGTCTGGTGTTTATTGTAAATGGTTCGAAAACGTACGAATGAAATGTTCTATCAATCAGGATAAGTTAGCAGACATTCAATGAGTCAATGTTTTTTTATGAAATCAATTTCAACGGATTGGGATACATACCAACTTCATCTTGACGGTGGTAAGTGGTCAAGTGGTCGATGTTGTCGTCGATAATTTGTCGCTGAGAGGAATGAAGAGTTCACGATTTTTGGCAAAGTTCGAAATTCTCAGTGCGGCACGCTAGTGGCAGTTAGCGCGAAAAGTTGAAGTGGATCAACAACCGAGATCATGTGATAAATAAATTCGGGACGGTCAAACGTTTTGCCATACCATATTGATGAATTCCTCTAGAAGTCAAATTTGGAATTTATTTTACGTTGCGCATGTACTGAACTATTTTTGAGATTCAACGTATAGAGATCATTACTTCAGAAGTTCTAATCATGATTCCACTTCACACAAACGTCGATCGCCCAATCACAACCATAGAAAATCCACTTCCGAAACTTCTCCAAACACCATCTGGATTGGCCTTGCTGGAGCTTCAAGGGACGATCAATCTCCCTGAACCAGACCTTGAGGATGATGATATTTCCAATATTTTAGAATCTTCGCCGCAAAGCCTCCAGACGCCAATTGGTCGCCTAATCTTCCCCGAATATGATCCTGGAAACCCAGATGATACCAAGTGGATGAAACGCGTTTATCTTTACGTGGGCAAGCACCAAAGACTTACAGGAGAGGTCAAGAAGCTACCAAGGGCTTATGCTGTTATCAGAAAGAAAGAGACCAGGCTAGTATCTCAAAGTAATGGCGATGTTTCAATGGAAGGTGTCGAGTCTGATGTTGGGGACGAATTGGAAATTGTCGAAATTGTGAAGTGGAAAATATTATTCTCGACAAGACCCGAGCCAGTTGGAGCCATGGTTACTGCCACCACTTGAAGTTCGGAGCATGATTTTATTCATTTGGAGAGAAGGAAATGTAATCGAAGCAACATTTACCTCCTCTACGATATAACAATGCTCAAACGAGAAGTTCATGGAAAAACGCATACTTTCGACATCTCTATGCTCACAATTCTTTTCCACAACGAGGTTAGATCTTTGGAGAGTTTGTGGTACAGACGCACTGGCAGAGAACCGCTCCGAGTTAATCATGTCTTTCACCGAGCTCGTGCAGTGATGCTTCGACAGAAAAGATATGTGACGAAATGAGAGAATTGCGTCCATGAAGAGTTTCGACTTGGTCTCACTGAATTTGAGGACTGATTACGATTTTTGCATTCGAAATTATTGATGTCATGGTTGATTAAGAATGGCCATGAAGATGACAGTATTGCTTGGCCCATTTTCATTTCAAATGGGCCATGGTGCGTTGAATAACGGAAGTGGAACCTTGTGAGCTCTATTCACACGCTAGGTTCATTATGTTGATGTTAAAGTTCACCTGCAGCCAGAGTTCTAAGAGCATTTTTAGTAAGGAAGCAATAGAATCTTCACCTCACGTTCGGTTGTGATTCAGAAATCCCTGGAAGCAACGTCTCAGCTGATGATGGGAAGGAGTAATAAGAATATGAAAGAATTCATGGCATTTCGAGTCATATATATGGATATGAGTCTAAAATTATTGAGCTATTTCAAGATTCCATTTTTCAACATTCTCCTCACTTTCCACTTTCCACTTTCAACTTTCAACTCAAATAAATAGTCAAACAAATAATCGAAGAAAAAAATCAATCAAACCCATAACGCAACAGTACCAAGACTCCCTTCAATATGAAGCTTATCTACTCGATGTATCCTTCCCTCTTCTTGACCTTTCTTGTGGGTATCGGTCTATCTCGTAAGCACATTCCCATGGAATCTATGCCAATCACACTAGAGTCGAGTGACGAAATCGACGTCCTCACACCTACTCGTCTCAAACATCCCGCTATCACCACATCCATCTCCTCTCTTCTCGTTCCCAGCGTCCGAAATTTCGCCTTCATAGCTACCCTCTCGGCACTTGGTATTTACACACCGGCTCTTGTCGGTATCGGTATCATGACAAGTAATGTACAGGCATCATCTTGGCCTCAAGGTTTGGGTCCATCAAACTCATGGTCAGAACCCAAGCATGGTACACGAAGACAGAGGGCACATTCTAGAGATATTTCTGTTACAGGTCCTAGCACCGATGATAAAAACTCCTATCATGTTGCTGAAGTTCTGGTTAAGAAGTTTGAAGAACTCGTTGGAAGAGTGAATGGTCAGTACCCCAGGTTCGAGAGCCCGGGACATCTTCCAAAGTTTGCCGCTTTGGGCAGGGAGGTTGGAAAGAATGGTGAATCAGCAGATCTTGAGTTGTATGATTCGTCCGCAAATCTAGATGATCAGCTTCATTCTCCAAAGTCAGGTTTGTATACCCGCTCCTCATATTGGCACAGCTAATACTAATGTGGCATACTACAGATCTGAAAGCCCGGCAAAATGACAATGCATTCCAGTCTAAGGCAACATCACTTATCCGTCGGAACCCGAGCTCGATGTGGTGGGAAAATTTCAAACATCTCTGTTGGGGTCTGGGGAATTGGAATGGGAAGCAGTGTGGTGGTGTTAGTCAATGATATCGTTGGTATGGGTATAACGCTAGAAGGCTCGGCGATTAGAATCCTGGTGGGTGGCTTGTCCGGTGATCGGTTGTAATTGAAATAATGACAAGTATTGGTCATAATGTTACGTCTGGAACAGTAACAAGGGCATTAGGTCGACAATTTCAAGGTCGATATTTCTAGTATGGAGTTTTAGACTTTATATATTAAACATACGATGGTCGATTTGATAGGTTAGGTCTCAATATATCTCGATGTTTCAAAATACTACAGGCTCCAGGGGAGAGTCCCTGGAACGACCAACTTCGGGCTGCATAGGCACTTGATGAATGAATCGTGTGGTTATCCTGGGAGCTTTTTCACTGCGAAACTTCGAGGCAAACGTCCGGTAGTTGTATCTCGCAACTTCATCAATGTGTCAGGTAAATACATGCATTCAAATAGGTAATTGGGTGGAGGAGGTGACACATCATAACGCGCAAGTCGACACACATTCGCTCTAAAAACTTGGTCAACCTACAATATCCCACCCCTCCCCCCAGCCAAAACATCCAACATCCCCTCAGCCCTCCCCAAAACCTCACCAGGTAACGGTCCAGCAGCTCTATTCTCCACATGTTCCCTTAATTGAGTCAACTTACTAGCACCCAAAATAGCAGCTCTCCCGGATCCCTCTTCCAATTTCGAATGATAACATATCCACCTCAAGCTAGCTTCTCTTCCGGAAATACCTAGTGATAACAAAGACTTTCTAAAATTCTTCATCGCTTGTAGAATAGGCCGCAGATCTTTCTCCATCCCTCGATTTATGAGATTGTCATCCCCCGAATATATAGATGGTTTCACGAAATCATTATTCTGACATACTTGGATAAATTCTTTGAGAAGTCTGGGTGGAAAGTTTGAGACTCCAAGCTTTACATCATCAGAATCAACATTTTCAGTTAATCCAAATTTCCAAACCCCGTAGGCAGATCTTACTCTCTTGAAGGAACCTCTTTTGTAATGTTCGTTGAGAGCTGCAGAAAGCTGCTTCGGTGGAGTTTTTGGATCAGGTTAATGCCAATACAGGATATCGACCTGCAGGTATAGAAGCACAGTCCACTTCGTTCAATCATACCAGTTGCATTTGAACCACACCTGAATGCTGATCAACACCAAGCCGCCTAAAACTTGTATGAAGAGACCTGTGTATAGCACAAGTTTCGAGCTCACTAATCCCATGCCCATTATTAGTAGCTAACAATTTTGTGCTGATAGAGAAACCTTGATAAGCAGCTTGCACTCCTCCAAGAAGCTCTTCGGATCTTCGGCGGCTTACTGGCGGATACCTTCCTGCAGTGTCGATTTACCAGATCTTTAATTCCTTCAGGGCTTCGAGTATTTCTTGGACAGATTCTACGGTAATGAAACCGCTTCCAAATGATGCAGCACCGAATATGAGAGAGGGGTGGCCCATGTTGTCGAGATGTGCTGGAGGCTGTTGGGAGACGTTGGTTAGGAAAGTTAAAGGGTTCGATCACACGAAATTCGAGTATACGATCAGAGAGAAGGTGTGACTTGTTAACAATGAACATGAATAGTGAAACAGAATCATGAAATTAGAAAAAACACGCTCTCTCTATAAAAGCATGTCTTTGATATTAATCGGCGAAATCGGCGGAATTTCAGACCATCTCCAAGGATACCTAAGTAACTGTTGATCAGCCAACTAGTTGTTGGTCCATGATTTATGTCATATTCTCCGCTGCAACTCGAGAGTCCCCTTTTATGCTACATGTACAGGAAGCTGGTGTCCATATACCTAGTAGTTGGAGGAATCATACCATCAAGACCCAATACTCGGCACATAGTTGCCTGTCCACATAAAGGAAATCATCGACACATGATTGCAATGAAATTCTAGCATATTGATTTATATGACCAGTCTGTGAATATTTTTGAATCATATCAAGGCATAATAAACATGGACTGTTCGTTGTGATTGCAGCGTAGAAATGCTGCTGAGGGTGAAGTTACCTAGGTCTGGTGGATTAGTCAGTCATTGATTAGTCAGCGCTTACATTAGAACTAAACCGACAACAACATCAGGAAATTTCAAAATGTACTATGAGCATACCCATCCACCCATCCAAGTTCCAACCATCCCATCAGTGCTCATCTTAAGTTCCTCATTCCGAGGATAATCTCAAACAACGAACCTATTTTATTTGATCTACCCCCAAGAATTCGAATGGTCATTGTCATATCTCATATCACCCTTCACTTCATTGTTTGACTTTTCCACTAAACATTGAGTTGGTTCTATACTATCTTATCTATCGAAACTTGCGAAGTAAAGAGTGTCTTAGTCAAAATTGATTATTGATGCAAATTGACATAACTTCGCAACGGTTCCAATACTTAATACGATAACTTTCCAACACTGCTTCCCTTGCTACTCGGCAGATATGTAACAACGACGGAATTGTCTGGATAGCAACAGCTCCTCGATGCATGAATGATACCCTGTCGGTTGCAGGATCATGGGATCTCAGCCCCTTATTCCGCGACTCTGCTCCTTCTTCCAGTCTGAGATCATTATTTAGATCGGCTGCAAGGGGATTTGAAGTCTTTTCCTCTGTAGTGATGTTGCGAGGGCCAAGTACAAGTGCAAGTGCAGCTTCTTTGAAAATCATCTTCTTGATTTCTGTGGGAAATACTCGAAAACGGGGCTGGCAGTCAGTCCTGCAGCGGCTGTCGCATGTCTTGGTGACTTTTTATGAGGCATGGTAATTTCCCAACTGTGTTTGGTACGAAGAGTGGTTGTGCAAAAATTGCAAAAATATATGTCGGCTTGAAAAATTGATAGTTCTAGGTTTTGTACTTCCTTTGGGAAAATGGGAAATCAGTGACTTTGCATCAAGGTTATGCCATAGAACTACTCTATAATATAGCGCAACATTTAAAGATCATTTTTAAGAAATGACCTGAGTTGGCAATATAGTTATTGTGAACGGGCTTGGACTTCTATGTCGATTGTCATCGCTAAACAATTTCAGGAGGTGAAGGTTGAGGGTGCAAAAGTTCAAGAGGTTCTCCAGAAGTGAAACTGGAACTCGAATTTTGTATCGGTGGCTCCTTTCCAGAATATAGTGAGAGGCTATGGGAAGAAGCAGATAGACAACTTGGGTAGGCGTTCTTTCTTCAAAGCGTTGCGAAAGTGTTGCAGAAGCGCGTTAGGGGATTATTTTTAAGTCTGAAGATCTTCTTAATCGCAAGAATGAATTGATTTGGAGTGTGTACTTGCACGAAGTTTTATGACGAGAATGATGTAAATCTTTTTGGGGAGCTAGGTTTTTGATAGTTTTCCGCCAGCCCCCTTTGAGGGATTGTGAAGGCAAAATTTAGTGAGGTAGGGTGATCACACTTCATGGTAAATATGGTTATGGACACGAGATGCCATAATATCATCTTAATATTGCAAATAGCACACGAGATGAAGCTGATGTATGTTAGTTATTTTGAAGTAAAATGCAACTACAAACATGCACTAGGTAAGTTGACCTTAGGATGTATAGCAAATATTCTCAGCATCCTTCAACTTGAAGAATGTCTTGAAGCCTTCAAGCCATTGAATGAGGTCATAGATTGCACTTTTCCGCGGGTGGGGACGATTTAACTGGGATGACCTTAATGCGTGGATTAGAGTTGAGCAGTGAGAGTATAGGATTCGAAAAGCGGGGCTTGATTGTCTGAAAAGAAGTTGTAGTATGTAAGTTGTACATTTTACTTGAAAAACTCAATTGCACGATTCTGTTTGAGAAGATTGCTATTCTTGTCTCTATCACATACATATCGAGAGCTTTTAAGCTGATAGTTCAGTTTTAATTCTGGGATCTTCGATATTAATGACAATGACCTGCTCGCGCTAGGAGCCTCGGTCTAGAACTTAGAAGAGCTTCTACAAGCCCAATGCCGATCTTGTCTTACAGATATAAGGACAGCATGACATTGCGAGAGCATCTTCACCATATGAAGGAGCATAATCCACGTCACCATGGCATGTACGAGGTAGAATCACAGAAAGAAGATGCAGTTTTTTACGATGTGATATTTTCATTAACTACACATCTCTCTGCTTTGATCTTCCTCATAGAACCTCAATTCCCTCGATCCACATTCGTTGTTGTTTTTTAGTTACGTAGCTAATGCTCTTCTCTTATTTAAATATTAGATATTTGCTTGTCCCTCGACAGTAGACCAAAATCTTACAAAAGCAGTCCTCCCAACGAACCCCACCACGAGCTATCCTTTCCCAGTACCTACCACGCATCCTCCATCTTCGGATTCCGCTCCCCAAACCTCTTCAAAAAAGCCTTGTTCGGCAAAAATTCTATTTGCGCAAGAGTATTCTTTGTAAAATACCTCGTAACATCTTCTTTGATTTTATATCGGTCCCTAAATCTTGGAAATATTTTATGGTAAAAGGCGACAGATATCCACCGACTATCCGTACCTATCACCAAAGTATGAACTCTGTCACCACCCCAATTTAAATATTTCAAAGCATGTATACGAAGCCTTCTCTCCGAAAAATTGATATCGTATTCTTTGGCACTGATGCGACTTTCCGTTCCAATCGCAATATGTTTGACGTAATCATCAAGGAGTTCCCTTGGGTTAAAATCTTGACACTCAGGACAGGGATTTGTATGATTCCAACCTTGATTGTTGCCTTGACACCTCATGCATCGGAGGTGCAATGGGAGATCTTCTTCATCAGTAGGAATCTCGCTTCGACGGACTGCTAGAACTGCACCTGCAATCGTTGTCTGCTGGGTTTGCACAAAGGCGAATTGAAGACAGAAAGTGCTAAAAGTAAACCAATCTGCAAAATGAAGTACATCGACATCTTTGCGAAAATAAACTGTCTTTTCGTTTCCGAAAATGGACATGAGGAAACGACTTTTCGAGTAAGTCTCCTCGCCGATATCTTTAGATTCTCGGTTGACATAAAGAGAGGCTGGCATCTTGTAAGACGGGGCAGGTTGTGTGATCCATGGGAAGGTACTTCTTTTATATAAAGCAAGATTTTCCGAATTGAGTCTTATAGACATGCGATATTCTAATGTCCAAACGTAGATATTGCGAGTATTGTTTTCGGCAATCGTTCCGTTATATTTGGCTATGATGGTGATGGTGCGGGGTTTTCCGAAGTCTTCTTCTGCTTCTGCATGATATTTCCATACCATACAGCGAATTTCTGCTGGAAAGTAACGAAAGCGATGAAAAGCTTTAGGTTCAAGATTTTGTTGCACTGGAATTTGAGTATGCGTTGCGGTTTCGGAAGTTGAGGCGGCTGTGATTTGTGGTTAGTCGAATTTCATTGCATCAGGATGTTACACCTACTTCTCATCATATCAGCAAAAGAGCGTGCCGCACTGGCCAAGTATCTGCTATGTGCCGCGCCCATTTGATCGGAGAGTCGTATTGATTTAGTCAAAATAATTATTTTGTGGTGTAATAAAAGTCGGTTTTCTTTAGGGAGAAAAGATGCGACTTAAATGGAAATTGTTCGGTACGGCTTCAGTGAATTCTTCCACTGAATAGAATCATGCGACTGTCAAGATCATGCGACTGTCAAAATCATGCGACTGTCCGAAAAGTATTTTTCCAAGTGAATATAACTAAGGACGAGAACTCAGTCAAGGCAGGAGTAAAAAAAATACATAATCTGATTAGCATTATCAGAGTAGTCATACAGAACCTTAAATTGAGAAGATGATACAAAGTCTACATTAAAGCTTGATGAAAGGAAAGTCAGGTCAAGAAAATCGAAAACAGAAATTGTCTTCCAATCCTTTAGATCGGGCCTTGAGAGTACTCACTCGACGGGAAGACCGGAGTCTAAGGAGAATGCACCCAGCCAGGGAAATCAGTCGTTTCCTTTGGATTTCCTATATGCTTCTTATAACTTATTAGCATATCTCAATATAAGACATGCGACTACTACGTACTAGAAAAAGTGAGAACGCGCGAACGTATCAGGTGGTTGAGCCTTCCATGCGAACCTTCATCCAAGCTAGCTCTTTCCAAATACGATCTAACAATACAAAACCACAATTTTATGGTTGAAAATGAGTATCTAATCACTCTTCAAAGTTACCATTCTCGTTTCCTAACTGAACAAGACTAATAATGCTTCTTCTAAAGTTGTACATGGAAGTTTAGGAAGATTTGAAAACTTCAAATAACTATTTTGAGAGGTTAGAGAGGAGGTCATTGCAAACCTCAGATGTGCAAAAAAAGCTTCATTTAATGAATCTCTTCACGTATCAGAATGTAGCGATAGTATTTGGTGAAGCTCCCATACACCATGAATGTGAAGTTTGCCCTTTGAGAGAACCTCCAGTCTTTATTTATTCCCACACGCTCTAAGTTAGATGATTTAATTTAGACAGCCTAGTTGAGCTTTGAAAGTTGAGAGGAATTGTTTTGGGTTCTGAAGAAGATTGGGCTCCAGAGTCCAGGAGAAGTTCGGAGAAAAGTGGTCTGTGTTCTTCAATGTGTGTAGCTTGCAGCAGCCAAGTTGGATATAACATTTGTCTCATCCCTTGATTTTGAGGCGGTATTGATCATCCTATTATGGTTGACTAAGGCATTGTTTCCAATAGTTTGGGTAGTCTGACAACGCGAGACTATGGATTATTCAACATATTTGGAATATACTTATTTTGTTTAAGATATCCAATCAATTTGAAGTATTGGAATGATTTCAATGATTTCAATATTCAAAATGGCTTTAACATTCGAAAGCTCTATATTATCAATCTGCAGTCCGGACCATTGGACACATCGGGCAAAAGTATACCTGTGTATTGATCAATATAGATTTTCTCACTCATACTTTTGTAGTAAACAGTCACTTCATAGTTATCATAATGTTCAAACTTCAGAGGCAAAATATTGGGGAGCAATAATATATATAGACCAGCTATATAACGAAGCTCTATTCTATAACATCAATGGTCAACCTGTGGCAAGAGTCCCTGTATCCAACCATTTTAACTCCAAACGCCCAATAGCTTTCTCCTAAAAGCTTACCCAAGATCCAAAAACACGGCTCCCCATTCACACATCTATCCCCTGGGAGCTTGTCTGGAGCAAGTTCGTTCCAGTATAGATGCTCTAGCAGTGTTTCCAATAGTTTAGACTGCAGTCCGACAATTCAAGACTCTCGATTGTTAAATCTATATATGATAGTTATTTCGTTTGAAACATTTAATCAATTTGAAATATTCAAAAAAGGCCTTGATATTCGAAAGCCTTTTATGTTCGGATTGCAGTCCGTACTATTGAGCACAGTGTGCTCTATTCATCGACATCGACATCGTCATCTTCATCGACATCGACATCGACATCGACATCGAAATTGATGCGCCTGAGACTGACGAAACGTGCGGCAAGTCGCATTATTTCAATATCCCGAGGTGAAACTTCTCGACGCACATCTTCCGTCTCTATTAGCTCATTTATCGTGTTCCCATATGCTTGCGCTCTCCGAAGGTGACTTCTCCTCATGCCAATGAGTAATTCGCCGCTCATACGGCTATCGAAGGTGGAAAGATGACTGGAGTTGGAACGTTGACTGGAGGGGGAACCTTGTTCGGAGTTGGAACGGTGTCCGGAGTTGGAACGACGGTTGGAGGTGGAACGTTGGGAGTTGGAACGTTGGGAGTTGGAACGTTGTTCGGAGGTGGAACGGCGTCCGGAGGTGGAACGACGTGTGGAGGTGGAACGGTGTCCGGAGGTGGAATGACGGTCGGAAGTTGAGTCATGGTCGGAAGCTGAGTCATTGTTGGCGTACATATTGATGATGGAGATGAGGGAGTCGTAACTTTTGTGAAGTTTCTTGACTCGTTCATTTTGACTTGATCTGGGTTGCTGGGTGGTTTCTTTTTCACCTGATCTTGATTTGGATGAGTTTCTGGATGAGCTGCCAGATGGTTGTTTCTGGGAGGTGCGTTGGTCACTCATATTGTCTTCGGTATGGATAATTCTGTGTGAGATTTGATTTTTGAACTTTGTTTGGGTGAAATCGATGATTTGGTTGGGTTTAGTCGCTGGATTTTTAGTGGTTTTCAAGATCGGGGTATGAGTGATTGTGATGTTCTGAGAGTGTTGCTGATGAAGTATCTAGGGGAATAGAATTTGGGCTCTTTTTATATTCAAGTCCGCGTTGCTATAGAGCTGGCCACCATGGCTATCTGTGTTGGCACCCATTGTATAGGCCATATATTGTTGCCAATCAAGTTAACAACCTTGGGCCTTTGGCTACTCTCCAACGATCGCAAGCACTCGGCAAGAATGCGTATCCACATCGTAGAATAGATTGGCAAAATGTATTGACTCCATAACCAGGACAACCGACCACAACCAGCGATTCGAATCTCCCATCCTCATCCTCATCCTCACCCTCTCCCATACTCATGCTCATCCTCATTCTCTCCCATACTCATGGTGATCGAGATGGTATTTGTTCCCTATTAGGGCAATTGCCCTTATTCTTGGGAGTCTGTCGCTGGCTGATGTGTATGCACCAACTAATTACTATCTAATTAGAGCTGCTTGAATGGTTGTAGATACTACAAGTAATTCACGTTTAATTTT
>NGKG01000010.1:357255-373511 GCA_002162505.1 Myriosclerotinia scirpicola | reverse complement strand
CTAGGTCCCATTATGTAAGCGTTAATGTTTTAAAAATAGCATCTATAATCCCTTCCCTCTCCCTCAATGTCTGCTTTTGGGCCGTTCGATATTCTATTGGTTCTACTTGATTGGCTGTCTCGGCTATTAGGAAATGCCATAAGCGGTTCCCTGGGTGGGCTTGGAATACCCGTGGACCTCCCACGCCTCCTAGGTAGTACATGCGCGCACTTGGGCCATTTGGTATTCAATTCGTTCTACATAACTGGCTGTCTCGGATATCGGGAAATTTCATAATCGATTTTCGGAGCCCCATAATTTCAGGCTCACTCACTCGACTTCTCATCTGCGCCGTTTCACACTAAACCCTTTTCGAAACTGGCTTTTCTGGGGTCGAAGTGAAAGTGGCTCGAGTGGATAGAAGATCATCCACTTTAGCCATTTTTTCCAATCATAAACCCCCGACCCCTGGGGCCTGTGTCGTTCGATGGATCATTCTATTAAAAGGGCTTAATGGAAAACGACGTGTCACGTATGTGATTTCTCCCCTTTTCTCCCTTTTCTCCATTTCCTCATCTCTTATAAATACCTACTATCTACTATTTACTATCTACATATTCTCTACTACATATTCTCTACTACCTAGACGCAATACCTCTCTTGTCCCAAAATGTTATATTTCCGTTCATAATACATAGTTCTATCATATTTATTTACCTTCCAACCCTTTAGTTAAACCATGATATTCGATCGCATCGCTGATGAAGAAGAAGAAAGGCGCTTCATGATATGGGCAGCGACAATTTGCAGAAAAGGAAGAGAAAAAGGAATCGAGTCACTCGCTTGTGCACTTGCGGACAAACATCGACCAGGACACAACAAGTTCGGTGCAATTCATTGGAAATACGGCGCCTACAATTTCATGTACAAAGTGAGATTTGACGATGATTTTCACGCTATTGTTCGTTTCTCAGTACTGGGCAGAACTACATATCGCACGGAAAAAGCAGAGAACGAGGCAATTGCTCTTCAATACTTGCGCGAGCATACCAACGTTCCTGTCCCACGAGTACTTGGATGGGGAATATGTTGGCTTGGGGCATATATAGTTGAAGAATTCATAGAAGGGAATGTGATTGCCGAACCCTTGGCGGAATGTTACGAAAAATATGACATAAGATTAAACCCAAGAATCAGCGATCGAGATTTGAAGGTGGCTTATCGTGCAATGGCCAACATTGTCCTCGAAATGTCCAAGCCAACGTTTAACCGCATCGGTTGTCTAGTTCGGGCTGGCGAAGGATTCGATATTGGTAGACGACCTTTCTCGAAGCGCTTGAATGAGTTATCGGTATCAGTCAATCTGGCGCCGGAACACATTACCCAGTCAACCTTTACCTCCTCCGCTGAATATTTTGATGTGTTAGCTGAGCAACATCTCTCTCAACTTCGGTTTCAAAGAAATGATGCCGTCAAGAATAAACTCGATTGCAAAAAGAAATTCGTATCTCGCTGTCTATTTCGTAGGATTGTTCGTCAAGTCACTGCGGAATATTCCAACGAGCCATTCAGATTTTTTTGTGACGGTTTTGGGCCTTTGAATGTCCTCGCCGATATGAAGCGACTCCAGGTATCTTCGGTTATTGATTTGGAGTTTTCATATGCGGCCCCCGCTGAGTTCACCTATGCTGCACCTTGGTGGCTTTTGTTGGAAATTCCCGAGGCTTGGGACAAGGACCTAAAGGATTTCCTAAAACGTTATACACCAAAGCTTCGACTCTTTCTTTCGGCTTTACGAGAATGCGAAGTAGAGCAAATAAAAAATGGAAAGCTTCTTGAATCTCAACGACTATCGGAACGTATGGAACAGTCTATGCATAATGGATTATTTTGGGTGTGCATTGCAGCAAGACACAGTCAATTGTTTGATGAGGTATACTGGGGTTTTCTTGATGAAAAGTACTTTGGACCCCTAGTTTCGCTTGACGATCGGGTTGAGCTTCTTAATGAAGAGGAAAAGAGCGAGCTTGTCACGCTTTATGATCTCAAGAAGGAGCAAGCCAAGGACAAGACGATAGACATCCATTACCCCTGGAAGGATGTTCTGGCCCTCTAAAGATGGTTTGATGGGTCTGGGTAGTCATATTTCATCATTGTTATTCATGAATTTTGTACCTGTATTTTCTTAATCCCACTTCCTCTGCACGTTGTTACCATTGCCCATCTGATCCAGGCGTAAGAAAATCCTTGACATACCATCTGTAACACGATAAATCAGCGCATCTAAGACTCATTGCGTTGCAATCTTCACAGCCAAATACCATGTTCCAACTATATCCCGATACGATTTTTGCAGCAAGATGCTCAAGGCCAGGCTTGGGCACCCGGATCCTATCCGGGTTTTTGAGGGCTATAAAGTATTTATTCTATTCTACAAAAAAAAGCAAAATAGATGTCCTATAAAATCATCAAAATCTATAAATACTTAAAATATCTAAAATAATTTGTTATATAATTGTTTAATATAGTTATCTAAAGTTGAAGCTATTCTTAATTGATTTTGTATAATCATTTTACATAATTGTTTTATATTATATAATCGTATTAGCTTTATATATCTTATATATATTAGATAAACATTATATATATTTTATATATATCTTACATATATACCTTGCAGGATATATCTGTATCTGGCTATATTTTGTAAAATATTTACTTTATTTCACAAAAAATTGCAGAGTAGATATCCAATCAAATACTCAGAAAAATACCCCGGGTAATCCGTAAAGTTGCCCAACCCTGCTCAAGGCCTCGATTTGTGATCGTTTGGTCCTGCTTTTTTATCTGCGACCATTTAACCTACGGTAACAATGTCACATTATTGTCAACAAACTAATGACATCCAAATGCGGACTCCTGTCTTCTTTCACCCTTGCCAAATCTAAAGCCGTCTTTCCATCAAAAGTCTTCGCTTGGAGATCAGCACCAGCTTCGACGAGAACTTTCACACTATCCTCACGGCTAATCTTTGCAGCTTTATGTAATACAGTTTCCCCATGTTTATCTTTTGCTTTGATAGTTAGCATCAGTCTTTATCAGAAGCCTCATGATATGAGGCTGTAAAGCAGAGTGCATGAGAATGGTCTCCCCTTTACATACAGCACTGACACCGGCCCAAAGCGGATAAGTTCTTGGACATTATAAATACCTGTTGGAGTCACAGTGGGGTGGGGAATTTCAACAAATAATGCTATGTTCTACATATATTATTCATTGTTTACGGATGAGCTAGCTACAAAAGGAGAGATCCTTGCCGAGGCGCTAGTGTCAAACCAGTGCACTAGTACCCAATCTGGTACGGCACAGTCATATGATTCCTCCCGAGTCTCGACAATACCATTTCTGTGACACGCCACGGCGGCCCTAGCTAATGGTAAATTAGAGAAGGTCTTCTTGCCGGTATCAACTTCTGCCCCTGCCGCCAACAATCTTTTCACGGCCTCGAAACTCCCTAACCTCATTGCCATAGATAGAGCAGTGAATTTGCGATGATTCTTTGCTTCGATGCCTGCCCCCTTTTCTAACAACAAATCGACAACATCCGGGAGATTCTACAGAGAGGCCCTTCCCAAGGGGGTGCATCCCAGTTGATCTAATATATTAACGTCGGCCCCAGCCACTACTAAGACCCTGATACTCCCTCATGACGGTGATTGATGGCGATATGGAGTGGAGTTCTACGTAAGTTCTCTTGATGTGGAATTTCTATCAAACAAGGCTGAGCGGAAACAAGCTGTTTTACGATCTCCAGGGCTCCGTATAACCTTCCCGGGTGGCCTTGTGGAGCGAATTTTCGCCAAAATTGTCTTTAGCTGAAACGTTTGGGTTGGAATTGATGAGGACTGAAACCACTGAGGAATAGCCAAGTTCTGCAGCCCTCAAGAGTAGTGTAAAACTCTTGGAACAAGTTGATTCAAAGTCTGCTCCTGATTTGAGCATTGTTTTGATGATCGTTGGTAAGCCAAACATAGCAGCGGCAACGATCGGAGGAAATTCGATTGGAGGAGGAAATTTGATCGTATCCGGTATGCTGGAGGCATTCATAGCAGCTGATGTACTACTTATAAGTCTTTTTTGGTTGAGAAAATTTAGGATATCGTCCGTGAGTTCCGTCTCGGCCGTACCTTGAGCATGTGCACCCAAATACTGGCCCGCATATGACAGAAGAGCATATTTCTTAAGCCGAATTTCGACGAATTGGGGAGCCGGATTTTCGGGCTCTTTGAAGTCATCCAAAGAAAGATATCTAACGCAAGCCTGGGTGATTAAGACTTGAGCATTAGGAAAATACTTTGCGCGATGGCGCTCAAGATATTCTTGGAGGGTAAAGTGACATAGACGGATAACACCACTTTCTGGGTCAACAATGACGAGACCGGCACAGACTGTCAAGAGCAAATCTTGGTCATAGAAATCCTCTTCATTCAGTTCGTTTTCATCAGGATCGAGCTCCATGATAGCTATTGCATGTTGGAGCTCGCGAACTTTTAATGGTCTCTTCGCACAGGATAACCACATCAAGACACTCATTGCCAGATTTTTACGATTGGTGTCTTGACCTTCCGTGATTCTTTTCAAAGCATCATTATACGTTTTATCCAGGATTTCTGGGAGACTAGTCAATGCTTTCCTCACACGACTGATCTTGAGTTCTGAAGCTATAGCTTCAATGTGCATATAGGCAAGAAGGAACCTGGTTGATCAATCAGTAAATGATAAAAAAATGAAGGGGCTTTGCTCGACGAACATTCCATGAGCTTTCGCCGCGATTTTACCAACAATTGTCTCCCGTAAAGTCGGATCCTTCTTGCAAAACTTGAGAATGTTCTCTTCTGTATCTATGCGCGCTTCTAGATACGCCCGAACATCATTGTCGCTGGCTCGAATTTCAAGATGTGGATAATCACATAACTTCTCTTCGATATCCCCTAGACGACGTGACGTAAGGAGAAGGTGTGTATTAGAAGGCAGATTCAGTAGCTCGCGAATGAGATTCGTCCTGGTTTTCTTTGTTTCCTCACATTCGTCTAAGGCGTCAACGACTATATACAAACGGGGAAACTCGAGCGTTAATGAGTGAAGTAATTTGGTAGCCTCAGATCTATTAAGAGTTGTTCCCATAGACATATGTTTGTGATATAAGTCAAGAACATAATCTGGGATCACGTGCCGTTGTCGGATGAGCTGCTGTACAATACTAGCAAGGTATTCGGTGATAGATGTTTTCTCTGCGTAATTGCAATACAAGAACGCCACTCCAACTCTTGAGGCTGAAACCTTCTTTTCCAAATTGTCGACGATGGCAGAAGCAAGAACTGTTTTGCCGGCTCCGGGGGAGCCTGAGCACCACAGTAATTTATCTTTTCCATCTAGCCAATTTTGATATTCTTGGCTTTCGAAAAGCCATTCGCCGGTTCCCTCTTGTCTTCGGCTCAATATTTCGCGTTGCTTGGAGTGACAGTCAATTGCCGATAACCATTTGAGGACTTTGATACTTTCTTTGTCCATTTGTTGAGTAATGATAGCGTCTACGCCATCACTAATCGTGGTAACTTGTTTCGAGATATAAATGACCTTCTCAGCAGTCGTCGAGACCGTAGACCTACTTGTGTTTAGCATTTTCTTGAGTCTTGTGGTGGATTCGAGGCATACAAATTTAAAATATCCATAGCAAGGACCAGATTGTTCCTCACGTGGTCTATGCTCTCTTGTAACCTCATCAATGTACTCTTCCTGAATGGATAGAGAATTCTTCTTCCCTGTTCCGACATCTTATCCCTAAGCCCTTTGTTGTCGTGGCCCGTCCTCGCGGTGGAATCGCCGTCGTCTACCCCTGAAGGTTTGCAAACCACGATCCTCTTCAACTCATCACACAATTCTGCGATACTGTCTTCGCAGTCCAAAACCTTAGACTCCACAGCTACTGCCATTGCCTCATCCAAAGCCGGACTTTGTAAAACTCCTTTTAGCAGTGTTAAATTCGCCAAAAGGCTTTCGATAGACTTGATCATGTCGGCATTTTCCTTTTTACTACCTTTCCAGGCATTGTAATAATTGACAAGCCCGTCGCAAACTTGTATCCCGGCGGATAGGATACCAGCAATATTGCTGATTGCCCCTATAGCTTCCATAACTCTTTGCAAGTCTAATCAAAACAGATATTGGGGCACGACAGCTTGCATATGTTTTCGACAATATGTGATGAGTCAATGTACAAACCAAATTTGGAAATTGACTCGTATAGTCGTGAACGTTGAGTATAATATTCACACTCACTTAGAATATTGAAATAGTAAAAGAAAATGGACATGATAACGAAAATCTCGAAGTATGCCATTTACTCAAGGATATATGCGATGTTCATGTGCGGCTGACGATAAAACACGTTTCCACATAGACGAGTTTCGAATTCCAGAGAAGAAAGTAGAAATTGATGGCAAACTCGCATAGAACGAGAAATATCCATCATATCACAGAGACTAGGCACTTGTGCAGTTCTCGTTGTACATCAAAGTGTGGCGGAGTGAGTACTTGCAGGAGGCTGTGAACTGTGTGGTTCAGCTGGAACTTTTCGAGCCTGGAAACGCATCCTTGGAGTAATGTTATTGAACAACAACGCCATAAGATCAGTAACACGCAATTATTCGCAATATTCACTCGATTACGGTTGTATTGAGTCAACTTTGAGTCTCCAGCGAAGTCTGCGCCGGTGATTCTAATAGAGACGCTATTAATTCACAAAATTTTAGCGTGATTAAACCCCTTCATTAAAGCCAAAATAGCCGTAACTAGAGCATCTTAAAAAGGTTCATGAAGTATATAGGTATAGGGGTTTCTCTAAGCGTTTTACTGAATGTATATATAGGTAGGTGAATATAGATCGAAGTGATCAATGGGTTTGTTAATAAGGTTGAGGTCACGTGCTCGGTAAATTTACCCCAGATTTCTCCATTCCGGGAAGAGGTTGGCATGTGAAGATGCGCCGAGGAACTCAAGGAAGCAATCGGGCGCGTGCAACAATGTGAACATTTTCCAATGCACAACGACGACATTATACCTGAGATCTCGTCTAGATTTTTGATCAGCAAAACATTGCATCTCCTCATGAAGCCTTTATATCTGCAGACTCTCTGAGCTGCTCACAACAGTATTCCCGGAGTGATTCCCGGAGTGTGTTTACAAGCTCATCACAATGGCTGCGCAATCTAAAATTGGTCTCCTGCCACCCGATCGAACGATTAAGAGTATAATCTCGGATCTCACTTCACTATACCTCAAGCATCGAACAAAGATATCTCGGACGGTTTATCTGACATTATTCTTCGCTCTTCTCAATCGCATACGGTCTGCAATCTCCGAGCAAAAGGCTGCAGCGATTCGTCATGCAGAATCGCGACGAAGAGGTCCGGTTGCTCTAGGGAGTGGCGCGCAAGGAACTGAAAGGAAGAAAGTTGAGCTGAATAGGGAGTTCTTCAAGAATTTGATTCGACTGTTGAGAATATGTATACCAGGATGGAGGAGCAAGGAAATGCGACTGCTTGTCAGTCACAGCATCTTCCTTGTCATAAGAACTTTGATCAGTCTGAAAGTTGCTGCCATGGATGGTGCTTTGGTGTCGAGTCTGGTACGAGGGAAAGGGAAGGACTTTTTGATTGGCATTGTATGGTGGATGTTGATTGCGATTCCTGCAACTTTCACGAATTCTATGGTTTGTGCTATACCCCCCCTTTGGTTACACTCAAGCTGATACGATACCTATAGCTCTCATATCATCAATGTAAACTTGCGCTCCAATACCGAACACGATTGACGGATTATATCCACGATAGATACCTCTCGAATATGACATTTTACTCCCTTTCCGCCCTTGATGATCGAATAAAGAATGCAGATCAATTGATAACTGTGGATGTATCAAAATTTGCAAATAGTTTGGCGGAGTTATACGGGAATCTCGCAAAACCAGCACTGGATATGGCAATATACAACTATTCTCTCTCCAAAAGCGTTGGTGGCGAAGGGCTTCTTTTCATGTCGTTATTGGTACAACTTTCGGCAAATGTTATGCGAGCATTGACTCCACCTTTTGGCAAATATGTGGCAGATGAAGCAAGATTAGAAGGAGAATTCCGATTTCAACATTCAAGATTGATAGATTACAGTGAAGAGATTGCATTATATAATGGGCATGAAGCGGAAAAGGATACTTTGGATAAAGGTTACTTTACACTCATAAAACATGTAAATTGTGAGTATCCTCATCCTTCATTCTGAACGTGTGACTAATGACTCAATAGACATCTTAAGAAGAAGATTTACTCATGGAGTTATGGAGGTATGGAACTCGAGACTTTCTTTCCGGGGAAAAATGCTAATTCCTTTAGGATTTCGTTATCAAATACGTATGGGGAGCTCTAGGACTCATTTTATGTAGTGTACCGGTGTTTTTCAAAGTCCCAGGTGCAACCTCAGCGACTATGGGCGATCGGACGGAAAGTTTCGTAACCAATCGAAGATTACTGCTATCTAGTTCCGATGCCTTTGGCCGAGTGATGTTCTCCTATAAAGAGGTTACTGAATTAGCTGGATATACCTCACGAGTTGCAACTCTCTTGGAGGTTATGGATGAGATCAAAGCTGGACGGTTTGATAAAACTTTGGTATCCGATGACAATTCTGGTGAACAACTAGAATTAATGAGAGGTAGAGGTACCGTCATTGAGAGTGAAGACATCGAATTCGTTGACGTGTATGTTTTATTCAAACCTTATCCTTCTAATTGCTAATCATTTCCAGGCCAATCATCACTCCTGGTGGAAGCATTCTGGTCCGAAAATTGTCCTTTTCCATGAAACGCGGGGATCATGTTCTAGTAGTCGGACCAAATGGATGTGGTAAATCCTCCTTGTTCCGCATTCTCGGAGGTCTATGGCCCGTGTATGGCGGCACGGTCCGCAAACCACCCCTTTCTCAAGTCTTCTACGTTCCACAACGACCCTACCTTAGCGCCGGCTCACTCCGCCAACAAATCATATACCCCGACTCTCTCCGTACCATGCGCAGCAAAGGCATAACCGATTCCGACCTCCTTTCTATTCTCTCCATCCTCGATCTCGACCACCTCGTAACAGCTTTCCCAGATGGCTGGGACGCCGAAGTCGAATGGCGTGATGTTCTCTCAGGTGGACTCCAACAACGTGTCGCCATGGCCCGTCTCTTCTACAACCGTCCTAAATATGCAATCTTAGATGAATGCACTAGTAGCGTCACCCTGGAGATGGAAAAAATTATGTACGAGCATGCGAAAGCATTAGGTATCACATTGATGACGGTAAGTCATCGCAGAAGTTTGTGGAAATATCATAGCAAGATATTACAATTTGATGGACAGGGGAAATATATTTTTACGGGGTTGGATGCAGAGAAGAGATTGAAGTTAGAAGATGAGAGGGAGGAGTTGGAAACGCATTTGAGGGCTATGCCGGAGGTCAAGAGGAGGTTTGATGAGTTGATGTTGGGCAGGGGTGAGTGAGTGGGTTGGGTGGGGGTGGAGATAAATGGGTGGGAGGGAAGGGGATGAATGGGTGGGGTTTTAGAGACGCGGAAGCTGTGGAGATGTGGAGTTAAGAATGCATACATTACACATATACCAATTTATTTATTCGCCTTTCATCAATGTCGTTTTCCCTCTACTCATCAACCCTCAATCTTCAGTCCTATGAAACCGGCCACCCATTTTCTGAATCACATGATATTCTATCTGTCATTGTGACTACCTACCCATACTTCAATATCACGCCTCATATTTCAAAAATTAAGCATATTCAAGCAACAGAAACTCTTATTATTTGACAAGACGAGATATTATAAACATGGGTATCTGAACAGCACTTGCACTTGTGCTTGCACCTCAAGATTTCAACGCCGCAAGCTTGAAGCTTCCAAGGCCAATGCTGTGGCTTCTCCAGATCTCCATATCTCCAAATATCCATATCCATCCGTATCCATCCATGATCCAGTAACGACGAACTTACAGTGCAACGATGATTCCAAATCTTCCCGCGGGAAATTGGGAAGGCTAATATATATGTACGGCTTTTCTATATCTGAGAGATGATTCTCTTTCTGAGAAATTAGGGCATCATTCGGGATTTATCAGGGTGTGAAAGCTCTGGTTTTCTGGTCGTTCGAAGATTGATCTGAGATATAGAGTGGATTTTGTGGTGGGTATGTATAAGGATGTAAAAGGTCAGTTGATAGCGTATCTGAGCTCTGGACGAGACTTATGATAGCCCTGGAGAGTTGATGGAACACGCATTCGGATATGCTGTCATACTGGATATCTCTGTTGTCATACATTCGCTACGAGTACTTGTGTGGACTATCATGGAAAGTGTATTCGACATGAAGGCTATTGAAAGTGAATAGGCCAGCGCAAAATCAACTGATCACATTTATCAAGTTTTATCACTGGTATGATACTATTTTACCACCATGTACTAGTAGTACAAAGACTAACAGGTGCTGCAATTTCACGACCATCAAATCACTGCTATGTAGAAATCACCAGGCGCTTACCCAGCGGGAGCCAAAGCTATATATCGACTCTAGAAACAAAATTGGAACCGAAGCACACATCAGGAAACGAAGTCCAAATACATGGTCCGTCTACAAGATACGTATAACGAAAAGTGTGGGCACAGAAATTAGCAAGATGTGTTTATGCAATTCAAGGACAAATGGAGCCTCGATCTGGATTCTGGGAAAGTTTTCTTTGCGGTAACTTTAGGGTATGAAATATTTTGGACGGGATGGTTGGCTGGGGATATGGTATGGAATTGATATAAAATGTTCGATCAAATAGGCGTGTGGGATGTGGATGAATTGGAGACATGGATGGATGCTCAGATCTTGTAGAAATTTTGGGGGGGAAGGTATTGTATGTGATCTAACTGCCATTTCAGAAGATCGGGATTCAGGAGAAAGGGTATCAATTTACCAATTTATTCTTCCAAGGTTCCTTTAACAAAAATAGAAGATGCATCGCTTGGTGAATTTAGGGTTGAATGTATTGTTGACGATTATATTTTCGCTTGTATGAAGAGGGGGAGGGGGAATACATATAGATATACTAGGTAGATAAAATCCAAAGGGGGTACATCGACAAATCATATTATATTTAAGTTGAAACCCTCCTATGTATATTCTGCCTTATCTTCTATACCAATCACTCTGCTACTGATTCCTTGACTTGGACATGAAACAACTTATACACACCAGGGAACTTTCCTTATTTCCTTACAAAAATCTTATATTATAATCTTATTTCGACATCTAGGAGAGAACTGATACTAAAGACTTAAAGAATCCCTATTAAAAAAACACCAGTATGCGAAGATTGATACGAAAAAGGAAAGAGACGAAGAAATGGTATGAAGTCGTTTCTGCTAGTCGGTGGGAGCAGGCAGATATTGTTTGCTGGAGAGAAAGTGCTGGGGAAAAAGGAAAGATAAAAATTGAATTGGGGGTGTATATGAGATGTCCGAGTGAGGTAATTTGAAACGTTTTAGAGTACCTAGGTTTGTACAAGCTAGATATCAAAGTCTCGAACCCAGATTTCAAGTCAGCTATCTCTGATATCATCTACCTAACTACCTCCATCCCTCCTTCTATCCCATTAAGACCAAAGAGAAAGAGTAGATCTTATATCTGAATATGTGCGGATGTGTAGACGTGCAGATGTAATACAACCGAAGGCTTCCAGTTCATAGCTAAGTATATCATGACTCAATGATAATACTACCCATTCTCATCCGTTTTAATTTCCATCGTAGCGGGAATTATGAACAAACCTCATATACCTAGATATACGACGCAAGCACCAATCCACAACCTCAAAGGTTCAAGGTTCTCAGATATCACTCTAATATATCATCGACGTTAAGATCTCAGCCCAGCTTGACTCACCCCAATTCAATCCAAGCTATCTAATAAAAACATCACACCTCTCACAATTAACAATGCAAGCATTCACTTCACATCACATCACAACATCCTCCCATCTCTCAAATTCCCTTCTCTTCTCCTCTCTCTCCTCCCCTCTCTCCTCTCATTCTCTCATCCTCTCCCCTCTCTCCTCTCTCATCCCATCTTCACACTTTAACAACCCCCTCACCCACCCACCTCAAACGTTCCGAACTCCGAACTGCCGAATTCGCACACCATTCCACCTCAATTTCAACCCTCAATTTCAACCCTCACGCGGAATCCAAATCCCCGGTAAATCCATCGCGCATACACATGTTCAAGCCCGAGTTCGCTCGAGGACGCAACCCGCATGATAAAGACCAAAAGTGAAGACTTGATTCTATAAGGGTTATTGAGAAAGGAGTGGGTACGGTGGAGTCGAGCAACATCACTTCAATTTGCCTTCTCAATATAGCCTCATTACTGTACAAAAGACCAAGGTACTTTTTTAATCTGCCTCTATTGCATTCACTTGAATTCAAAAAGAGTATTACCTCACTCAAAATCACACCTAATCAAGTAATAGTATAGTAGCCAATCTAAGTAAACTTATTACTTGCCCTCATGAGACTGTATCAACCTCACCAATCATTCCAGCTATATAGTCAAATCACACCATTCACAAACCGTACATCATTCACTTCAGCTCTCCAGCCCAGCATCTCATCACCAGCACTAGCACCAGCCTCCTTAAAAGCCCCAAACCCCAATCAAAGAGAAAAAAAATCCTTATCGTCCTCGTCTAACTTCTTCTCACCACCACTCGATCCACTTCTATGGATTTCTTATTATCTACCAATCCCATCCAAAAATAAACGACAATAGACAAACACAGAACTTCTATCCTCCGATTTCGGATTCGAACAGTAGGACATCTCAACTGTAGACCAACTACCGTCTGTTGTCTATACTAGCTTTAATTTGCTTTGCTTCTTCTTGTCTTCTTACCTTTTACTTCAAGGCTTGAGGCTTACTTTTATTAATTCCTTTGAATTGCAAGGTCGATCTTGATTCTGGCAATTACGACAACTTCACACTTACAGTTACTTGCTCATCAATCAACAGACAAGAACCATCCCATACCTACCTATCCTCCCTTTATCAACAATCCACCACTCCCTCTCCGAATAAAATCAACAGAAAAGAAGGAAACAAAGAAACAATGGAACCAACTCAGAATCAACCAGCAAACAATGCCACCTCCAAGCACGGTCGAAACCGCCCGGGCAGTAGAGCTCGTGCTACCCAACAAAGTGGTGTTCCAACAGGACCAGCCCACCAACTTCTCCCAACTGCCAGCGACTTCCCGCCATTGGGCCTTGAAAGCTTTCAAGACGACGATGTTTTCGGTACCAGACCTAGATCCCTGAGCGGAACAGGAGGAGCAGGAGGAGCAGGAGGAACAGCACGACAAATCATAGAAATCCTCCATAGACCGGCAGTCATCGGTGTTGGTACGGGTCCTCCAAGTGCAAGAGAAGGAGTAAACAGGGGAGTACGAAGGGGAATGGAAATGGGACAAAACCTATTGACACGAGAACTCGGATCCCGATCTGTCTCGGAGAGTTTCGCAAGTTCTATCAATACAGTCATGAGTGACCGACATGGAGAAATGGCAGAGGATCTTCCGGAAGTTTCCTCATACTTGGCACCTCAATATTCTCGCCGAGGAAATTTGCTTCCCTCTCGTCCTAACGCCAGTGGTACTACCGTCCGCGCCATCAACACGTCGGTTCCTCTCACCAATTCAATCCCAAACCCTCTCGCCATGACTGCTGCCGCCGGCACATCTCTTACACATCGAAGCGCTCCATACGAAATCAGTAAAGCCTTCGAACGTCTCCGCATTCAGGCCGCACATATCGGTCTTGCAAATTCTCCGCATTTCCCACAGTGCAAGGAAGATTTAATCAAACATCGAGAGGAGAGAAAAAACGATGCCAAAGATGCAATGAACAAGCGAATCAGAGTTAAAGAGGAACTTCTAAGATTAAAAGGAATGGAGGGATGTGAGGGTGCTCTAGTCAAAACTAAGCCCGCATTTGGAGGAAAGATCTTTGACGATGGATTATCTGGTGTACTTTCGCAAAAGACCATTTGGAACCATCCTGGATGGAATGGAGATTTGCTGGAGAGATCGGAATGGCCGTCTCTGACGGAGTTTAAGCAAGCAGGAATGAGGAAGATGGGAATGCCCATTCCCAAATTTAAGAGTGAGGAAGGCAAAATTGGGCAAAAAATCGAAGCGTTTGCAGGAGATCAAATTAGTTTGGCTAGGAGAGGAGTTCAGCCACATGAGAAAGGAATATTTGACGAGGAAGAAATAAAGGAGATTGGTGATATGAAAAGCCTTTTTCTAGAGATTGACGGATAGTCGGATCCTGAAGTTCTGCTGGCAATGTCTGTCCGAACGTAGGAAGTTTACATTGGGTCTTCAGCATGAGCGCTGGCGTTTCGAAAAGTATCTAGTCGATGATGAGCTGAATAGCGAACAACGTACTACATAGCGATATAGCAAGCGTCGAAGTAGCATAACTAGCGGCATAGGCATAGCGGAGTTGTTATCTTTCCTTCGTTTTTTCTTCCATTTCATTTCCATTCTGCAATTTCTTAGCAATTCTTTCAAGAAGTGGCAAGTAACTTAAGCATTGTGTATCTCCCAGAAAAATATGGGTAAGGGTAGATCTGTAGCAGACACAAAAGAGATAGGTCAAGTTAGCAAAACATACAACCCAAACAATGAGAAGATATTTGGACCACCTGGGCATTGTGCTAGAACCCAAAACTCTGTTTCTATATCCAGTGAATAAGTTCTATGCCCATCATGTACACCGAATAACAAACCATAGATTCAATTGATATATGAATTAGAGTCCCTCGTCCGAGATTGTCAGGACGAAAGGTTACATGTCCGGAGTCAGTCTCAAGATTTAATGGAAGAATGTCGAAGTAGATCATTGAAGAAAGTTCAGACTCATGGGTACACAAATTGACAGTAAATAGAACTGCCCGGGCTTGACAGCCAACTGGCTTTGATCGTTGTGGAAACTTTTGAGGAGAGGAGGTCAAAAGAACCTATCGGATGAATAGATTTTCCTGAAGTATGCACAGACCATGTAACCTTATATATCTAGCCAAGTGTCTCGGCGCTTAGTCGCTTAGTCTTGACATATCAAAGTATGATCAACAACACTCTTCAATTAAAGCAAAAATCAACAATGCAATCCATATCCTATCATTCTATTTCTTTTCAATAATCTATCTATACATGAAATCTATCCTGCCACGAAAAATGTCTCCTCAAATCTTCCTAATTATACTAACAGAAAGACCCAGAATATCATTCTACTATATCTATATCTACCTGCCTACCCCTAGGTACGTACCTCTGAAAGAAAGATAAATGGAAATATTGCATAGAAATCAGCATTAAGCCATTCATCTTCAGCAAACAAATCTATGGTGACTTTTTATTCTAATAGGAAATTTACTTTTCACTTCAACCATTGAATACTCCCCCAACTTCCATTTCCTCTCATCCTAAGATCGATCCCATATAACTTTTTCCTCCGTATCTTCATTTATCCTCATCTGATTTTATCATTTCATCTACATTCTTCAAATTTATCTTCTGATCACCCCTTAGCTTTGGGATCTTGCTTAATATGCTTAATAGTCTAGTCTACTAATTTAATACAGACTATCATAGTTTGGTTTACCCACCCTGAACCTATCACCCAACCACGACGCCAGATTTCAGATCCGTACAGTTTCGGTATATCTCATGATATCATACATCTAAATATCTTCAAACCAATCTATAGATTGTACCAGGTAACACGCAAATACCCCAAAACAAAACGCCCGGTCCACACCCGACAACTCAATCCCCAAGTCCCAATCTACAAATCAATTTTCCACATCCACGCTTCCCCTTTCCTCTCCCCCTTTCTTTCCCCAAAGCCTCCCTTAACCACCTGTTCTTCAACCTCGCTCTCCTCCGCCTCCCCATTAATCCCCTCATCACCCTCAAAACCCACCTCCACACCCCCCGGCATCTGCGCACACTCCCTCAAAACCTCCCCCCCATTCCCATCAACCACAACCCCATAATAAACCCACACCGCTTTCCACTCAAACAAACTCTCCCGCTCGCTCTCTCTAACCCCAACCAACTCCTCCTCCCC
>NGKG01000010.1:325815-344943 GCA_002162505.1 Myriosclerotinia scirpicola | reverse complement strand
CCAGCGAAACCCAAACCGCCCACCTCGACACCCGCTACAACCTCCTCACCCACGACAACCACTGCATCTACCTTCAAACCCGCGGTGTGCGCACGGGGCCTCGAGAGATCCTCGAGGGGCTAGGAGAGGAAGATAGGTATGCAGCGCATGAGTATAAGATGCGCTTGAATATGACGTTTGAGTGCGATGCAAAGGGGAAGTATGGGTGGTTGAATGGGGTGGTGGGGGTGGCGAGTAGTGGGAGGAATGGGGGGAGGGTGATCTATGATGCTTTTGAGGTTTTGTAGGGGAGATGGGGAGGGTAGTAATATTTGGGAGATGAGATGAGGAGATGGATGATTCTAGGAGGTGGGTTTCGAGTATATTAAGTTCTGATACAGGTACGTGAGATGAAGATGAAGACCAGATTGGATGGTTTATCAATCTTAACTTAAAGCACATCCAAATGTAAAAACTCAAGAGACTTGTTTTGCAAAGAATTTCCTAGGACCAATCATCCTCCCAAAAACACAGGGTATAAAACAAACCCACAATCTTCCAAAGCTCCTCTCTACTTCACTCAATTGCACGACGAGTATACCCCAAACATGCCATAACTCCCATGATCCAAACAACCGAGTTTGATCCAACCAACCAAAATCAACTCATCCCTGAAGCCGAAGTACGAATAGAACTAGACGATGGTTCGGAATTCGATATATTTGTCGACGTAGAGGATTCCTCTGTATCCATAACGTCCAAGTGTTCTGCAATCTCTCTTTCTCCTTCTCTTTCTTTGCCTTTTCCATTACCATTCCCATTGTCTTTTCCATTGCCTTTCCCATTGCCTTTTCCATTGCCATTGGAATTAATTCCATTCGTGTCGTGTATGGAGGTATCTCCATGTGCATCCGCATCCGACATATGCGTATCGAGATCAACCCGAGCCCTTCCACCACTCCCATTTACCCTCCCACCTTCTTCCTGAAACCCTTCCCTTCCCCCCTCATCCCCACTCCAATCACTCTCCCCCTCCCTCTCACTCCACCCCTCACTCCCACTCTCCCCATCCACCAACCTCAAAACCTCCCCCACGACCAAAAAATCCCTCTCCAACACCTCCGCCCAATTCTGTACATTCCCCAATTCCTTCACCTTCCTCTGACCCTCCCTAACAACCTTCTCCAATTTATCCCCCTCTTTCCCCAACCTCGCTATCTCTTTCTTCAGCTCATTTTCCTGTTTCGTTAAGGCAGAAGAATTCTGATGTAAATTTTGAGCTCGAAGTTTGAGCCCATGTTCATGCGGCGTGAAGATGTTTTGAATGGACGCATTGAGGGCGGTGCGTGCTTCGGTTATTTGGCGCGTGGTTTCTGGGGAGGGAGGAAGAGGTGCGAGGTGCGAGGAGGTGGAGGGGTTACTTAGGTTGTGGGAGTTGGTTGATGTGGAAGCGGAAGCGGAAGCTGAAGCTGAGCGGGAGTGGGAATGGGAATGGGAATGGGAATGGGATGAAGTGGAAGAGGGGCCAGGGATATCAGGCGGAGGTGGTGCAAGTGACGAGGTAGGCATTATATTTAAGGAATTGATAATTGTAGATGTTATCGAACTCTGTTGCGATTGAAAACGTGATACCACGCCGTGAAAATGATAGGCGGTGTATTGTAGAATGTCGAAAATGTAGTATTGTGTATTACTTATTAAATGTTTTAAGGGATGAAAATTTCATAATAGTAGACGGCAGTTTGCGCATGTGAAAAGAAAAATGAAATGTAATGTATTTTATTAGAGGTGCCTCGGGAGTGAAGGAGGAGACCAAAAGAAGGTACAGAACCATCACGAGGTTGATAAGAAATGCGGGGTGAGAGGCAAGGGTTAGTTATACAAGGGTCCAACAGCCAAGTCAGGTCCAGATCAATCAATATATTTCCTCAGATTTCAATTCCCAGCGGGAGATTACCTCCAACATCATTGGTATTGCAGATGAATAAGTGGTCATATCCAATGTGTGGACAAGACAAGAACAATGAACGTCATGGTCACATAATTTAACACTCATATTTGTTACTCATAAATATATAAAAAATTGGCAAAGGTGGTATTCTTATTTGCTTTTGAATTCATCATAGCCTATTGAAGAGAAATCATTTTTCGCATGATTCCATATCAGGAACTCCATTCCATGAATCCCAATGAAATACAACCCATCCCCAAATCCCATAGAAGATGATTTACTTTCTCAATTGGCGTTGGTAGAAAGCCAACTCCTCACCCTCCAAAATGTAACCATCAACACGTCCACTTTGTCCAGGTCTGGATGCAACTACAGCGTAGAGACGACCAGCCTCGAATTGCTTCTCCAAAGCAGGGTCAACCTTTCCTGCGGCAGCGAATCTCTCGTGGTGCTTCTTCTCGACGGACTTGCTCTTCTTGGTGTCTGGCTCCTCAACTGCTTGACCAGCCTTTTGTTGACGTCTGCGGCCCAAGTTTTGACCGTAGTGTGCCTCATACCATTGTCTGAATGGGGCGGCATCGACTTGGACAACGGCAGATCTGGTGAGGGTGTTGGTTCGGACCAACTCGTTGTTGGAAGGATGGAAAGCGACAACGATCACACGGACCTTGCGGGCAATACCCTCAGAGGCCCATGAGAAGTTACCGGCTTCGAGACGGAGGGCACGGAACTTGCGGTTACCACCACGGGTACGGACAAGATGGATTCTCTTGGTTCCAATACGGGTACCTGCTTCTTGTCTTCCGGCTTCGAAAGCGCGCTTCTTCCCTGTAAAAGTCTTAGTTTTCAGGTTGGAACATATATCAATTAAGATATATGGGCTATCTACTACGCACGGTAATGGGATCGCTTGGCGCCAGAGGCGGAGCGTTTATGTCTGCTATCACGGCTGATACCCATGTTTGCTAATTCTGTGGTATGAAAATAATTAGCCAAATTTGAGCCAAGGTAAAAGTAAAATCGATCATGGGGCAGGCATTTATTGACTTCGTGTCAAAGAATTGAACGCGACCAGTCGTGCGACGGCAATATTGCCTGAGAAGATGTGTGAAGCAAGTATTATTGATATGGTGTGCAGTCGATCGAAGTAGATTTGAAGTCCATCTCGAATTATCCACTGCGCAACTATTCCCAATCCTTATTCTTGACAACCCTTTCCAACCGCATATTCTGGTTTCGATTCCGTTCTCGATACTCGATACTCGATCGTAGTGCTGATAGAATTGATATGATGGTATTACTGACCTGATGGTTCGGAATTAGAAAAATCGTTGTTGTCGATGAATTTGTCGTGAGAGTTTGAGGATTTTCTTAGCAAAAAAAGTTTTGCAAAATCAAGAAGGTGCGAGAGACTAGTTCAGACGCTAGAGAATAAGCGAAAGTTTTGCTCCTCAAATTACGATCACGTGGAGACGTAACTTGGAACGACGCGATATCATTGGTTAATCAACAAAAAATCAACCATAAAATACCTAGGTATAAATACTACTCACAATACAATAAAAACAAATATATATACTTCAACAAATACCTACCTAGGTATTAAAAGTAAATATAGTGATATACATATAGCCAGTTTCCCTCGCTTTTTCGCTATATAGAGAACGCGTTCGTTTTTAATACTAAAAACTTCGGTTGATATCTCGATTCTTTTCAAATGTACCGAAATGAATTCAAATTTTACAAGAGTACTTCAATTCGCTGTGGAATCAGTCAATATTTATGTTAATCGAGGAAGCAAGATACATTGGATTGTTCGATTTCAATTCAGTGATTGGATATGGTTGGTTGATATGGCATGATCAAACGGAACATTGCATTCATAAAGCAAACATACAAATATGCAAACGAACTTTTTGTTTTTTCCCCATTTCAATCCAAGTTTGATTTTAACATCAACTCAATCTTGCCTATAAACCGACTCTCAAAGTTGATTCCATTCCAAAATGGCCGAAGTCTATAAGTTACCTGGACATCAAGTCGATGTCAGCCTTCGAGTTTTCGATCATGAGATTCAGTGCCATTCATTGATATTGAAACTCGGCTCATCTTACTTCAGAAGGTTCCTCGACTCCGCAGACAAGATACCTGCTCCAGCTAATGCGACTTTCAAATACGAATATGTCACCATTCAAGATACTCCTGATGATGTGCCAAGCCTTGAAGTGGCATCTAAGGTTAGTCGCTCTCATTTGATGCTTATTTGCAGACTTGATGGATGGCTGGTCGATAGTACAAACTGCAGTCCAACTTAAGAGGGTTGTAATTCTTGAAATCATTTGAGATATTGAAGTTATGTCGATCGTTATATCTATATAAAACGATAGATCCATTATGGAACAACCAAATATCTCACAAGGCTCAAAGCTTCTCGGATACTGAAAAGTCTCAATTCAGACTGCATTATGGACCATTCGAAACTTACGGAATAGATGTTATGTTTTTTCTTTCAAGCTCAACAGCTTGGTTTTAGATCGCGACTAACAAAACTGCTAACAGGTTGAGGCCAGGGGTGACAAGCCTACCGAGACCGGCCCCGATCATTGGTACTTCGCCGTCAAACATATGATCGATTGTATGTACGGAAAGCCCTTCACCTTTACGAACGTCCTCCATTTAGACTCTATAGCCAAAGTTTCGGACTTTTATGGAGCACTGCCAGTCGTTTCCAGAACATTGGACGCAGTACTACTCCGAAGCCCTCTATTCGTCAAACAAATCCCTGGTCATGCTGGCTCTCTTTTGAAGCTTGCCTCCCAACTCAGAAATCGAACTCTCTACAAAGAATGCATGGTTCATGTTGCTGGTCGGTGGAAGAAAGATCCCTGCATATCAGAAGATAATATGGATCTTCGCATGCGAGCTCTTGCAGCATATGCCAGCGTTTGCGACAAGCTCGATACAGCACATCAGGGCCTTTTAACATGCATTACAAGGGGCGCGTTGGATAAATATGATTTTGAAAGGTTATTTGCCCAAGGAGGACGTTCCTTTTCACTTTCTTACCACTATCGAAACCTCCATGAAGACCAAAACCTACCTGTTCGGTCTCAACTTAAACCAATTCTCTCCAAGGTATTGGTCAACAACTTAGTCCTCGATCCTAGAAAATCGGGGTCTGGTCAAGTGGGCCCGTTCAAAGATTATTTTCTTTGCGCGGAAGTCACAGACAAGGAGCTCCCTTGGGATCCACAGGAAGAAGACTGGTAGGGAACGATCAAGCGGCCGTAATCGACTTTCGAATTTATCACCGGGATGGGGATATCGAAAGTGAGCTTTAGGGCGAGAAACTTTTACCATGTGAGTTGATTGCTTTGATTTCTTGCCAGCAATTATTCAACACCCAAATGCGTCCCTAATATCCAGTGATCTGGAATGCTGCCCGACAATGAAAGATTCTTTGATTCTTTCAACGAGTCCCATATATTGGCTCCAATGAAACAATCGAACCATTCTTGAAGGTTCACACCTTTCGAATTTTGAAGACTCTCAAATGGTCTGCAGTTCTGAATATTGAAAATTTTGATTAAGCCTTCACATATAGCTTGTACACTCAACTGACAGATTCTAGTTTTCTTCACTAACGGACATGTTACAATACACGATGGCGAACTATGAGATGGGTGGATATCTGAGCGGGAGATAATCCTATGGCAAATACGTGGATACAATTATGGACGCTGGAGAGAGGATAGGTTACCCAGGCTCATTTCTGAATCAAATTTCATTATGAAAAAACTCCCATTCCAGATTTCGCGAACCTGATTTGCAACAACCTTCAGAGTTCTATAAGCGTCTCCAACTCCACCAAACAGCCTCATAACTAACTTCCCCATCCATTAACTATACAAGTTATCAATTGCATTCTCAATACCACCCAGGAGACCATACTTGTAATCAGCGGAGACGAACATAAACTCCCACTCTTTTATTATTCTCATTAGTAATAACACGCTAGCTAAGCTTCTCTGAATCTGACATCTTTATACAGTACCTACTTCGTAATAATTATACAAATTACTTCACCATCTTATTATTATATTAGTACCCTTTTTTCCCCAAGTCCCAACATCTTTTTATGTAGCCATTAAGTAAAGATGAAAATCAGGATAGTAGTTATAGAACTCACATAGCAGATTCTAAAAAAGCGAGTTGCATGTTTATGCTATATCGGAATATACTATATTATACTACACCATTTTATTCTATCTCATCATCACCAGCTAATTTCAAATATTCGTATTCATATTTCTATTCATATTTCTATCCATACTCAAAAACATAATCACAAAAAGATATCGAAGCATTAAGCATAATTAGCCCAATCCAATAAATATCCATCCATCCATCTACAGTCGTCATCACCCAACCATATACAAATTTTTTTTAAGAAAAATAATTTGATTTTTTTATATTATAAAATAGCCTTAAGTTAAAAGAGTAATTTAAACTTATTCTTAATTGAAATAAAATTGTAGTTGATTTTAAATCTATTTTAGTATATAAAATTGTGTTTCAAAATATTTTGCAAAAAAAGTTCGAGCTTTTATATCTTATCAAGCCCTTATCTAACCTTATCGAACCTTTATCGATATATTATATAATCAAGAATCGAATCTTTATCAGTATATTACATAATCAAGAATAAATATTACAGGTTCACTACCCATTCCTAGCTTAGTATAAGAACCTTAAGCCATCTACAACCACTATATAATCGTTGCTCCACAGCAACTATACTCTTACTCTTTGTAGAATATCAACAAGTTAAACCTAATATTACTAGTACGCTACGTATTGTAATAATAAGAAATAGTAATAAAAATACAAAAAGGGTAAATCATATGAAATACATTTTATGATTTTTGATCACCAATGTTTCAAAATATTTCCAAAAAAAAAAATTTTATATATTTTATTATTTAAAATTTTTTTTTATATATTTTATTATTTAAAAAAAGATTGGATAATTTTTTAGATTTAAATTTTACTTTAAATTACTCCTCTGATTTAGGGCTATTTTATAATATAAAAAAAATCAAATTATTTTTCTTAAAAAAATTTTGTATATGGTTGGGTGATGACGACTGTATATATCTAGACAAATTCCTTTCTCACCCTACCTTATCGTAAGCTCAAGGAAAGTAGACAAATGGATGTGGATGGATGAATGATCAATGAATGAGCTTGGTTTAGTTTCACTTCTCTTTCGGTGGGGTTAATTACCTAGGCTGAGCTGACTAGATTGGGTCGTGCACATATTTCATTCATTCGTTTCTTTGCCCATGTATCCCACATCACGTTTCATGTTTTGATATCTGCAGCTGGAGTGCCGATTCAAAGTTAAGCCTGATGGCCCTAGTAAAGGAGATAATTGAATCTCTACAAAGAAAGATAGATAGATGGAAAGATAGAGAAAAATAAAGAGCAATATAGAATAGAATTAGAAGAGAAGAGAAGTTCGAACCCCTTTTTTTTTCTTCAAGTGATTATATGCATATATGTAAGTAAGTAAATAATAAACGACTTTCTCTTTTCCTTGAACATCTCTCTCCCTTCCCGTCCCTCTCTTCTTCTACCACTGCTCATCCCCCACACCATACCAATTCTCCATCCCCATAGAGACTTTGGACTATGCCATGACCTCTCCCGCTTTACTTTGATCCGATCCAATCTAACCCGAGCGAGTCAAATAACAAACTCAACACCAATACCAACACCCAAGTTTCTATCCTCATGATTCCCCATCCCACCTCAATCACCAATCATCGAAATGCACTTTCCTGGCAAACATTGTTTCCGCAAACTAAGGTTCAGAAGACCCACGTGTAAATTTGCCTTCAAACGACGTTCAAAATCCCATTCAGGATCTCGTGCAAGATCTCGTGGGAAAAGATTCAAGATACCTCTTCCGATTTTTCGCAAAGGTCGCGGGGAGAGGAATATTAGGATCGGAACTCAGCAGAAGAACAACAACAAGAAGGAAAAGAGATCCAATATCAGAGGCCGATCTCGACTTCCAAAATCCAACCTCAACCCCCATTCCCGCCCCCGAAAATTCCCTTGCGGTTGGCGGTTCTCCAAGCTCAAGCTCAAATCCGTGTGCAGATTTTTGTTCAAGTGCAGAAAACGCAAGAGAAATACCAATACCAATACCATGAATCCCCAAAACCTCAGCAAAACCTCTACCAGCACAGAGAGTTTCAACATCACATTCATGAATCCGCAACGATGCAATTCAGAGCCCCAGCCTTCACAAACCCAAAGATCTCAGATACCGCAAATTCTCCCCGGGCATTCATACCCCTTTGCACTTGCTCCGGCCAATTACCCCCAAACCTTTTACAGGATTCATCGGGATGAGAATTGGCGGGATTTATCCGAGTTCCCTATTTCACACTCTCCAGCTCCTAGCAATTTTTTTCATTCGAGCACGTCTCTTCAAGCAGTAGATACCAATACCAATATGAACCCCAGCAATCATATCAGGCATACCCCAAACTCAAACTCAAACTCATACTACAACCCCCCCGAACACGGCTGGTCCGCCAAAAACCTCCATTCCCCTCTACCATTTTCTCCGCCGGAAATCCTAAAACTAGTACGAGCGCATTTCCAACGCGAAGCATCGTTCTCATCGATTTTCGTACCCGGGATTTGGAACTCGAGGGGTTTTTCGGCGGTGAGTTTATTTGATAATGTGGAAGATGCGATTGAGGAAGGGGGATTATATGGTTCTGTTAGTAGACCCCTTGGTGGACCTTTGGGTAGACGCTCTGGTGAGGGAGGGAAAGATGATGTGAGGGTGTATACTGTTGATGGGGAGTTGTTGAAACGGGAGGGAAGTGTGGTGTTTTGTATGGAGGAGTTGCTGGGGAGGGATAGTGGGTTGTGTATGCTTACTAAGGGGAAGTATGGACATGGTGAAGGGGGTGGGAGGGGAAGAGGAATGGGAATGGGAATGTGGAGGAGGGGAGGAGGATTGAGGGGAAAGGCGTATTTGGTTGTTGGAGTTATTCCTGGTGAGTTACTCCGTGCAAATCTAGTATCTCTGAGATGGGTGGGAAAGTGGGAGAATGAGAGGTGAGAGGTGAGGTGGAGTATTGAGGTGGTATGATGTTGACTGACTCATTTCTGAACTTTCTTTAAGATGAAGGATGAGCATATGGTGGTGAATGGTACAATGGACAGTACTGTGACTAACATTTACAGGTACCCATAATGTCCCACGAAAATCTCCAGTCACAACCACAACAAACACAAACAACACATCTCAAATTACGAATAAGAAAAATAGCGACTCCATAGTGAGAATACAGAAAATATCCTCGACACCGTTCGTTTCTACGGGTATTCAACAGAATCCTAGGACTTTCGCCTTCGAAAATTTCGAATCCATACAGGACCATACAAACTTCCAGACACAAAGTAATTCCACTAAGGAAAAAACCAAGACTTCGATACCAAGCGAAAGAAAAAGCGAACAAAAGCTATTTGGTTGGGACTTGAGCACGGGAATGGATCCACGCTGGTACGAGAAAAAAAGAGATATTCCAGAACCGAGAGGAGAGCATACGAACAGTGCAGTGATAACACGAAGAATGGAACCGATTTCAGAAGATACAATAGTCGTTTCCCATCCTATGGACTCGATTTCAGAAGATACAATAGTCGTTTCCCATCCTATGGACTCGATTTCAGAAGATACAATAGTCGTTTCCCATCCCATGAACTCGATTCCATCACCACCTTCACCACCGAAGACGGCTAGAGAAATCCCAAATCAGAATAACTCGGTTCGAAAAATTAAGTCAAGTGCAAGGATTACGAGGACAGGCACATTTGGTTCGAGGTCGTCGCGTAGAGATATATCCAGTGATCTTTGGTCGTCTTTACACTCCAAGCCATCAAATGATCTCGCCATGAGCTCTGGAAGACCAGGCCTGAACAGCAGTCAAAACACTGCGACAGCTGTAGATGCCTCCAACCCTTGCGATGGTTATAGCTCTGAAGATAGCCTGAGCGCTGGCTCTGATATCCCAGCTGTAGTCACACCAAAGCGAGTTCTACCCCCTCCCATCGTCAACGCCAAAAGCTCGAACACTAGACATTCAAGCAGACCTCCAAACAAGTTTCGAAAATCTTTAGGAGGTTCGAAGATTGCGCATCATGGGGACAAAGCAGGATCCAGTAGCAGATCAAACGACTCTACATTGGACTATGCGATGACGCGAAAACCCATCCCAATATCGATACCAGACGCTCGTTTGGAGAATGTTGTTAAGGGAACTAATACTTCGAAGAACAAAGAACCAGTTGACATGGATACAGAGGAATGGCCTCTCAAGAACAAAGCACCATTGACTGGACTAAGTGGAAGTTCCTTTGAAAGAAATGTTGTGGACAAAGGAACTGATGCTATCGATCCCACAAACCCCGTGGAAACGAATTCGCATTTGAATAGCACCGGACCACACCACCCTACGTACGACGAATTCACGATGGGTCGCCGACCAAAGCAAACCGCGACCGAATCCGAGCCCAAACCTAAAGCTATACCCGAGCTGGAAGATGATGAGAAAGTTTGGGCTTATAAAGGAGTCATAGCCTCTGGAGTCCGTCAAGTTAATGGTGAAAATAAACACTGTTATCTTATCGAATGGGAAGGAAACTGGGCACCTACTTGGCAGATCAAAACTCTCACAGATCAACCCTTAAAGGATGAATGGAAGGCTAAATGCGACGTTTGGAACGCACAATTGAGGACTAAAGCTGGGAGAAAAGTGGCAAGGGAGAAGAAAGTTGAGAGGATTTTGTATGACGAAGGAACAGAGGAATATTTGGTCAGGTATACGAGTAACTTGAGACCTGAGTGGGTGAAGAAGTCGTTGGTGAGTGAGGATATTGAATTAGTGAGGGAGTATAACAGAAGGAAGAATAATTGGAAATGGTGGGATGCTGAGATGGGAGAGGCGGATCATAAATCGAGACAAGTCGACTCAGAAGATGAAGATGAAGGCGAAGGTGAAGGCGAAGACGAAGAGAAAGAAGACGAAGAGAAAGAAAATCAATCGGATGAATACGAAGAAGAAGAAGACAAGGATTTGGCGTCAGATATCAATTCGGAGGCAACTGAGGTCCAGATGCGAGAAATCGAAGCAGATTCGACCTGAGTCTTCCGATTTTGACACTTGTCTCAAATCAGATTTGGATATTCTGACATGGATGTTACATGGTTTTTCTTTTTTCGACAGCGCAGATGCGTTGGATATGCGATGTGATAAAGTTGTACCTAGTACTTCTTTTCGAGATGTGAGCGAACTTTCGTACACAGTCTGCAACAATTATCTCATGTTCTCAGCTATTGACGAATTAGGAGAGATTCTGAGTGATAGTTCTGGTTGAAGGTTATTTGTTGAAGAGCATTGAAGTACATGAAAGAGCCGTTTTATTGCGATAATGTATGTATCTGTATCTCTCAAAAAGAGCCAGAGAGCCTGTCTTATACATTCTTCGCAGTCCAAGTGAATACCCAGCCAGTGAAGATTAAGGGTGAGATATTGGGCCATCAGTCGATTTGATGGTTAAATCGAAGAAGTAGTATGAATTCGGAATGATGTGACCACGTGAAGTAAGGTCTGTCGAGTTGATGCTGTTTCGTCCCTGATATAAATATATCAAGTGCAAATTCCCTGTTGTGAGTTGAGGAATCAATTTTCCAAAGTTCGATTTCTGGCTTGAATATTCGGGAGGGAGGGCCGCCGCCATTCCTTCCGGAGACTTAATTCAAATGGCAACGCATCATGTAGTGAGCTCCAAAGCTTTATTGTCTCATTGATATTATTTGTTGAGCAAGCTATTCGAATTTTAGCACGGATATTTGGTCATCTAGTTCGAGTTTCGTTTGTAGAAGATTGAACAAGAAAGTTTTGGCTCTGGCTGGTCTACTTGGTGATGTATCTGGAGACTCGTTTGAAATTCTTCAACATCTTCGTGAATAATAAGACTTTGAACCAATCTACACCGAATTAGACAAGATTTGTTTCTTTTGGGGAGTGAGATGTAGACTTATCAATATTTTTTGGTGATTTGTGGCTGTTTGCCCCGTTGAGTGGCTGATTCAAAATGGTTTGCTTAGGTTGAAGGAGTAAAAATATACGAGATCGATGCCATTTCCCGAAGAAGTTGGTTATTATATCAATTAATGAAGATTCGGAGGACCTCGCCCAAGGACAGATTAATAACATTGTGTACACACATCCCATCTCCTCCAGTTGCCTCGACTCTCGATCTCTCGATCTAGTTTTTGCCCAATGGATCACGTGAAAAGCGGTGGATCCTACTCCAATTTTTGGTGTTGATAAATTCTGTCCATCTTCCCAATTGGGACACAGATTCTGAAATATTATATCGACTAGAAATAAGGGCGACGACTTGTGGGAGATTATCTCCGATGGGTAAAAAACTCTCGTCAAAAAGGCAACTACCTACGGATGTGGAATATCCAATACCCCTTGATGATAGCTAAATGGCAGGTATAAATTTCGAAATCCTGCTATTCTTACAAGCTTCTCAGCGATTACTAGCTGCCATTCAATGCATCGCAGTAATTCATGATGTACATAACTTTTAGATATTTGTTAAGAGACTAAAGATTAGTAGCATCGAGCCTTGTGTTAGTACCGTCATTCACTAAGGGGGACCTGGTGAGCGAGAGATGGGCTTTTTGCTTTTTTAAATGAACGACATTGCTACTTTATTATGCTAAAGGAGTTTGATTATCTCAACTTAAAGTCTGTCCATCCTACATACAGGAGGCGAGGAAGCTATTTCATTACTTGAGCATGCGCTTGTTTAGTGAGAATATGTTCCTCCTCAGTATGCATCATAACTGACAATTATGCACATCTTCACTCATCTCGCCATTCACAAATTCTCATTTCCCTAAGCATATTCCAACCTCCCCTTATCCCATCCAGGCTGCAAATAACTCCAATCTCTATCAAACCCAAATCCACTTTCATAAACCCCATAACTCACCAGCTCCACCCCATTCAACTTTGCTCCCTCATCCGTCATTGCCCACAAACTCAATGCTAACTTATTTTGCCCCCGATTGTTGATGATACCAGGTGGAATTGGAAATACAGTCTGAGGACCAATATGCGGAATGTATTTACCATATTGGTAGCCGTTAATCCAGAACATGACACGGGCGACGGTACCTGCTGAAGCGGATAATTTGATTCCAAGGGGAACGTCGAGATCAGAGTCGAGGGATAGTGTGAAGTTTGTGGTGTAGAAGGCGATTCCGGATGTGTTGAGACCGATAAGAGGAGTGGAAGAAGAAGGGAGGGATGGAGAGGAGGGAAGATGCCAGCCGAGACGTTCACCGTAGAAACCACCTTCATTCATAGGTCCACGTACTGGATCGATGTTTGCCGATCCTCCTGCATTTCCTTGAATTTTCCAAAGCTTAAAGCCAGTGGAGTTTGAAGGTCTAGGAAAGAGAAATGCCCCGAGGATACCGCGGGGATTTTCGACACCTTTGGCCGTCGAGGTTTCGTCGTGGCCGTGATAGTCTACTACAACTGTTACGAGGTTGTCTTTAAGCTTGATGACTGAATTGTAATTTGCGAGAGAAAGAACAGCAGAGGTAGTCGTGGCAGTGGCAACGCCTGTGTTTCCACCGATGAGTACACCATTCAACCAGGCGGTCCAACCAAAAGCTAAACCTCCGGAGCAGGTAATATTAATTGATGTGTAATTGAGACCGTCGAAATATCCACGATAAATTTTTGGTCCTGTGTAATAGCCATAGTCGCTCGAAAATAGAACGGGAAGAGTTAAAGGTGCTATGGGACTTGATGTTGATGTTTTATTGCAAACAGTCCATTTCGAATCATCATAGGATATCTCCTTCTCAGGAAGCGAATTTGCCGACTCCCAATTGGTTATTGATGGTAATGTGATGGTTCTGCTTTCAGTACCAGGAAGTAGTGCCACGTACGATCCATATTCGGTCTTCGTTGTAGAAAGTGAAACCCCATTCCAAACAATAGCCTCAATTGACGAATTCCCGGAGAAGACCTCGATTGTTGTAGCTTTATCGTTATCACCATTGATCTGGACTAATCCAGTAGATGAAGATGCATTTCGTACGAGGTATGGTCCCAAAACAAATAATTGCTCATCAGGTTTGACCTGAGGATTGGATGTCGTTGGTGGTGCCCAAAATTTCCATGCAGAGGGCTGGTCAAGTAGATATACTAAAGCCCCATCAGAAAACTTGACGACTGTTTGGCCAGCAGCTTGAGTGTATGTGAACACTTGTGAGGTCGAAGTATAATTAGACGTCAAATTTGCAGAGAAGACAGACTTTCCATAAACTTGATAAGTCAATTTTGACGTAGTCTTGAAAGCGAATTGGCCAGTTTGTCCCTCTTCGAGATACAAAACCAAAACATCAACATCAAATTTACCATAGGTAAGGATATCCGAAGATGCATAGAGAAGGGTGTGATTTCCAAACTTATAGTCTGTGACGAGAATCTTACTTTGACGACCATTTAGATTGACATTCGAAGCAGTCACAGGACCGAGCGAAGTATTTAGGTATGCATCGAATGTCACAGATGATTTTGAGCTAGAGACGGCTTGCTGAACAACAGTAAAGCCTGCTTGGGTGTCGGGGTTTCGCAAAACCCATGACCAGATGCCAGCCGAAGATACCTATTTGTGGTCAATTTCATTTCTTTATACAAGGGATAATTCGTACACTATATCCAGTACCGTTGCCAATCATATCTGTTTTTAGCAAGTCTGTAGAAACTCTTGTGAACAGCCCGATTAGTTTGGTCTGAGACAATTTGTCTCGAATCTGACGTGTTTCTCTCAACGGAGCGGCGTAGTCGTAAGATGTATAAACCACTGGAGCCGCAGCTATTTGAGGTATTAGCTTTACTTCAATAGTAAAAGCGTGTATTACTTACAATGACCCCAGTTTGTACCACCCCAGGCCATATATAAGCTCATGAGAGTTGTTCTCTGCCCGATATTGTTCTTGTAATAGACATCTGCAAAAGCAGGTTCTAGCTCCGATTGACAATCATCATAAAAGCTACCGCCCCATGGAGTGAAGTAACCACCTTCAAATTCGGGAAAGTAGTTTGGCTGTGTGTAAGAGTAATTTGAGAACCACTGATAATAATTCCGAACAACAGAGAAACCAGTGTTAGGATTAGTACATGATAAACCGCCAGGATCTAGACAATGAAATTATCAGCCGGGGTACAAGAGAGAAATCACAACGAGACTGAAACGTAGAAAGAATCTGAAAGATTGCAGTATTGATGTACTCACACGAATCTAGGCCATAAACATTCACAGCGCCACCAACGTTTTGATAGTCAGTACTCCAAGACACACTTCTTTGACCCTTCTCGTTGTGGCTAAGAGGGACTGTGATACCAGCGTTGCGAAATGCGGCTTTAATCTGCTCCATATAAAGAACCAAAGTGTTGGTCGCTGAGTGAGTTGTCTCTTGAAGTTCATTCTCAACTTGATTGAGGATGACAGGCTATCTCGAGAGTAAGCATACTTTCAGAACTCAAACATTACAAATCTTACTCCACCGTTAGTTATTTGATTCTTTGCTATAATACCCCCAATCTCCGTGATCCATGGCAGCCAAGATTGATAGTATGTAGCGTTACTTGTTCTCAACGTCCCAATACTACCATCAGAACCCCATAATGCGAGACCACCAGCATTTGTCTCAGCGTTACAATACGGACCGGCTCGAGCAATGACCCAGATTCCTGCCTCCTTTGCATAATCAAGTACTCTTTGAACATTCTTGCCTGACGTTTCAAAGTCAAATGTTCCTTTCGAGGCTTCATGATAAGACCAGAAGAAATATATGCTATACCAATTAGACAATCCAAATTAGGGAGCATTTAGCCTACCTGATCGCGTTAAAGCCATTTGCTCTGAATTTTTGGAAAATGTCCTATGACGCTGTAAGATTCCTATCCGAATCGAGGGATAACGAACGTACAAGCCATAGTTCTGGAACAGGCATACGCTGATAATGGAACTCAGCAGAGCTTGAATGATAATTAGCAAGAGTTGAATAATAAATTTAGAGAATCTCACAAAATAAACACCCTTTCACCATTAATAATCAAACTGTTCTTATCCCATTCTACAACATCGGTCAATCCATCATTTGTGGCAGCCCCGCCCCAAAGCAAGAGACACAACGTGGTGAAAATATGTAATAACCTCATGATATCACCTTGAGCTATCAAACTAAACATAAATCACATAGCGAAACATCTTCTTTATGTAGGCATTCGAAATAACATCATACGACAAGCAAATCTTGTACTTCAGGATCATCTTCTTACCGATGCACCCCGCCTTCCGACGGCTCGGAAGATACTTGATTTCCAGCAATCAGAAAGAGAGTCATTGTGGATTATCCAGGAACCGAAGCCATAGTGGGGATCGCCCGACGTCCTCAAATTTTGGCTAATTATGTACCTAGTAGTTTAAATGAACATCTTGTGCAAAATTCTTTTCTGATTTTTCTGTAGATATGTGACACTAGTCGGCGAACTTTCAACCGAGCGACAATGTATGTATATCAATCAGGGTAACTTGATATGGCCCGACAGACACGACAGAAAACAATGCCCCAGTAGAAGCTTGGACACATAAGAACTCATATATTTTATTCCGTAAAGAACGAAACAGTGAATAAGAATAAACCACTTTCTCCCATCCCACGAGGTCAGTAGAGTTCTGTGACCGAGCTGGCTCGGTTCAAAGGCTTCACAAGAACGGAGATGATTCCGAAAGCAAGAGATTGAAGAACGGGAAGATGATGCGCCAAAACTTGACAAGCATGCCAATTATGGATCTCATATATGGCGTCGCATTGCATCGGTATGGAGATAATATTCCGGAGACTTTCGGGAGCAATAACGATTTTCCGTGTCACATGATAGTGGCATGTGACTAAGAACCGTCATAGCCTCTTTCGGCAGCCACAAGCCGACTGTGCCACCTTCCCGTCTTGGCCGACGTTGAGACGAGAGATGTTGTGTAACGGAAAACCTCGAAGATATCATCAGCTGAGCTGAGTGAGGGCTCGGCGGCTGACTGACCATTGAGACTATGTTGTATTTGTGACTCAACTATCATTCACTCGTTCATGCTATATCTACAACGTTTCTTCACGTACTGACTACCATCTATATTAACTAAGCAAAGGACAAGAACACTGCGCAAACACATTTTCGAATAAAGAACTGAAAGTTATATTTCAAGAGAGATTTTATCAATATGGTCCTTCTCGGTGGCCTTGAAGTCCTCGCAGCAGGCTATCTTATCAAACAACATCTTAAACACAAAGAGGAGAAGCAACGTCTCGAAATTGAAGCCTTGAATCTCGAAGAACAGTCTTATCGCATTTATTCTCCAGATCGCGCCGGCCCAAGCCAACGAAGACGAAGGCATTCTCACGATCGGGAGCACGATCGCAAACACGATAGGGATAGGGGAAGGGAAAGGAGTCAGGAGCGCAGGCACAGACGAAGAGATTCGCCGGAAAGAAAACACACGCATGACAGGAGGGAGCGAGATGATCGAAGAGATGATAAGAGGAGAAGTAGAGAGGATGTGAGGTATACAAATTCGCCCCCCCCCAAAGGCTATTATGCGCCGCAACCAGGACCACAGATACATCAATCACAGCCACAGATGCGACAGCCAATGTATCAATCTACTGGCGCACCATCAACGCAATGGGTTCCTCCTCCACCACCTCCACAACATCGCATGAATAGCCCGCCCATTATCACTACCACTCCTCCTGTCACTCATCATCCTCAGCCTTATCGTCCTTACCAAGCGTCACCCCCGCCTCTTCATCCAACGTTCGCGAACGAACCGTATGCTTACCCGCCCGAGAAACTACCCGAGTCTATGCTCAAACCCGGTGCGCCAACGCGGGGTCGCTCGTCATCTGCGCCAGGCGACATATACGAGAGTCCAAGAACAAATGTGTCCAGAGTAAGGATCGCGGTTCCAGGAGAGGATGAACTTACAGTTCCGGGCGAAACAAGAGACCCTCCACCTGCATATGAAGAAATTGGTGGAAGACATTAATGATAATGATACCAATACTGCTAGGTCGGTTGATTGTATGATGATGATAATGATTCAAGCGTGAGATTCATCTCAAAGAGAGCGATAAGTGGGGCCACCCACAATTATAATGAAAGGAAAGTAAGATCTTTGCGACATGGTTATGCGATATTGGATATGAGAATTGGACTTTGGACAAGGATTGGAATCTGGTATGGCTTTGGGATATCCATTTGGCTTACACGGTGTTTTGCCTTTAGTACTCAGAAGAAATATCACACATGGGGATCTATGGATTGCTTGGTTTCGGAATAGCTGCACGGTGCTGGTCACCATATGTGGAGGATGTCACGTTAGTTATAGCATATGATACAGCGGAGGCAGGGTTTGGTCTCATACTCAAGAGAAGTGATATACCATGATTTAAGTCTACTCGGTTATACCTTTATTAGTATGTTCTCAACTACATGAATCTGAATCTGGGCCAATGGCTATCAATCTTTTATACTAAGCGTCATGGTGTTCAATTGGTCATATCGTGAACTTCTAGCCCATATGATATTCGTTCGATTAATAGAACCATGGCAAGAATGTTAGTATAGCCCCTTGCTTCCATTGTAGATACCGCGAAACCTCGCTTCACGATGCACGGAGTACCCCGCATTGTTAACCTCAAATTGCTGACGGCATTGACGGCATTGATTTGCCTCTACTCGATAGAGGAGAGGTCTTTTGAGGGGATTTTGGAGGGCTCCCTTAGGAATAGGTGATATACGCTAATTTCTTGGCATAATCTTGGCAATAAAATCTTCAAATTTTTGATCAAATCTTGGCACAATCTTGGCGAAAAACGCGCTCAATTAGGCTTAGCTTATACGCGTAACCTAAATCACAACAACTTGTGACTTTGATCCACGAAATCCCGTGACCTCTATCGAGGAGGCTAACCCTGCGTGGGTGGGTGGGTGGAGCAGGGTTAGCCT